>CM060947.1:82036145-82386145 GCA_030765055.1 Mantis religiosa
TCGCATATGGTGCATAGGATTTAATTAAGGCCTTCAATTAGTAGCTATCTAGTAGTCATACGTCACACTCATGTTTGCTGAGTGTTGGCTGTGGTCAAGGAATCTACGGCTTAATATGCAGGCCACTAATGAACGTTATCCAATGCAAAGCACTTTCTGTAGCGTAGCTGGGGGCCAGTGGAATGGGAAAGCTTAGGATTGACTAGGCAAACATGACCAGCTCCTTCCTAGTGATGTATTCATAAGGGAGATATATAGGAGAATATATCACATCACGTGTTTAGATAATTTAATCAGTTAATGCTTTCACGCTATTTGTTCAATTATTTGACCTCTTTCAGGGTCTTTTTGTCTAGAAAATGTAACATGCTGAAATGTTACTTCAGATGACTCTTTCCTACACATTAACAAACTTATTCCTGAAAAAGATTGTTCTTCATGTAAATCGATATAAATATTATAATGATAAATTAGGTGAACGCAGCGAACTTAAACGATAGCCAACATTTTAGGAGCGGGTCCGAAAATGATGACTAAAATTTCTTATCTTTGAATAAACAGGAGAAGTAGAAGAGAAACCAAAAACCAGAACCAAAACCTCGACTTTCTATTTTAAAAGTGTACAACTAATCAATTTAAACATATAACAAAAAAGACGTCGAAAATATTATTACCACAAAAGGGCATTTGACACAAATTGCTTGCTTTAATATATGTCTCTTTGGGTATAGTGAGATTTTCTTTGTCAATTGTGGTTTGCTTGTAAAACAAATCAGAATGAAGAAAACTTCTGAGGCTATTGCCAAAAATTTCAATATACGCAGTTCATTTGAGGTGAAATTGTATTAAAATTACGGGACATGATCAAAGTCATAATAATCTATTTGAGAAAATCACAAGTTACGAAAAGAACACATGTAAGTTAGTTTGGAACAGGGAGACTTTCTGGAAATACTTCGTCTGGTACCCTAGGAAGATGATAAATCGAAGCTGAAATGTAGCACACGCACGCACGCACGCATGGAGGGTGCGACATTTCACCACTTAATCAACGTTTTGTTTTGAGTTATGTTTTCACAGACCTCATGCAAAAATAAAATTAGATGTTTTATAGAACCACAATAAATTTTACATTATAAATAATTTGAGAAAATAGGTAATAAAATGACAGAATAATCAATATTTGGAGAAATTAGCAATGTTGATATCGAGTAAAATTAATGGTTAGAAGAATACCTTTTTACATGGACATAAGGACAGAAAATTTGACAGAATTTTGATTTACAGAAAACGTTTTAACATACGTTTAAGCTTACCATTTAGATTCGCTTTATTTCGCAGTTCTTTCTTTGATCTCGTTTTGTTCACAGCTGAATATTACGTCTGAAGCACTAAGCAGCATTTTGTTCAACGTTTTGGCGCATGAAAGGTTTACCCTCATGAGAGTAAACAAAATGTGTATCTATGGTATCACGATTGGGGTAGGGAATGCGGCAAGTTGCTTGCACGTATCGAGCTGTCAACAATATAGACAGAGGGTGCTTTGAAAGGGTGAGTTTTCCAGTGGGGGAGGCTGTTTGGAGTAACAATGTGATCACATTCCTACGGCTACCATTAGCTCTCTACCTGACTCACAGCTAATACCAATGCAGCTTTCTGTGAACGGTTTTGACGCTACAGATACACTCTGCTTCTGACTCTCCGCACACAGAAAGCAAATATATATGACGTCAGGATTAAAACAGGTACTTAGTTGTAATACTCAAACAGTGCTGCCAATTGCAAATTAGTGTAGTTGTAGTGTTTCCTTTATTCGCCAATCCCAGTGTTTGCCGTACTTCCGCATTTCCAGACTAGTAAAAGCCTATGTGAACGACAATGTTTGATTTTAATGAAAGTTTGAGTTCTAGCATCAAACACATCTTACTGTAATCGTACTGGGCTTGCAAAATGTTTTAGTTTATTAATTAAAAATCTATTCTTTATTAGAATATGCGTAATTAACTACAATTAGAACAGTGAAAACGCCAATTTTGCACACACTATTTATCACTAGACCTGATATACAAACAGCAAAGTGGCAATTTGAGATGCTCACTTGTTAAAGTTACTCTCGTTTTGCCTGACGGTAGTACAGTGAGCTTGGTCATTATGAACTTTTGGATGAATGACCATCTCGAAAGGAAAGTTGTTCTTTCTCTTCTTCCATCCTCCCTGATATAGAATTGTTTCTAAGATGTTATTGTATATATATACACGTGTAATTCATGTGTATCATTAACCAAGATTTCCTATTGAGACAACTGTAAGTACAGTTATTAATGAATTCACCCTCCACAATTTTCTTCTCCTTTAACTGCCGTCTTTAACCTCTACGCAGCGTCAGGGTGTTGCCGTTTCTCTTAACCCTTATGCGGGCTGAGGAACGGAATTTCTGGATCAGAGATAAAAAGAGAATACAGGATGGGTGATCAGCCTGGAATGAGAGTGAAGGAAGTGGAGAGAGGAATGAGGGAGAGATGAAATAATAAGAAAGATAATGATGGAGCAGTTGGTGGAATGTTTGCGGGGGAAATCAGAGGATCCAAAGAAAACAAAACACGCTCCAGTCCGTGTTGTGCACCACAAATATCACCTTGCGGTCGCCTGGGTTCAAACTCGATCACCTTGGTTAGAGTCAAGCGGTCTAACCACTCACAGTCACTGTTTGGAATATGGCAGCTGATATTAATTTTAGGTACATTTGCATCCGATACATTCATACGTTTGTAATACAAGCTAACAGGAAATATTGTGCCTAAATGTTACTCTGTCACTGGAGGTATCTTTTCCCATCGTTATAGGCACATATTCACTTCAGTATTTAATAATGTGCACATTTACTGAATCTCATCGATGCTTATCTGTGGATTATTTTAATCTCGGCTTGCTGTGCTCTAAATATCTTCATTAGCTTAGTATTCCATCCTTTGTTGCGCCTTGTTTGCTTTTAGTTTCGGAGACTCTGCCATCATTGACCGGTTGGGTACAGTCTTTCAGTTCTTGGGACAGTGAGTTGTACTGGGCTATCGCGAAAAAGAGTTCGTCTTCACTTTTGGTGGGTTTTGCGTATGTTTGACTTTTGTTTTCTCTTGAGAATTCATGGCTACTTATATGGTTATGTGTTGGTTTCTGTGGACATTTTTATAAACAATATTTCTGAGCACTCCTCTTCGCAATGTGTTTTATATTTAAGTACATGTAACAGCGTTAGCACGTGAGACTCACATGCTTGAGCTTCAATTTCGATTCCTGATAACCGCTCATTCTCACCATCAACTTTTCCGTGATCTTCACAGATTTTCAGGGCATTGCTGGGATAGCGTCTTCTACAACAGATCACTGTTCACCCCTTTTTCATTCATTTCATCTCTCTTTTTCTTTTCTTTTCACTTCATAGTTTGGCTCACGGACCCTTTGTAGTCTTTGGCGTGCAGGTGTCGTAGAGGCTTGTGACTTTGAATTTTCTTCTCGTCCTCCGCCAGAGGGCGGCGATTGAGCCTCCGCTGTTGGGTCAAGAATTTCGTGTTTCCCGCTGGAGGGAGTCTAAGAATTGAGCGCCTCTCAAATTGAAACGTTTTGGAAATCTGCGCGTTTCTCCCTTGCGGGTCGAGGTGTCAGTCCTTATTTACCGTAGGGGAGGGAATCCGTCCCCTTCAGCTGCCGAGGTGTGGGCGCTGCGGACTCTTAGCACTCGTGGTACCTCTGACGTTACTAGAAGAAACCCGGGCCGAACTGCCGAGTCCCTCCCGTAGGGGAGTTGTTCGGATTGGGTTGGACTCGAGGGGGCAGTGTGTTCCCGATACCCACGGGGAATTGGGTACCTCTGGCCAGGCTACGGCCGCCCGGAGGGGGTAGAGGGTTGCCTATTAAGTCCCGGGTAATAGCCTGCAGAGCTAGTAGAATGTGTGCTAGATCACCAGGCGGCCACACCGAGGTTTTCGGTAGTCTTACCTGCGGGGTTGACGGGCGTAAGTGGCGTATCCACTTCCAACCTATCTTGTCGTTGTTGTTGATGGGGGGTCATCTTTCTAGACTCAAGGAAAGAGCCTCGGAGTTTTCCATCGCTCCCGGGTAGAAGGATGCCCAGGTCCTTGAGCCTACGTGTCCAGGAGTATGACTTCTGTCGTTAAATGTATTTCCTAATCTATCCTATCTATGCCAACAATATTGATCTCTTACAGACTTGTTTTCCAAAATATGTAAACACATGTGTTATTATATTCATTTAGCTGATGCGACATTGGATAAATATTTAAAAATATGTACGCCAAAAAGCGCAACTTTTACTCAGAAAATATAATTTCTGGAATATAATAACGGAAAACATATTGATAGTCTATTAAATGTTCCATAAACCCTGATTCGTGTTTTCTCTACATATTAAAGGAGCTAGGTAAAAATGTAAAGTGGCAGCGTATGTTGGCGCAGTTGCTATAAATTAGATTCACCGTGATGTTACTTTGACACTTGCTCTGAGTTAGAATGTCAGCTCCCAAAACCAAAACACGTACCCCTCATTGGGTTACTGCGCTTATTTCGAGGGAAACTTCTTCAACTGGAGACGTTGTGCATGAAGCGGGTGTAAATAAAATTCTGTCATAAACAAAATATATTTTTATCTCTTAAGGGTCAGCAAAGAACAAAAACGCTAGTAAGTTACCATATTTGGAGCACGTTCTGCCCCTCTTCTCTGCCAGTGGAAAGATTTGTAGCACCCTGGTTTGTTGAGCGAATAACACTGAATGAGAAAGGTGGAGGGATTCTGAATATATGGCCCACATTGTAAATCGATAGAAAAGAAAACGAAGTTCAGGGAAAAAGTAGGTCAGTCAAGTTCAGGTCTATAAGGTGCATGTTGGAAATTCATGAATCTCTATCTGTCTCTGTCTGCATCTGTATGTCTTTTTCTCTCTCTTTCTCTCTTCTTTCGGAGCTCATTCTGAAAACAGTTGGAATAGTTTTGTAACGATTATTTATATTGGAATTTCACAATATAAATAAGTCCGGTATTTTATAATGATTTGTTTATTTTCATAACCTTCTTTGTAAATTACATATTGAAGAAACCCCTAAAATGTTCCCAAAACGGTTTCAGCAAACATGTTACGATAGCTATACAGCAAAACTATGCAGAGAATTGCACAATATTTATATGTTTGGAAAGTGGGTGCTGAATATTTACCTAGGTAGCCCATATTCTTTCTAAGACCTCACAAGAATTAAAATAATTGATATATAGCTGACGGATGGCTTCGATTGCTGGAAAATAAAATATTAAGAGCACAAATCATTTTGCAAAACTTCTAAAACGACAAACAAGTTATTTAACTCAAACTGTAATAGTTTATAAATTATCCACTAGTCGTATGTGTAGGATTTGAATTAGAAGAATTATATAGCATTTAAAAGGAACTAAATAGGCTATTCAAAAAGTTAGCTTATACTTTAACTTCTATACAAAGTTTATTCTAAGTCTGAAAAATATGTAGTGATCATGAAAAGCCTTAGAGGCATGTATCTGGGAAAATTTTCCTGAACTTGGTGAAAACCTTATTATTGCACCCTTACAAACTAGGATTAAATACGAAGCTTTTTGTACCTTAGCATTTCTGAACATTGTTTTATGATATATTTAATAAACTGCGGAGATAAAGTATTCAGTTTCGTTATAAATAAGTATATTAACCCTTATCTCTGATAAAATAAAATCGTTGGGTCTAAATACCTGAGAAAATTGAAGTGAGATATGCATGATAGAACGTTGAAAGAAATTTTTTTCTTCAAACTTTGCCTAACATGTGCATGAAACAACAATTAATTGCACTGGGAAACAACAAAAAACTAATTTTTTAATGTTTCAAGCACTTCATGAGGGAATTCCTACTAATTTTTGGTTGAGAAATCAAATATGACAACGAAAAAATTTTACTAGCTCTAGTTTCTATGTTATACACAAGGGGGAAGTATTACATATTAACGGATTGAGAGAAAAGGATACATTTTAATTACGTAGATGCTAACAACAATGAAAGTGCATTTGACTTTTTAAACTGGTAATTACATGCTAAAAGTTCTAAATTACTGGAAACATACTTCGCAGATAGTCGTGTCTGAAGAGAATCATGTGGTGACCTACTGACTTCGTCGTCTTTTAGCTTGCCTCTTGTGATGGAGTTCCGCAGAATCCCTATACAAAAACCAACAGTAATCCGCAAGCTTTACTTCATTTCAACGGCCCTGATATCTTTGTTCCGTAACAGAAGTGTCCTGATTGAATCTGTACCCATGTTCATCACTAACAGCTCCACAACGAGGAGGGAAAAGGTCTAGGTGGGAGTGGAGAAAATGGATCTTAAGGAATATGTTGCATCCAAGGTTACGGTATTTTTGCAGCAGCACTGTCACCAAATGCTTGTAGTTGTCATCTCTTTTGTTGCCTAAAATTCCATGAACAACACCCTTGTAGGCTTCCCAAGCTTCCTTTCCATACCCCTCCAAAATGTGGTCAAATGCAGGATCCTTTACAAGTTCTCTTATTTGTGGTCCGACAAAAATTCCTTCCTTAACTTTTACATTACTTAATTTCCAAAATTTCTCTCTGATTGGTTTTGTTATTTGACAGGTGTGACAACTTCCAAAACAAATTCCCCCAAATGTAAAATCTTAACTCTAAAAAGGAAAACAAAACAAGAGCTAATCTATCATCATTTTTATGATGGTTTTTTAATTCAGTAGATGGAAATACATGTAAATTCACTATTTTTAAACCCGAAACATCTTCATTGTTGCCCAGTGTTAGTAAAAACGATACAATTCGAGGATCCTAAATTGGATTTGGCCACTCAATAATATTTATCGTCATTACTTCCACTAATCAACACAATACATTGGCAGCAATGCCACTATGGCGAAATAGTGAGGGAGACAAAATGGTTTCCAATGTTAGCAGTGCAAGAAGCGAGAGAATATCGGTACTATTTTAATGTCTGCTGTCATGGAGGACCAATTTATGGACCATTTATGCGTCTGAAACCCTTTCGGCTGCTCTATCAAGGATTTGCGAGTCGAATGGGTTGAGCTAGATTCATGCAATTATTTAATATGTAGGTAGAAGTAAGTGAATCCATAAATATCTTCTGAACCATCAAAGACAATTTATGTCTTGCACTCTCCGACCCGTTTGAAGCAGTAGTTTAATTAGGGAACAGTAATTTTATTCTCATGATTTAGTATATATGCAAAGTAAATAGGGCAGCTCTTTCGAATTAATACAGTAAGCATAGCTATCTGGCTTAGCCCCTGATTGTGTTAACTGCTGGATTGAAATTTATTTAATAAGAATGCAGCAATCTGTTACTTATGGCCAATGTACAAATCTTTGTATTGCTTCATCAGCTCTTCCATGAACTATTAACAAATATATATTGAATGGAAATTATGTTAAAATAAACTTTTCTATACAGGGGTGCGTCAACTTTTATTGCCGTCTACAAACTAAAAAGTTAAACCTGTGGCACTACAGACCATATCGAATTAGGGCCTGCGAACTCGACTGTCGGCCTCACGCCTACATACGCAAGGTAGAGGTGAGCGATCATCCAACCGATACGGGGAAGAGATGTGGTCAGCATCCCGACACCCCCAGCCGGAAGGTTGGCTATAATGAGCAGGGTCGCTTACCTATCGCAAGCAGCTCAGTTTGCTCACGATGCTTAATGGGCACCGCTCCTACACCCGGCATTTAAAATCCGCACCATCAGGAGTGGGATCGATCCCGGGGCGCATTCCGTGGCAGGAAACCAAGGCATGACGTCTTAACCCACTGCGCCACGGAGAAAAAAACGCCGTCTCCGTCTCCTGGTCCTTGAATTTTCTACCAGCAGTTCCAGTGGTGAAATATATTTTTCTCGCAGTTTGCAAGTCACTTGGCTAGGCCGCAGATTAGCTCCGTAAACGTCATAAGCGGCACCAGACTAGCCAACGAAGTGAAGTCCACGGCGTGTTCATATCACACTGACAATCTGCACCTGATGTGCGCTAGAAGAATAATCCTACAAAATTGGCATTGTTTTAAACGGATCTTTATTTATGTTCACTCGCTCTTTATCTCTTTCACTGATATGTTTCAACATTATGCTGAATTATAGTAAATTAATCCGAAATGAATATCATTTCGAAAGCTAACGATAATAAATTTATTGCATGCATTTTAATATTCATGAAACTGTATTAAATGTACTTTATTTCAATCAAAGTAGTAGGAATCACTTTGGGATAGTAAGAGGAAAAACATAATTTTTAAATTAATTGTTTATCTTGAGGAAATTTTCATAAAAATCTTCGTATTATTTTGGAAGGTGCTGAACTGAGGTCCTATGTTTCAGTCACGTAGTTTTTCTAAGGAAAATTTGATTTATTTTGAGGAGCTACTCAAAATACTGCTGGATAAAATTATATATTTAATTTTTGGATTGAACAGGACATGAAATGTAAAAATAATAGTTAAGTCCTTATTTTGCATAAATCTACATTAGCAAAATAAATTAATCATATGGAGGACGTGAGAATTTGGAGACCATATTGAGATTAACATTTGTTGTGATCTTAAAAATGTTTTTATCAGTTTACTTTCTAACAACACAAATGCAATTTTTTTATGCTGCATTGATTGAGAAGGAACGGTTTGGTCATTCGGCATATTCAGTTGCTCAATGGGAGTTATTTTATTTTCTCCCATAACCTAAAATACCCAAAATGGATGAGATTGTGAAATTAGGCTGTGGTACTCATGGCTGGCACGCAAGAGAAGAGGCAATTGAAATGATAAATTTGGATATGGAATTTCAGATAAACAAAATGTACATAATTTGGTACCTGGACCTTGGTTTAGGTCTCATTGACAGATCAACCCTTATACCACATCGCACTTGGGTTCAAACTACGTCAACCACCAATCTGGCCATGGGTTTCTCGTGGGTTTACTGATCGTTAAACTACCTCATCGACCGTAATTTTATTTCTATGATTTAATTTTCATTCCGTTTATCAGCTATGCTTCTGGGTTTCACAGCATATTGTATTGCGCAGATGTCGAGGGGAAAGAGAATTCTCCGTGAACACTAGCAGTGAGACAGATCTTCGAGCCTGGAATTGTTAGGAACTTCCGCATGTCTCTGTGACGGACTTCCTTCGGTTTCTATTCTTCTGTAAAGCTATAGTGAATCTATATAGATGTAAATGTGCGAGATTTCTACCTGAGTTGCTTAACCTTAACCCCAATCCTTATTACGAGTTTCAAAGTTAATATATATCACAGAAGTAATGTTATGTCACAGTATAAACATAGAAGATTATCACAGAAGACAAATTTTGGTATAGTTGAACATAACTAAAATTCCTATTAAACCATAAGCACGAAATTAAATTGTACATTTCTCTGTATTTTAGCAAACCAGTTTCTTTATGTGGTATGTTGTATTCATGATAAAAGCGTAGATTTAGGTCGTTAAACCACGTTTGTTGTGTCCAGTTGTAATGCAAAAAGTAGTCCATTAGTATCGTTAAACCACTGCGGTATGCGAATACAGATAGCTTTAGCTTTTCAGAATCCTCTTAAAAGAAAGGAACCAGGATCTAGACAAAAGTGAAGATTTAAGATATCATACATCTAGGAAAAATAAGTGTAGTCCTCCTCCGTGGTTTGGGAATAACATGCTAATCTCTTTTTCGAGGTCACGAAATGCTAATCATGACTTTCTTCGGAACGGGAGAAAGTCGGCGGTTCCATTCCTGATAAAACGGCCTTTGAGCAGAATTAAGTCAACTTTCATGACCAATATACATAGAATAGTATGCTGAACACTATGGCAGTTAAGGTGCTTTCATAAATAGACGTTCAGTTTCATGGACAAGTGTTCACGCCAAAACTTTGCCTTAAGGAACGTTTTAATAATCCTACAATTAAAATGATAAAATAAACATATTGGCGTTCGTTAAAAAAAGTATATGATCGTTTAAATAATTCTGTAATAAAATGATAAAATAAACATATTGGCGTTCATTAATAATCCTGTTTTAATAATCCTACAATTAAAATGATAAAATAAACATGTTGGTGTTCGTTAAAGAAGTATACGATCGTTTTAATAATCCTACAATTAAAATAATAAAATAAACATATTGGCGTTCATTAAAAAGTATGGCATCGTTTTAATAATCCTACAATTAAAATGATAAAATAAACATATTGGCGTTAGTTAAAAAAGTATACGATCGTTTTAATAATTCTGCAATTAAAATTATAAAATAAACAAATTGGCGTTCGTTAGAAAGTATAATCTTGATGGAATTATGCCACTTTTTTCTGCAACACAATGATTTGCAAAGGCCGATCTGCCCCATGGTACATCAATGTGCATAAACATGGCCCAGTCCCCAAGGCCATAATACTGTTTTTCCTTCCAAACCCTTCCCCCCAATATCAATCTTTTAATGCACATCTGTGTACAAATACCTTAAACCAGTAATGGCTAATAATTCTGGACTGCTGAAATCTTTTGCATGTGTCATCCCATGTGTCATCACAAGTACACAGTTTCCAAACATTTATTGTCGGTATATGTCTGGCTTTAATTTGTTGAGTGTTTAAATAAATGTATTAAAATTTAGTGTTAAACTAATTATTATTAAGGATAAAAATTCAGAATGTGAGAAATAATGTCGTGCTACACAAGGATATGGCTATCGGAGAATCGGCTATTCCTTTTATTTTAATTCCAGTAACAATTCCCCATGTTAAAGCTACACCAAAATAGAAGACCAGAAGACAATCTGACCGACAGATTGTACTTTTGCTGCGTTTAATGACTTTGAACGGGTATATTGTCTTGCGTATAAAGCATCTATATTAATGGCCCGCCTCGGTAGCGTAGATGGTAGCGTGTCTGCCTCAAGTTCAAGAGATCCCGAGTTCAAATCTCGGTCAGGGTGAGTTACGTGGATAAGGCTTTTCCGGGGGATTCTATTATCATTAAAGACGAATGTCGGGTAGCTCTAAGCTCTAAGGACCCCGGGCTCATTTGAGCATCATTTCACCCATTTCATTCATCGTCCGATATTACTTGATGTTGAAGGACGTAAATAACAACAACAAAGTGTATATTAAGATATTTCAGATAATGTGAATGATAAGCAATTTTCTTGGTGTCAAAAGTAATTTTAATTTTGTACTAAATGTGTTACGATTGAAGAGCTACCAATCAATTTGGTACTACCATATAATTTTACATCCACATGCAAATTATTCAAAAATGTTTCAGTTTTGTAGTTATTTAAAATCGGCATAAAATTTTGCCAAAATGTTTTAACAACATATTATTTCATTGAAGCTACTCAGGGGATAAGAGACGTGAAGCAATGGTTAAATCTTTAAATGCATGGGCACTGTATGCTTTTTTAACATTGCATTCTTTGTACGACTAGGAGTAAAACAACTCCTCACTTTATATTCAGAAGGTTTTTCTCTACTACTAACGCTTATTGTTATTGTTTCTACAATCTATTCATGCAGGATACTAATTTTATATATACTTCAGTTATAATCGCGATAAACAATCTAAAATTAGACGCAAAACCTCAGATCTACTTTGGTTGAACATCTGCTGTAATAATAGGAGCTACAAGCTTAATTCCTTGGTAAAAGGTGCATATTTTTCTCTAGTCGAGTTTATTCCCTATCCTCTATAGTCTGGAAGTATAAATGAGAGCTTGAATGTAGGTATGTTTGATTTGATGTACAAAACCAAAAGTAGAACCAGAAATCCAATGAAAACTGTACATGACATAAACAATAATTGCTGATAGGTAATGGGTTTCAAAGGTAAATGGTCACCGATACCATAACTACAGTTACAGCGGGATATAAATAGAGCAATAAAAATAAAACATCACCGGAAGCAATTGAATGCTGGGCACTTTTGATAGCAACAAAGCTATTCCAAAAAAAAATCAAAGCAATATCAATAGATGCCTCCAAAATGATTGATGCCAAAATTAACAATTTGAAGTACATTGTGTGTCCTATAGCGATTTACACCAATTTCGGTTTAGCAGTGTTTTGCAGACCTGTCAGTTATATATAAATCTTTGGGAGTGACTAGGCCTTAACAGTGTACTCCAATAAAATGAACCGATGTCTTTTTTGATATATTAATACTTTAAATGCAATTTTAACTATATTACATCATTAGAGCCTTTTTGAGAAATCCAAAATAAGGGATGCATTGAGAGGCTTCAGCCACCATGAACTTGATACTGAGAGAAAGAAAGTTATACTGAAGCATAACGTGATGGAAAGGAGTTGAAACTTAACAAATTTAATCGTGTGGGATTGGTTGGGAAATAAGTCCTAATATGATCTAATCATAAAATATTAATAGCGTACAATTTACTGCTACTCTAGTTACATTTGTTTTGTTATACATTTTCTTTTCATTTTATAATCCCTCGCCACCGTCACGTTCCAACGTATCTTCTCTTCCAGTCACACATCATGTTTTTTTCTAATTGAAACATGGAACATTTTGTGCACAAAATAGTAGGTATGAAAATTTAACAAAGAATTCATATTTTTATATCTGATGTAGGGAAATAAAAATTTCAATCGTTTTGTTTTAAAAAAACTCAAGGAGAATATTCTAATTGTATTATAAGCCAAGAAATACAGATTGAAACGTTTTTGCACCAATTCGTGATTAGTATTGGAATAAAATCCGAAAATTCTACCAAATCTAATAGGCATTTAGTAAAAGTCCTTTAGTCGTTTTCGTTATGCCTAATTCTCCCACTGTATAGCAAAAATGGGGCGACAGCAATATACGCTTCCAGATTTACAACACTGGAACAAAATACTTTTGGTTTTGAAGTTTGGAAATAATGAATAGATGGGAGAAGGAGGAGTTAACAGGAGTCCAAATACTGAGCAGAGTACGCAAGTCGGTGGGGATGATGGAGGAAGTATTTACATTTCGTTGGCGGCCCGAGACTCGCTTCTGGCGGATCACTTAAACGTAAAGGAGAAACCCATCCAGTGCTCGCAACTCAACCTGCTTCTGCAACACACCGAACGCCGTCACCTTGTCCTCCAGCCCTAAAGCAAATGGAAGGTAATGAGGGACAGGAACAGAAAAATCTTGACCGAAGAGGACCACCCCAGTATTCGTCTACTGGGGAGGTACTAGACAAATTGAACATGTGAACACTATAAATAAATAACAATCTGCTGACAGTACAAAAACAATGAAGTATAATAAAGCCACTAATCAGAATTATTCATACCATTAGATTATAATAAAACCATAGAATACAAAATCTGACAGATCACAGGTCGACAAGTAATGAATATCTTCTAACTAAAAAAAATAAAAGATAATACAATTAAAGCCAAACTAATGTATGCCTATACGATCATCAGCAATCGTTGCTAGCTGTTTTAACAACTAAATCTTTATTCGGTTTTAAAATTAAACTGGAGCTATAATTCAAATTGATTTCTACCTTTATGGATACTCCAAATGTGATAAAGTTCCAATTTTAAGAAGTTGGCTATACAATGATAAAACATGGCCATACCAGATAACATAAAATAGCACATACTTATATGTTACATCACCTTACTCCAACACAACGAGCTAATACATATATACTAGGTGATATGCGCATTGCACGGTTAGCAAGTGATTTACCCACATTTATTTTTGTGGAATTACTGCACAGTAATCTAGTACTGTTTATCCTCAATCGTCGCCTTTGTCTCCTACGTTGCACATCCAGCTATTCATAATAACCGGAAAACTACCTTAATATTCATGTAAAGATCTGTAGCATCGAGAGACCCCCTGAGTCCCTTTAACTCCTCCTGACGGGTTTAGAACTGAAATGTTGCTTAACCTACAAGTAATATTTGTATTGTGGAATAAATATCTTTCAGAATGCTCGAGTAACTTGTTATATAATTACAGTAAGTAATGTTTAATCCACTGTACTTTCTTCTTGGCCCTACTGTTAAAAATAGAACGTATACAATTGCTGCATGATACAGAAACCCTTAACTAAACGTTCAACGAAGTAAAGGAGACAAAAGCGGATATAAAGTGCTGCACGCCAGGTACTAAACCCTTGCAAGAGTTAATGTTGCCACGAATCATCGAGAATCATCGGTCATTTTTGGTAAATGATTAAAATGTATATGGTACAGTTATATGGATTCTGATTCTATTGCATTAGCCCAACACAGGGTAAATAGGTTAACATGCTCAAAGCACATAAATGTGAAAAAGGTCTTTTTAAAGGGTTTTGTTTTTCACCTTTCACATTTTTAAACTAAGCGATTGATGAATTCTAAAAACGTTCACAATTTGTAACCTATTCATTCAAAGTTTTTCCCTTTATATTACGTATGTTTTGAAGAGGGCTTGTATATCATTTGGTCTTTGTGTGCAGGTGAAACGGTTTATAACTAAGGGCCGTTTATAAACAACATTTCCGCGACATAGGAGTAAAATGCTCCATACGATGAAATTGATGCGTTCTATAAATGAGTTTATGCCTTTTTTAATCGCGTACGTATTTCTGAACGCACAATAGTAAAGGAAATATGAATAAGTATGCTTACTTGGTAAGTTGCAAGAGTACAAAGTGGTTTAAATGTTTTACGTAAGAAAACAATTGAAGAGTTGGCAAGTAAAATATCAGTTTAAATTTGGAGGGAATAAAGCTCACCTACGTTAAGGGTATTTAAATTGAAATATATGGTTGAATTTTTCACTTTGAACTATATAAAAGGTTCTAAGTACGTGAATAATATATTAAAAGTTTAAACAAGTTTACTACCTCGAAACGTTTTTTATAAATCGCATTTGTTTCTAAGAAAACGAAAAATCTCTATCTATTATTCTCTACCCATTATTTGAAAAACTCGAATCCTTAAAAAGCTTATCTTTTCTATAGGAGGATGGGTCAAAAAGCAATGCCTCATATTTTTTCTCTTTTAATTGCCAAGAAAATTGAATGTAATTTACATAGCTTGAAAAGTACAACATTGACGATTACTTTGTTACTATTCAATACAATATCCGTCCTTATCCACAGTTTTGGTTCACCTTTTAACTAGGGCATGTATTCCAGTGTGGTAAAACACACGGTCTTGCATCCTAAGCCATTGACGCACGGACGTTTCCACAGCCTCATCTTCAAAATGCATCCCACGATGAGCTTCCTTTAGTGGCCCGAACAGATGGAAGTCTGATGGTGCCAGGTCAGGGCTGTATGGGGTGTGAGGTAAAACCTGCCATCCCAATTTCTCAATTTCTGCAGTGGTGTAACGGCTGGTATGTGGACTTGCATTGCCATGCAAAAGAAGAACATCCGCCATAGGTTTTGTTGGGCAAACTCGGCGAAGGCTTGCTTTCAGCCTTTTGAGAGTTCTGAAGTATTGGACAGAATTTATTGTGCATGCCTGATCCAAAAAAGCAATCATAAGCACACACTCTGCATTCCAAAACACTGTCGCCACAACTTTCCCTGCCGACCGCTGAGTTTTGAATTTATTTTTTCTTCGGTGTCATCGTGTGATGCCATTCCATTGACTACCTCTTTGATTCAGGTTCAAAAAAATGAACTCACGTTTCGTCTCCAGTAACAATTTTTTCCAGAAACTCCTCTCCCTCCAAACTGAAGCGCTTCAAGCGTTCAGTTTCCTTGTTTCTTTGTTGTTTTGAGTAACCAAGTTGTTGAATAATCGTCATCACACTGCCTTTACTGAGGGAGGTAATGCGATACAAATCACCTTTTGTTACCCGGCGATCACCACAAATGATGTCATCGACTCGCTGAATGTTGCATGGAGTCACTGCAGTCACCGGTCTGCCGCTTCGCTTTTCTTCTGCCAATGGTGTTTGCCCTTCAGCTTCGCTATAACGATGAACGCATAGTCTAACAATGCTAACATCCACCGTTGCATCACCATACACATTTTTTAGGCTTTCGTGAATGCGAATTGGCGTTTCACCTTCCGCAGTAAGAAAAATAATTCAATCACAGAACGCTGTCTTTTACGATTAACTCAGTCAATTGTCCAAGGCTTCGAGGCCCATCAGTATACCACGGCTGTCTTCCTTGATGTGGCACAGGCATTCGACAGGGTTTGGTATGATGGTTTGCTCATTAAGCACTACCGCATCGGTCTTCCTAATTACATACGTATCACATCTAATCCACAGTTTCCTCTACGACCGCAGCTTTTCAGTACGCATTGGTGGAAAGCTTTCATCCCCACGTAATATTACCACAGGTGTCCCATAGGGTTCTATCTTGGCCCCGACTCTATTTAATATCTACATTTCTGATATTCCTGATATTCCTGATTTAGCTCCAACTTCTTTAGCTCTTTACGCTGATGACACAGTACTATATCATTCTCATATTAATCTCCAGCACGCACAAGTAGTACGGCTCTCTTTAAATCGCCTAATTCATTGGTTCAGCTCTTGGCGGATCTCTTTGAACCCTCAGAAAACCGAGGCTAAAATCTTCACTCTTCGCCGATATACTCCGCTTCCTCCGTTGTGTCTCTACAGGAACAATGTCCCTTGGCTCCCCACTACAACTCTCGTTAAATACCTTGGAGTGCTTTCGGACTCTCGACTAATCTGGCGTGCTCATCGATCGTCTTATATCACTGGCCTCCTGGAGACTTTCAAAACTCTCATCTCTGTTGCATCGCCGTTCCAGCCTCAGCCTACAGTCTTCGTTGTTACTCCACAAATCACTCGTTCGTCCGCTTATTACATATGCCTGCCAAGTGTGGGGGGGGGGGGGTCGCACACACATGTCATCTGCGTCGTCTTCAGGTAATACAGAATCGCTTCATGCGTATCGCTACCAAGGCTCCATGGTTCATTGGTAATCAGCAGCTCCATCACAAACTAGGACTGTTACCTCTTCACGACTACATTCGCAGGATCGCCCGTCGTTTCTTTTCCACGCTGCACGAAGTTCCAGGAGCTGTGCATTATAACATCGGCGTTCGCACGCGCCAGCCCTCACGCTTGAAGAGGAGACTACCACAGGACCTGATTCTGAGTGATACATCTGATTCGAGTGATTCTAGTGCTTGATGTCTGTCTTACATCTTCAATATTGACATAATTTCTCAGAGAGTATTATTGGAGTTCTAACTTAATGTAGTTAGGGGGCGGCCTGCTAGCCTACCCCTGAGTGTTATTGTTCGTTAATGTAATGTTCTGTTACCTTCTTTTCGCTCAGATCTGTACAGCATTGTACTGCTGATCGGCCAATAAAAAAATTAATTAAAAAAGAACGCTCTCTAATACGAATGTCCATGGCAGCCATTTTGCAAGAGGATGCAGTGCTGCCACCTGTTGACTTAGGAAGTTACTACTGCAGAGGGTTGGAGAAGATCTGAGGAATTGCACCAAATTCAAAGTTTTCACATAACTTACTTATTTAAGGAAAAAAATAGGAGGCATTACTTTTTGACCCACCCTCGTACTTCATTTAATCAACAGAAATGTGTTACTGTACATTTCTTTGTACATGTCATGGCAGTAAGAGACTGCAGCAGGCTCAAGTGATAAGTCATATATTTTAAGAGTGATATACGTAAGCTTATGGTTCATGACGCGTCATGAGTAATAAGCGGTGTTCGATCAATATAACATTTTGTGTTAGTCTCTGTATGATGATCAAGAGGAAAGAAAAGCAATGACTTTTTATTTGAGAGACGTGCTAGTATTAGGAAAGACCAATCGAATCAATGAATCCCTCGGAAGCGCTTAACTACACAACAAAATCTATTTACATAAACTGCCTTCTAACAAGAACTACATTCTTAGTGTAGTATTTGTTGTCTACCGCTTACAGTTTACCAGTTATGTAAAAGCTTATGCAGAAATAATAGTACTTTAAAAATTCAAGATATACGAATGCCATTTGTAATGAAAACAAGTTAAGCCTATTATATTTTATTAACAATTTATAAGAGCTTTTTTTCTGAGAGAATATACATGTTCTAAAGTTTTTTATACAAAGAATAGTTTGGCAAGGTGAATATTTCTTGCAGCATTGCTGAAAAATACTCAAATTAGGCACAAGGTTTGTTATTTAACCAACTGCTTGTTTTTAAGTTATAATGTTCACACTCGTGCGCACGCAAATACATACATGCATAAACAAGGACATTTTTCTAAGAATCTTTGTTATACTTTCTGCACATACACGGAGCGTACTAGGGAAAGTACAAAAAAGAATAACGTATCACATGAAACGACCGGTGCTAACCATCTCCGTTCTAATGTCACGCTGCGTAACACTTGGACAACCCCTCTTCCCCAGCAGTCGTGACATAATAAATGATCCTCCCTCACCATAAAACGCAAAATAGCTTTAAGATGACAGCCTCTACAGCGTTCCCCGCATGTGGTGTAAAATAGCAGAATTATTCAACTCCTGAGGTAGCAAGTCAAACGTAGTCAAACGAAGCTGAATTTGTATATATATGCATATATATATACATATCGGTTTAAATATATTTATTTCAACCGCTTGACTCTCACCAGTGTGGCCCGGGTTCGATCCCAGGCGACCGCAAAGTGAGATTTGTGGTGGATAACGCTTCATTTTCTCCGGGACCTCCGGTTTCCCCCGCTATCATTCTACCGGTTGCTCCACTATCATCTTTCCTTTATCCATTTCGCTCTCATTCCGTTCATCTACTCTCCTCACTCTCACCGGGCTAATCACCCATCTCTGGATTTCCCTGTGATCCATTGTTATGTCTCCCTCACCTGATGCCTAAAATAGCATAGGGGTACATGACTATAAATGAACAGAACTGTGTCCTATAAGCATGAGAAGAAAACATTATATGTGAAGAAATCAGCTTATTATTAATATATAATTTACTCTCAGAAGAGACAGAAGGCGCGCTTCTGGAACGTGTGTTAAGCATTAATGTACGTTATCACTTTAGCCAGTGGAATGCGCAGGAATCACAAATGACAGATAGATGTTATATCCACGTGGAATAATCAGTGCGTTATCTGAGAGGCTTCTATTAACAAAGGTAAGCCGATAAAACCCTCACATGATTTTTAAATAAAACTGGTGACGCTTTAATGACTATAATAATGTTTTTTTTGAAAGGAAACTCGTAAATTTTCAATAAACCCACTGCTTATCTATTCCGGAAAACCTTAATTCCAGTGATAAGACATCTCCAAACCTCAGCTAGCCGCCTCACAAATTCTTCTCCTTACTTCCTTTACTACATCCATAATAGATAGAGAACAACAAGAAAATCCTAAAATAAAGAAAAAAATGTGAGGCTGTGAATTGCATAGCTCAAAACGAAAATTCGATTCAACAACAAAGTTGGTATTACATTTCAATATCATCCAAGGATACCACACAAAGATTTGGAAGAAAATCTCTCGTCTCAAACTACGCTTTACGTAGACTTTTTAGAAAATGGAGCTAACAATGTTGATTAAATAGTATGTATTTAAAATACTTTGAAAACAAATGAAATGTGTATTTTTAATTATTTTCCACCTCAGTCCTCTTCATTCTGAATGTAGATGACTCATAAACCGTAACATTCAGGAAGTCCTGCCCGCCTCGGTAGCGTGGTGGTAGCATGTCTACCTCACGTTCAAAAGATCCCAAGTTCGAATCTCGGTCAGTGTGAGTTACCTGGATAAGGTTTTATCCGGGGTTTTCCCTCATCCTGAAAGACGCATGTCGGGTAACTCTAAGCTCTATGGACCCCGGGCTCATTTGAGCATCATTTCACCCATTTCATTCATCGTCCGATATGACATAACTGAGGACGTAAATTCACAAAAAAGAACAAATAACAAATGTAACGCAACAATTGTCGCAGCGTTAACAAAACTGCTAAAGCTCTTGCATTTCACGAAATTGTTTTCTGAAAATGTTAACAAACACGTGTTGACTTTGAGAGATTTGTGCATATTGTGGATACAAAGGGCTGCGGGTGAACTTTATGAGTTTCTGAACGTACTACGATTTACGTTTGTTTTTATTTTCATTTACAAGCAGCTGAAAAATGCTGGGTGTACAAAAACATAACAGAAGCCGTGGGACAAATTTCTCCTCAATCGAGAAGGAATTGTTGGTTGAAATAGTAACTAAATAAAAGGATAGTGTGAAAAATAAGAGGATGGATGCGGTAAATGTGAAAGAGAGAGATACGACGTCGAAACAAATTGGAAATGAGTTTAATTCAAATGCAAATGTCACAACCATAAGTTCGAAGCAACTGCGTCAATATTACATAAATTTAAAACGAGGTGCGAAAGACAGAAGTGATAAGGGATTTGAACGCTGCAAGATGGGAGGGAGATATTGTATTATCCACCAAATTCAGTGAATCAAAAAATTGCAACATTATTAATATTTGGAGAAAAGGGAGATCGGAAAACTACTATTCGATGCATGTTCTAGCCTATCTTGTACTTCATTTAGACGGTCTAAATATAGAAAATTGACATCAAAAACTGCGTTCTCACCACCCATGTTGTGGTCACAGAAATATGGCTTGTTAGTTTAACAAGAGGTTTAACACGAGTGTTAAGCTTACACATGGCAGTTTGTAAGTAATGCAGTTTTTATTATAACTATTGCTAAGTAGACTACGAGCTGTGTTAAGTATTAAATTCTGTTGGTGAAATCGGGCATGACTAACTAAATTTGATACTCTTAAAGCACAGGTTTTATATCTTTCTTTTGTAAAATTTACCATCTTCAATATTTTTTAATATTTGAATTTTCATATACTTTATTTCAATTTCGAAGTCTCTTTTCTCATTTTTATTCTGTTTAAATCCATCACAAAGCGATACTGTGTTTCAAAGTGTAAAATCGCTTTAATTCAGTAAATATGGAAAATAATTTGTCAGTTAATGAGAATCAGACAGAAGAGCAGTCTTTGGTGCTAACACTTTGTTAGTAGTAGAAAATAATGTGAATATAATACATCATTATAATTTGGATAGTATTTTACAAAAGCCGGAAAGCTTTTCCAGAAAATGAATAGGAGACAGAAGGAGTTTCAAAATTGATGTACAGTTATTTCACTGCAGCCTTTGAAATACATCTTTTGAGGTAAATTATTACTTGAGCTTGTTATTTAAATCAGGAAGATTTAAATAATAGCCAGAAGCCAGAAACACAAAGATACCTGGTGTTCATTGTCTCCGCAAGTTTCTCTCCTCCTCCCACTTCACATCCAAGTCGTTTCCTCTCTACTGGCCATGCATGCCACTCGGAAGCTAAGGGCCACAAATTTCGCCTTCTTACACCCCAAGATCCTTATTTCCCTTCTCTGGTCTTAAAAGGCTGCTTAAATCAAGAGGGGTAAGAGCTAAAGACAGATAAAACAGAGCAAAGAAAAACAGGCAGGAGAATGTAGCGAAGCGGAAAGCGTTTCTGCTTTATTGTACGACGGTACAAATACCTCCGTAATGTCGTGTAACAGCAGGTATTAAAATCCCGCTTCTTGGAGTTTTATGAACACCTCCGATGCTTAAGCCGGCCGTTTAGTAGCACGCAGGACAGATGTCTTATGGGGCAAGCTACTGTTACTTCTAAGATAATTATTGTCAGAATATCTCTCTGTATATTTCGGGTTAATGTCTTTTGCGTGACACGTAAAATACCAAACATTGCTGTCATTGCGAGTTTCCACTGAAGGAAGCTTTCACATTTTAGAGTTTGAAGCAGTACGTCCACATACACTTAATAATGCGTGTTCAAAAGAAAGAGTACTCCCCATGGACACCAGAGGGCTGCTTGGTCAACGAGGTGTTCATCTCCCTCACTAGGTAGCTACAGCAGTGGTACGGTTTCAAGCAAGATCTTCGCGTCTCTCTTTTTTCTGTGGTCAGTAGCCTACCGTGTTTCCTTTACTTCTTCCCCATCTGCTGTGGATTAGTAGCCACAATAGAACTATGTAGACCACAGAGCATGAATAGCTTAAGGTGTGTAAGTATAGATGGTGATATACCTGTGAAGATTATGCAGATGTTATTACGTTTATAAGAATCGAAACATTTGCATTATTTTCTCTCTCCGAAATTAGCACTCGCAGAGCAGTAATCAGAAACTACTTGCAGTACTGCACTTAAAGGAGGGGTTTATCGTATGCGTGCAAATAAAAGAAAACGACCATTAACTTCGCTAAACCAATGAACAGCTTAACCGCTTTCTGTCCCAATATCTGTCACTGTCTCTCTTCCCACCCAAATGTTTACAGCAGGATTAAACTAGGTTGCGATAGATTATAAAAGTGCTTACGTTGAAAAGAGAGAAAAGAATAAGTGAGGTGGGGAAGTATGCAGAAAAAATCAAAGAAATGGATGAGAAGGGTATGGAAGTTAAGAGATGGGGAAATGGAGGACACCGCGGAATATTAGGTCAAGTTCGCATAATGGGAAGAAAGAGGTAAAGGCCAGATAGCCGATAACATTGTTAGCCTGTAAATAACACAAACTCACAAGTGTGTACTAAGAATAGAATTGCAAAATTCTGTTGGAATTATAAGACAGTATTGTATATCTAAGTACAAATAAACTATAAAGATGCTATTGAGCAAAATGAGTTTTATATACATTTAGAAAGTATGTAGGGGAGGCCGGTGCAAGTAAATGAGCTGGGCAAGATGACGAGTGAATTCATTCAAGTTCGTATTATGAGGTAAAACCATTATACTACTAGCGCTCCATACTGCTATGCACTAAGAACTTGTATGGTGAAACCGCTACTGCCATTTCACTGTTTCTTAGATGTTTGTGTATTTTGTCTTCCTTCTAATTTTCAAGAAATTCACCGTAAGATATGGTGGTCTAATACGTAAGACATCTGTTATACTTTGCTATTCATAACTACCTTAGTTGACACGCTTTTCACTATTACTAGTTATTAATACTTATTTCTTGTCATTATTGTCGCGAACCCGTATCTACGATCGCGCGGCTTGGTTACACAAAAGGAACTGATAGGCGGGCAGTGTGAAAACCAAGAGCCCACGGACAACATGCAGATAGGGTCTGACGAGGCAAACAAACTGAGATAAATGGAAGTTTCTGGACTAGTAGAGATTGTTCGGGTTCTGGTTTATTTTCAAATCGTCTAGAAATTCTCAGCGAGGTATTTAAGAGATTGTGACACGCCAGCGCGAGAGGCAAGTTGGAAACAAGAGGTGTAAAGACATGTAACAAGAGTCGCGAGAGGTAAGCAGAGAACAGCTGTGAGTGTTGTAAACTGAACGCTGTTTGTTATTGCCATCGACCTTGGAAGATTGTGTTGTGATATGTGATGTAATTTTGCTGCTACGGAGTGTATTTCTACGCAAATAAAGAACATTTAGAATTTCGGCAAATTGGAATTTTAATTCTACAAACCCACAAAGTCACATATATCAAAAATAACAAAAGACCTTGAACGTTCCCTAACGGGGCAAGATGGCTGGGGCAAGTTAACTATATCCTCATCTTGCCTAAGGGCTTTATAGTGTTGTGTTCCTTTTGTATTTTTATGTGCTTTTGTATTTTGTTTGAAATTTTCATGCTACTACAATTCTTGCATAATACGCAGCATATACATAATATCATATTTTACTCTCACTTTTGATCTATTTTATTAATGTCTGGCACCGTTTAAGTTTCAGATATGCTAAGGAATTATATAAAATGTATTTTAGAGGTGAATGTGACACAAGTGATATGGCTACTTCATTGTTAGAAGTCAATCAAGGAAAGATTAATTGTTTGGGTACAGTAGCTTCCTATTATATTCCTGAAATGTTGGAAGGAGCCCCACCAGGAACCGTTGGACATGGCAGTTATAATGGAGGAGCAATGGAGATCTATTTGTCTTATTTTTAAACATTTTAATGTTTGTGTAAAACGTAACAGTGAATCAATCCCTTGTTGTTAAATGTTGACAATCATAGAACCCACATTACATCGGTCACGCCGTGGCGGAATGGTTAGACCGCTTGACTCTCACCAAGGTGGCCTGCATGCCATCCCAGGCGATAGTAAAGCGAGATTTGTGGTAGACAGCACGGCGTTGGGGCGGAATTTATAGGATATCTACTATTTTCTCCACCATCTCACGCCACTGGTGCTCCATCTTTATCTTTTGTATTATTAGTGTCACCCCTCGATTTCGCATGCAGTAAAAGCGACCACACATTTCATTTCACACAGGTAACATCGCAGGTTATCATCTTCTGCAAGGAAAATCATATTATTATATTGGTATCTCCAAACCACACCATCCATACTCTTCAACCTAAGATGTTTCCTTTTCGGGCCTTTAAAGACCTATTACAGTAAACCTTTTGATAACTACATGGTTCCTGATCCAGGCAACCCATTACTGACAACATATTAGTGTGCTATTTAGCACTGCTTTTGTCAAAGCAGCAACGGTCGAAAATGCAGTTAATGGGTTCAAAGACTGCGTAATCAAGCCCTATGATCCTCTTTGTTTAACGAGTATAATTTTGAAGCATAAAAAGCAACAGATAATATTTTTGCTACGGACAATATTGAACATGAAAATGCTACACCTAATGCAACATGCAGAACCTCCTAATGAAGATCATTTAGTAAATTGTGGTCCCATTAAGCCAAAATTAATATTTTTATTTTAAACCTTGCTAAAGAAAAAAAAACAGTGAAAAAACAGTAAAAAAGGAAGAGGCAAAGGCAATGTACAAACGTCTTAACGAGCTCGCCTATGAAAGAAATGCTTGTTCAGAGAGAAACACTGAAGGAGGCACAGGAACATTTAAAGCAACAGAAATGGGAAGCTCGAGTTTAGAATCAAAAGTGTTATTAAGAAAAAAGAAGTTTGATTCCTGTAAAAAAAGAAAGAAGCTCGAACTTTTGATACCTACGTTTGATGAGATCTTTTTTAATCCTCCGTTAGAAGACTGGATACAATGTGGCAAATGCTACGCATAGTGGTACAAAAACTGCTCAAGCTTTGAAAGAGGCATATTTGTTTGTGACTTTTATTAAGGAAAACCACTGATTTTGAGTTGTATTGATTTGTGCAAACCTAGAATCACACTGAAAAATTCAATGCCATAGCCGGGATTTGAACCACGGATCTTCTGCTCTCCGTCCAGCCGCTCTAACCATTGAGTTACTATGGCCAACGTGCCGATATGATATGTCATATCATGATACTTAAAAAGTCACCTGGTGGTTACGTATGTTGATGATAATCTTTGAGGTAGTGAAGGATACTTTATATTATACATATTAATCTAAAAGCCCAACTATGTAGTGTAGGTGGTAACGTGTCTACCTCCCATTTAAGAAGTCCCGAGTTCGAATATCGGTCGGTGTGATTTATTGGGATTAGGTTTTACCGGGGTTTCTCCTTATCCTGTAAGATGAATACCGGTAATTCTAAGCCTATAGAACTTTGACTCATTCGAGTATCATTTCTTTCATTGTCCGATATGACCTAACTGGTTAAAGGACTTTAAACCCCTCTGAACTACGTCTGCTTCAATGCTTTGATAACTATCAGAATTGATGTTTGACAGAAACGTTGCCCTAACCCGAATTAGTCGATTCTTTCTACTACCACACAGTTTCACAGTTTTCTGGAACTAAAGCTGTTTTCATTCATTGTTAGCAATGGACCTGATCTAGTATTCCGAAAATAAGAATATATTGTGTTATTAACACAGGAGCTGTCGCTTACCGTCCTAAGTAGTTCATATGTAAAATGCTAGCCTCTGGTTTCGAATGTGCCGTGTTCAAATCTGGCGGAAGGCAATGAATATTTCCAGGCACGATTATCCTTAACATGTCTTCGTTAAAACAGAACGTAAAGCGGGTGTCTCATGGCACGCAAAATAACTAAGCCTCTGAGCAAAATTAAACGGCATTTTACACCAACAATGGAATGGATCCCTGAGAACCATTGCAGTTAAAGAAAATCCATAAATAATAACTCAATATAAACTTTCGCTTCATTTTATAGAGCTTATAAAATCGTTCTCATAAAAGCTAATTTTTTCTCTACTTCGTATTGCCGAGTTGAACGTTTTAAAAGTTAATTTTCTAAAACGCGATTCAGGAAACAAAGCGATAGTCAAACGTTGAAACACAAATCGCTCTTCCATACCATCACGAAAAACTATTGATTGGGAAGAGCCTTAAATAAAATGATAAAGTATTATACAAGACAAAGCAATAAAATTAAATATATAGAAAATGCTTATACCACTATACCGTTATTTAAAATATGTTGTGTGTTTTGAAGATGTATATTTGTAAAATAAACCTTTGTCTTTCTCTTTTTATTTATCGACTATTTATAAGATTATTCCTTCCGAACGAGAAATATTTCGTGGTTTATTGTCACATTATTCTAGATATCCATTTGACTAAACAGTAAATATGTTTAATGTGTAACATTTAAAAGAAATATTTGGGTCACTTTGCAGAAATTAAATTTTTGTTTTGAAAAGTTCATATAAAATGCAGTTTCGTCTGAGATATTATTCTGGAAATCTTTTAATACTTAATTCACTTTGATTATTTATCCGACATTTCACTTTCTATTTGTGATGCTCATGCATTATAGATACAGGTCACTTTCACAAAATGTGTGTGCGTGTTTTCTAACATGAGATGGCATCAAGACGTATTTTTCTGTTGTGATTTCAATATCGAACTTCTTCTGCCTACTCTTTGCCATGGAAAGGTATATTTTCTCCAAACGCATGTAATCGGCTGATAGTCATAAACTAGGAAATGCATATTCATGAATCCCTTATTGCAGAGTGAGGTTAGGGCGGATCCCATATACACCCAGGTACTACTACGCACTCCTAGCATTCCCCAGATATTCATTATTTTTATAGCGACATAGGGCTACCATAATTACAACCTTGATAAAATATCATCAGTGAAAAATGTCAGGTCTATGCTAGGCCGCAGTAATAAAACCCTGATGCTGATGAACCGTGACTAATTGCACAACCTCGAAACTGTTCACCTGAAAAGTTGGCAGAGAATATGCAAGTGTCATACGCTGTCGTCCATGGCTTGATGATGTTTCATGAGGATTCCTTTATCGCTTCAGTAACCCCTTCCTATAAAAGTATAGAAAACAAAAATGCGCCTAGCATATTTGACAATGGTTTCATTGCTATTGATTTAATGATGAAACATTATATCAAAATAGATAAACTCATATACCTTATATATTGCTTGGCCTTTTAAATTTTGCTTTAGGATTAAATAAGTGCGAATTACTTTGGAAGAATCATGTGCAGCAAATGGCTTATCACAAGTGTTCCAATGTCTGTTCCATTACCGTTTCCAGAACCGTCCAAGGAAAAGATGGATTGAGATTGAGATTATCAGAAGAAAGAATCTCTGAGCCGTCAAAGAAGAAGACCTACTGAGAATATTTTGCTCAGACCATAACATGTTTCTGACCTTCAATAGATTGGATGTTAATATGATGGTGATTGTTTAAATAAAAGATAAATATTTGAATATTTTCTGCAAAGAATGTATTGTGGGATGCACCAATAGAGTTGTGCTTCTGACAGTTCTGAAGTTCGGTAACATACTCCAAGTTTCAGGCTTGTGTTCATGTGACCTCACAATGCTTATGATGGTAGACGTTATGGTCAGAGGGTGAGAACAGCTGCAACAGAAACATTAATTTTATTGGAAATGTGCTTGTCACTTGCACTTTCAAATGGAAATCTGAACGTATGTGTTTTCCCTTGTAATCCATTTTTAGCCTGAATATTGAAATTAAATTTTACCGGACACATTTTGACTTGTGCTGACGTTTACACATAAAACATTCACGTACCAACTAAACGTTCAATGAGTTTGTGTAAATACTGCATATGTTAATGGTGGCAGATAATTTTGTTTTATGTAGAGACATATAAACGGATTCTAATGAGATTCTTTTAACCGGAATTATAAACAAACCAAAAATAAGCTTACATAAGGTGGCACTGTGAAAACATACTAGTAATTTCATGTTCAAAAATAAAAGTAGGTATTCCTTTATGTTATTTGTGATTTCCAGGGTTTAAGCTTGGAATTATGGCCGTAGTGTGGGCCAAAGTAATAAACCCACTCTCCGGCACCATAGTAGTAAAGCATTCTCAATGACTTCCACCATACGACTGCATGTCAATATAACTAGTCATTCTTGCATTACAGATTTCTTATAATGACTTATGTTATTATTGTACAACTATATTGATAATCATGTCTTTATAGTCAAGAAAACGTGAAAGTATTTCGTGCAGCAAAGAGTTGAACGTGAGTGTAATAGTGCCAAGCAGACAGATATTTTTTTCACCTGAAGTGTTTTTGCGTAGGTTTATGGAGGGAAATGGAAGGAATTTGGAAAGTGACTGGATTTCTCATTAACACCCTATGTGACAGTGAATGTATAGTGGTGCTGTGGCATCACTAGGACCCTGCCAAGACCACGGCTGTGGCTGGTGCAATGAATATTGAATAAAATATTTATTTAACAAACAGGATCCTTGTTCACCTAATTGTTTAAGGTGCTCGGAAAGGACTATTTAACCAACGTTAAACGTTCTATATTAAGGTTACTTTTTCTCATAAACCATATGAGCAGAGATATGAAACTTTAACTACTTAATATTGAATTTGTTATTATGTTTCTAACAGAAGAGTGTGTCTCTAGTGCATTTTGTGAAGGCAGAATAGCTCATGCAACTTATACAAAACTTCATGGTCATAAAAATCTTCTGCATAGCAGCATGACCATTACCAAAGTCCAGAAGCACCTATTCTTCTATTCACATCAGAAGGTGACCGACTGGAATCACTGCTAATTGAAAGACTGGTATAAGTTATCACATAAAATTTTCTACAAGCATCTACTAGCAAACTCCTATGTTCTATTACATTTTACCTCAGATTTTAAATTCACAATGTTTACAGCAAAAACTATTAAATATCTCATTCAAATTTCTCTGTGAATAAGTACATAATTTAGGCTTTGTACCTCCATAACCTTATCGTCATTGCAGAAGTTCTGCAACTTTCTGCCATGTGAATCAGCTTCCTTAAGAGCTGTAAGGCACTGTCCTTGTTACAAATTTTTGAGACTCCACCTTTTCAATATATCTGCACATTATCACAAAGGATTTCATCTTTGGAATACAACCAGGTAATTTAGGCGTGAAAATTACACTAATGACTTTGCAACAAGTTAGCGAAGGCAATTTAAATGGTCACGCCCACCTGCACACGGGCATTTAAATCATGATGTAGCGGCTCCTGAAATGGCGCTAGGGCGTAACAGAGGGCAGATTTTAAAACTAAAATGTTTAAACTTAATTTATGGAAAACAAAGTAAAATACCTATTTTTCATTTTTGACGAAATTTCAGCGGTGCCTTCCCTCAAACAAAGTGCTTGAGAAAATGTACTTTTTAGGAATTTAGGGATAAATTAGAATACAGGTTACCATAACAATGCATCTCTTCACTACATGTTGGGTTATCTGGATCCTCTTCCTCATCATACAAGCCTTGTAATCTCCTATTTGCTGTTTTAGTAGGCTTTCTAACCTTTTTTGTTGTTATTAAATTATTCATTAATTTTTTCACCTCCATTGATTCTTATTAGATACATAGTTTTCATTGCCGATATACTCTTCAGTCCTATTTTCACGCCTGGGCTCTAGCAGACTTCATATTTTACTATATTTCCTCTATTAACCAAAGAATCTGCTGCACACACTCCAAAATGTAGTATATTCATCCTGATAAACACATTTTTTGGAAGACGGGTCCATATAAATGATTCAACATTATTAAGATTTTGTGCTCCCCATGCAGACATTTTTCAAAAAGCTGTGGGACTGATAAATCCTTGAAAATTGGTTTCATCTATTGCATACAGATAAACGGAGATTAAAATGCTTGTGGTGTTCATATTCTTTGACATGCACGTTTGAATGTTAAGCTTTTTATGTCGCTATGCTCTAATTTTGATTGTTTTTTCCAGTTGCAGTACGTGTTAAAACTGAAAATTAAATACTTCAACATATTTGAAATTTTAGTGTTAATATCATTTAATCATTAAAACTGTAGAAGACGTGAAATGAAAATCTGACCATTTATGACCATTCAGAACCCAATTAACTGCAGATTCAAACGAAACCGTGAATTGGAAGACGGTAGTCATGTAATTTTTTGGCTGCGAGGAAAGTATCGAACATCTCGATGTTGCGATATTTATGTGCAGTGCTCCAGTAAAAATGAATGTATGCCTGTCTGTCAGATTTGCAGAAACAACTTTCAATATCGTATACTTGACAAATTAGTGCTTGCTAATGAATTAAGATGCTTTAATGTATTCATTTGATGATCGTTTTACTCATTTCATAATTGCTCAACACAATTAGTAATTCATGTCATGTTTAAGTGTTTCGTTTCTTGATTTAACTTTTGTTTCAATTTACAACATCAGTCGTCAAAGTTCTTTAAACCCACCTAGCCTTACGAGTATGTTCCATGTGGTCACTCAAACTATAAGTATGAATGCCCGCCTCGGTAGCGTGGTGGTAGCATGTCTGTTTCACGTTCAAGAGATCCCGAGTTCGAATCTCAGTCAGGGTGAGTTACCTGGATAAGGGTTTATCCAGGGTTTTCCCTTATCCTGAAAGACGAACGTCGGGTAACTGTAAGTTGTATGGACCCTTGGCTCATTTGAGCATCATTTCACCTTTTTCATTCATCGTCCGTATGAGTTAACGTTGGAGGACGTAAATTACAAAAAAAACAAATATAAGTATGAAGCCCTGACATTAGGAGCATTGCCGAGGATTGATCGTCTTAGAAGAATGATGTAGATTTTTATTTATTTGCTCTTAATATTTGACATACTCCTACTGGAGCAACCACATTTACTAAGCTTTTCCTCTCTTTTTGTGGCGAAAGGAAATTTGCAGTAATTGTGATTTAGTACTTCAACAAATCCTCTTTACTCAAAAGCATTGGGTCAACTGTTATGATAGGAATTAGTCTTTAAGACCTTATCTAATGAGTAGGAGTTCACAAATTGAAAGGCCTACTCAGTTGTTTATTCTGGAGAAATCAGAGACTGGTTCACAAAGTACACTTTATCCTATTACGGCTATCTAAAACTTATCATTAGCTGAGCCTAGAACAAAGAACTTTTGGTCAAAAACAAACATTCAATATGTTAAGATGCTTTCACTATCGACATAGGATTAGAATTACTGATCCTCTTAGCACGTTTTTGTCCGTTTCCTTGCATTAACTGTAGTGAAAAGCTGACCTTCAATGTGAATAAATAGGTGAATACAGCAGATTGAAGCACAGATGTCAGATTTATATCAAGAAAGTATAATTTACAGATAAGCCAAACCACTCTTACAGGTAATTTAGATTAACTTGAGTAATTGTTTATCAGTTGCGAAGAAATAACTCGTGTTGCTTTTTATAGTAAAATGTCCCCTTCTTGTGATTTTAGCAGTTTAGTATTCATTTCCAACAAGTCTTCTGTTTGGGACGCCGTCAGATATATCTTAAAGTGAATAATTCTTTATTCTTGACGACAGTTGGTAGCCTTCATAAGGTTCTCCCTGAAACGTTGTCTCTCGTTTTTATATAGCGCTGTCAACTATTCCTTTTTACACATTATACCATTAACATATTTTTACATGGTTTTAATCATTTACCATCCAATGAAGTCTAAAGATATTCCTTTGCACAACAATATTGTACAGCGCTCATGCTAGGGCTTCAATGCCTTTGAGGAAGTTGTTGTTTTATCAAATTTTATTCATTATACCTATATTTTAAATAATTATTCCATCTCGCTACAAGTAACCTTAGGAAACCAATTTTGTTGCAATGTTGCAAGCAAGAGCTCTGTTGAGGTGGAGGCCAGAAAGGCACAATTCGTTAATGTATGTTATTGCTGTCTCAAAACCTATTATTTTAGTATACAGATGCATACAGAAGAAAGCTGCTGGATGGGGTTACCATAAATACTTCATTAGTTTTCCACAACATGGCAAAGTCCAAGGACATTTGCAAAATTCTTCGCTGCTTTATTTTGGACTAAGCAGAAGTCAGTATTACTCCTTTATCATCACATCACCAACATGGACTCATTTTCCTTTTGTCGGCCTAGTTCTGTATTAAAGGGGTGTCAGTTGTATATAATGTCGTTGGTAGTATCTGCACAGCGTAACATTTGTTATTCGCACACTGTCCAGTTTTAAGACTTTCTTTGTGGAAGAAAATCAGAGGTCCATCTTGAGACGTCATTGGAAGTTCTGTTTGTTTCCCAAGGAGCAACAGCACGGCCACAGGACAGCACAAAGGACACGCCAGTATGCCGCTTTTCTCCAGCCACTTATTCCCATTTTCCGGGAGAATACCGCTACTTCTCGCTCCTTAACTGAATACCCAAGTGCTCCTCAAATCTGAAACACTGCATTCCGAACCTTCCAGTATAAGTAAAGCGCCATTCATATAACAGGAAACAAATCCTGATATCCTGCTCAAGAGGTAACAATCTAAATATTCATCACATGAATGTGTCATCATTGAAAATGTCAGTCTAAGTACGAACATGTGAAACACAGAATGGCTAGATCAAGGTCAGTCAACTAAAATACTAAGTATAACCTGCGTAAAGAAGAATTCATAAAAGCTGAAATTCGTTAATATTATGATGGGAAGGAAAGGGTATGCCTGCGCGTCATGGTTACAAAATCGAGCGTGATTACCGTTTCCCATATTAGTATCATTGCCTTTCCACGTCTCATGCCTTAAAAGCTATAGTACACAAATAAAAAAAACTTCTAATAACACAGTATATCTATTCCTTAAAATCTCATCGCCATTTCACCTCCTACCCCAACAGGAGGTAACTCGTTCAAAGTTAACTTGGAATGTACATATTAATCACAGCTTCACTTGCTTCTCGAATAACCAAATTGTATCCGTTGGTCAGCAGACGTTTCCACTGAACGCTAAGTGCACTCTCTGCAAAGATACATCCTTTTATCATATATTGCTCTTGAATGGGTTGCAGCCGTGTCAACTGGGAGCGATAAAAAATGAATACAAACTTAAAGTGAAGATTATTCCAGGACGTTCCATTTACACAAGAATAAGTATACTAATAACACATAGTAAACAGGTTTTATATGCATATTTTTACACGTCATTGATTACGTACTTGTTACCTAGCGTCACTCTCAACAGTACGACTGTGGGTCAAAAAGTAATGCCTCCTTTCTTTTCTCCTTTAATTGCCAAGAAAACTGAATCCAATTTACATAGCTCGAAAACTACAACATTGACGATTAATGTGTCACTATTCGATATAATCTCCGTCCTTTTCCATAGTTTTGGTCCTCCTCATCTTCAAAATGAATCCCACGATGAACTTCCTTTAGTGTCCCGAACAGATGGAAGTCTGATGGCGCCAGCTCAGGGCTGTATAGGGGGTGAGAAAAGACTTTCCATCCCAATTTCTCAATTTCTGCAGTAGTGTAGCGGCTGGTGTGTGGTCTTGCATTGTCATGCAAAAGTACATCCGCCATAGTTTTTGTTGGGCGAACGCGGCGAAGACGTGCTTTCAGCTTTTTGAGAGTTCTGACGTATTGGACAGAATTTATTGTGCATCCCTGCTCCAAAAAATCAATCAGAAGCCCACCCTCTGCATCCCAAATCACTGTCGCCATAACTTTCCCTGCCGACTGCTGAGTTTTGAATTTTCCTTTTCTTCGGTGACTTTGTGTGATGCCATTTCATTGACTGCCACTTTGATTCAGGTTCAAAAAAATGAGACCACCTTTAGTCTCCAGTAATTTTTTTTCCAGAAACTCCTCTCCCTCCAAATTGAAGCGCTGCAAGTGTTCGGAGGCTATTGTTTTCCTTGTTTCTTTGTTTTGGGCGGTTACCATTCTTGGTACCCAACGTGAACAAACTTTTGAGTAGCCCAGTTGTTGAATAATCGTCACCACACTGTCTTTACTGAGGGAGGTAATGCGACACAATTTACCTGTTGTTACCCAGCGATCACCACGAATGATATCATCGACTCGCTGAATGTTGCATGGAGTCACTGCAGTCACCGGCCTGCCGCTTCGATTTTCATCTGTCAATGGTGTTTGCCCTTCAACTTCATTAAAGCGACAAACCCATCTTCTAACAATGCCGACATCCACCGTTGCATCACCATACACATTTTTTTAGCCTATCGTGAATGCGAATTGACGTTTCACCTTGCGCAGTTAAAAATTCAATCACAGAACGCTGTCTAATACGAATGTCGATGTCAGCCATTGTGCAAAAGGATGCAGTGATGCCACCTGTTGACTTAGGAAGTCACTACTGCAGGGGATTGGAGAAGAAGGTTTGAGGAATTGCGCCAAATTCAAAGTTTTCACATATCTTACTTATTTAAGGAAACAAAATAGGAGGCATTACTTTTTGACCCATTTTCGTATTGGCCGCTTTATCAGTTCACATATTACTGCGTATAGTTGAATATGACAGAAAATCAACCTCAACCTATCGCTTAAAATGATATGTTTTTAATTGTTATAAATGCTCTGTAAAGCAGTCGGTAAAAAATCAGTTATAAATTACGGCAGGATGTATTCCATGCACAAATCTTGCAGTGATACTACTAAGCTAACCTATTTGCATAAAGCAGATTTTGCTTAGCAGACACGAGAACCAAACAAAGCAACAAATAAGAACAGAGTCTCCGACGACTAAAGGAAAAGATTTACACGGCCTCTTGGAGAGCAGATTGTGATTTAAACCCAAGTGTAGCTGTTAGCCATTAATCACCCACTTTCACCCCCAGCCCTGCCTGTGTAGTTATTCAAATCAATGCAAATGTTTTGTAGTGCAAAGGAGATTTCGAGCTCTTTTCCATTCCACATCCCATCATCAAAGTTTTCCAGTGATTTTCGTAAACAGTAACATAAGTTTAGAACATTGCTCAAGCTGAAGCAAAATAAACAATGAACAAATAAAATTATTCATCCTAATTAATTCCTCACAAGTGGCGAATAATGCACATCCTTTTATTATCCCAGGTAATGCGTAATGTTATGGCCTCTGTGAATTTGAAAACGTATTGAAGACCTACGTTCTTTGGCTTCACTATAAATTATTGTGCTGATAAACACCTGATGTACAACACTTGCGTGACTTTCTGTTGTAGCTATGCCTATAAATGTTTGTTCCTCTATTTCTTGTTAACATACATAAATCATCGTTGGAAGGTTTGTTGTATATATAAGAAGAATGAAATTAACTTAAATGACAATAACACACTTCTGAAGTCGGTCATATCTCATATTTGGTATTTGACTTTTTTTCATTTTTGAGTTACGTTGCTTAGAGACATTCGAATTCAAGGAGTCTCAAATATATATTTCTGGTGAAATCTGAAACCCAACGTCTGGGGTGGAATGCAATATTTCATTTACTTAAGTACTGTGTAGAGAAAATCAAAATTCTGACTGATTGATGTGACAGCAGAATGGGGAACACAGCTTCACGAAGATAAAAGTTAAGGTAAATCGAAAAATTTAAAAGAACAGCGAAAATGGGAATATATTTTTACCATGTACAAAAGAAGAATTGAATTTTACTGGACTTCGAAGGCAATGAGAAGTAACTTCAAATTGCGAATAAAGTCCCAGCGTATAGGAGCGACTTCTTAGCTGATATTATCAATTTCCTTATTTGTTATTTGAATAATACAGTTTCGAATGTTGTTATTACTTTACAAAACCTTTTGAAAAGCTGCTACCTCTTCAGGAACATAGAACATCTGAGAAGCCATACTGAAAGCCTTAGAGAGAAGTAATATTACAACAAACTCTGCATGTGTCTGTATTTTACCCGGAAATGCTTACATAGACTTTCCTAGTATCATAAAACTTCCGAAAAAAATGGCCTATAGTAATAGATATGTTCAGTGAGGTCTACCCGATAGTCCGAAGACCCCGGCCTCTGTTACCTGGGGACGATGGAGAACTCCGGGGGTCATTCCTTGGGGCAATACCTTAAGTCTTAAAAGCACCCCCATCGACAACAACGCCACTTACGCGCGTCAACCCCGCAGTGAAGATTACCGAAAACCGCGGTGGGGCCGCCTGGTAATCTAGCACAACTACTAGCTCTGCAGGCTAGTACCCGGGACATTTTAGGCAAATCTCTGCCCTCTTCAGGCGGTCGAAGCCTGGCCGGAGGTACCCGATTCCCCGCGGGTAACGGGAATACACTGCTCCCTCGAGTCCAATCCGAACAACTCCCATTCAGGGAGGGGCTCGAATATTCGGCGCGCCGCCCGGAAGGGGTAGAGGGTTGCCTAATAGGTCCCGAGTAATAGCCTGCAGAGCTAGTAGAAGGTGTGCGAGATCACCAGGCGGCCCCACCGAGGTTTTTGGTAGTCTTCCCTGTGAGGTTGACGTGCGTAGGTGGCGCATCCACTTCCACCCGTCTTGACGTTGTAGTCGATGGGGGGAGGCCTTTTAGACTCAATGTATTGCCCCATGGAAAGACCTCCGGAGTTTTTCATCACTCCCAGGTAGAAGGAGGCCCGGGTCCTTGTTTCTACGGGTCCAGGACTAATGGGAGTAGAACCTCTGCCCTTAAACGTTGTTCTAGTAACGTCAGAGGTACCTCGAGTGCTAGGGGTCCGCAGTACCCGCACCGCGGCAGCTGAAGGGGACGGATCCCCTCTCCTTCCTGGGGTATAGTAATAGATACGTTCGTTTAAAATAATATTTTACAAGTATTTACACATTTTCATCTGCGCTCGCATATTATTTTCGATATGTAATTTTCAAGCGGGTGCTTTCGAAGATTCAATAATTACTTGTACTATCTGTACCTAGTTTCTAGATTAGAGGGACCCTTAGTTTAAAAACAGAAGTGCATTATTTAGAGCCCCCATACATTAAATTATTGCACCTTTCGTCGATATGCAAGAAAAGACAGTTGCATATGAATAACGTAACATACTTTTTGATATAATAACTATCCAACTATGAACAACCGTGAAAAAAGTAGCTTATTTGTTTTGCACCGTACAAGCTTTTCTTATCATCTGCAGCTCCCATTTGCTCTACCAGTCAGCAACGTAATTTAATTTAACCCATTGTCTATGGTATACAGTCTTTGAAGGCACTTTGGCCCCTTCAGAAATACTGTTCGTTCTCTTTTGTATTAGTTTACTAGATGGCGGTCATGCACGCTTATGAATACGATGACATGTCCAACAACTATTTTATTAGGTAGTCCTTGTAGGAACTTCTTTGAAAATATGAAAATGCAAACTTTTAATAAAAATTTCCAATATTTTCAAAGGCATCTTGGGAAAAAGTAGAAATTATAGCATTTTAATGAATACATACAATTAAAGATACACATGAATGCTATATTTACTATTTTTAAAAATTCCTTAACAAATACTACTGCAATGATTATATCGCCACCGGTTAGCATCTTAAGTGGAGCTAGTTAGGATTTTTGGCTGAGCTAGTTAGAAGTTTTATTGATAGGTTTAAATTAAATTGAATGGAAGACAGTGACTTTGATATTTTCGAGCTCAAATACCCATGAAAGAATTTGCTAATTTTTTTTAAGAAAGAAATTTACTTTTTTGTTCTTTTTCAATTATTTAATGTGCCTTTCCATTTTACATAGCTTTCTTATTCGTGGAAATGATAAGAATGCAGAAGGTGATTTAGAATACCAGTTCTAATCTTGAAAGAGATCCTGGGTTGAGATTTCATTCCTGTTTCGTCTTTAGTCAATGCCCTTTGTTGCTCTGTATCTCTATGATTATCAGGGACGAAGGTTTACGTTATTTCAAACAATTTCATTTTCGGGAAGTAGATCAGGTGTTGTTTTACGATACTGATAAAAGTTAATTCCGTACAGTTAATTTTAACATATTTGATTGGCAGTGAGTATAGCAACACTCTGCAGACGTTTCAATTAAACTTAGCTTGATCAATAAAAACCAGGCTTCTACTGCTTGTCAGTTTTTGTCAGTGGCACTTTTTCTCACGCTTTCGTTGTCAATGTTGAAAGAAAAAAAATGAGTGAACATGATAAATGAAAGTGTCACTCTATCAATGGTGACAACCGGAAGCTACATCAATACAACGCCTGCCAACATTTCATAAACGCACTGGAATTTTCTGGTCAGGCAAATTTTGCTGTTGTTTGTCCATTGCTATATTGGCTCCCAGCAGCTTTTGTCTTTGCCTTTCAGACACGATGGAGCAGCCACATTTGAAGCAGCAGACAAAACACTGATGCTTATTATAGACTGGTTAAAACCACAGTGTTTTAATTTCTAAACAGAAAATACATCACCACTCAAAATTGTGGAAATGAATTGTCTTCATCAGAACGTGGTGCATACTATTCTGCTGTTTATGAAAGACATCCAGCAGCAACGTAAATTAAATAGGTACAAATACTTTCTAGTTCACAGCTATTGTCAAAGTTATCACCATTATTTTATTCTTCACTTTTACCTTAAACACATTAAGTAACTTGGGTTTTATTTATCTTCAAAAGAAATGGATGTAATAAAATGTATTGATAAATCTAATCTAAGCTGAGAATATGCTATGTATATTGTAGACATTTTGGCATAGGGAATATAATTTTGCTTTCAGAAGCTTTGGCATGCAAAGACAGCAGACAGAAACAAAGGTGGAACGTTGTTAGTCATTACACGTACTTTAATGATGTTTCGAGGGTGATTTCCAGGTCATAAAGAATGTTTATTTAGTCAGTCTCTTGAGTAGTGGAAATAGTGTGTTACATCCAAAATTAGAAAGGAAATATTCACCATGTTGAGTTCCACTGTATTCTCTTCGAAAATTCACCAAGGCGGCCCGGGTTCGATCCCAGGCGACCGCAAAGTGAGATTTGTGGTGGACAACACGGCGCTGGGGCGGGTTTTCTCCGGGATCTCCGGTTTCCCCCGCCATCTCATTCCACCGGTGCTCCATCTTCATCTCATGTATCATCGGTGTCATCTCCTGCGGTGCCGTATGTAGTAAAAGCAGGCGTACAACACTACACATTCATTCTTCGAGAATATACTTTCAAACAAGCAAAATAACCGTTATATATGAACGAAACACCTCAAAAATTAATGTCAAATAAGAATAAAGATTGGAATTTAAGTTAATGATCTTACAATATATGTATCGTAATTTCAACAAATGCATATTCCTGAAGTATTCCTCTCTGCGGTAGTTGTCTTAATTTATAGTTTCTGAAAAACAGCATTAAGGTTTCGTCCAAAATATATGTTTCACGTAATGTGTGGCTTAAACTATTTTGAATAGACCTTGCAGTGTCCATTGTTTGATAGACATTATTTGATAGTTGCGAAATCACAACTAACAAGCAAACAGGGAAAAGTTAGACTTAGTTCAAGTCAATTGATTATATTTTTGAAACGTTTGAAGCATTGCATTTTGCAGCTTTATACATTTTCAAATCTGCATACATCTAACAGAAATGTTTGAAGATTCACAGTTATACTACCACTACGTTTTCCTTTTCCTACCCTTATTTATCCTGTCTCTGCAAGAACTAATTAGTAGTAGTAAAAATGTTTAATGTTGCTTCCGTCGTTGTTAGAAAGCATTTCTTATTACATTTTAATTATTCCTAGAGAAAAATAATATTTCAGTAACTTAGCGCTTAAAGTGATGTGCAATTTTGCTTATATTTTAGTTAATTTTACGGTAAACCTTATAATTTCACTACAACTGCCTAATTCGTTTGATGATTTATTCTTACTGTCGATTATTTTTTGATATCTCATGACATTCTTTATGAGGGAAAAGATAGAAATGTGCATCATGTTGAATGGAGTATGTCATCTGACAAGTGGATAGCTCAACTGCATTGGAGTCTATCCTATCCTTATTTATCCTGTCTCTGCAAGAACTAATTAGTAGTAGTAAAAATGTTTAATGTTGCTTCCGTCGTTGTTAGAAAGCATTTATTATTACATTTTAATTATTCCTAGAGAAAAATAATATTTCAGTAACTTAGCGCTTAAAGTGATGTGCAATTTTGCTTATATTTTAGTTAATTTTACGGTAAACATTATAATTTCACTACAACTGCCTAATTCGTTTGATGATTTATTCTTACTGTCGATTATTTTTTGATATCTCATGACATTCTTTATGAGGGAAAAGATAGAAATGTGCATCATGTTGAATGGAGTATGTCATCTGACAAGTGGATAGCTCAACTGCATTGGAGTCTAGCTTGGTATTATTTGAATGATAATGAGAAACTTTCTCTTGAAAATAACTGGTATGTTTATAACTCTCATACCAGCAAATAATTCTTATATAGCATACAACAATGAGCAGGCTCTGTAAGTGTATATTTTAATAAGTCCATATCGTTTCCACAGCCGGTCTATAATAGTGTCATGGAATGCGTCTCTTTAGCTTCCTCCTACTGAATCCTCTCTATTATTATTATTATTATTATTATTATTATTATTATTATTATTATTATTATTATTATTATTATTATTATTATTATTATTATTATTATTATTATTATTATTATTATTATTATTATTATTATTATTATTATTATTATTATTATTATTATTATTATTATTATTATTATTATTATTATTATTATTATTATTATTATTATTATTATTATTATTATTATTATTATTATTATTATTATTATTATTATTATTATTATTATTATTATTATTATTATTATTATTATTATTATTATTATTATTATTATTATTATTATTATTATTATTATTATTATTATTATTATTATTATTATTATTATTATTATTATTATTATTATTATTATTATTATTATTATTATTATTATTATTATTATTATTATTATTATTATTATTATTATTATTATTATTATTATTATTATTATTATTATTATTATTATTATTATTATTATTATTATTATTATTATTATTATTATTATGATATGATGATATGATGATATGATGATATGATGATATGATGATGATTGTTATTATTATTGTTGGGGTTGGGTTGGGGTTGGGGTTGTTATTATTGTTATTATTATCATTATCATCATCATGGCCAGACATTGTGTATTGTTTCACATGTTTCATGCATATCCAAATAGGGAATGATTTCATGCTTCACGCACCCGCCCCTGATTCTGTACGGCTGCAGAGTCTGGGGATCAGCGGCTCCGAACACTGTTCGCAGACTACAGCGCGTCCAGAACAGGGCACTGCGAGTTATCTACGATACTGGACGTAGATTCCCGTCCCATATCCTTCACACCTACTCTGGAATCCTAGATATTGTAGGCGTGGTGCGGGAGAGATCCGGTACTATCTACAATAAGCTGGACTCTCATCCCAGTGACTTGGGGGGGGGGTTAATAAATGTATAAATCTGTTGTGAACTAACTCCCATTATGCCTATTAATGGTCCAGTGTAACAATGACAGGAATTCTATCTTTGTAGAGAGCAATTAACTCTACGTGCATATTGAAGGATCAGGGAAAGCTGGAGTTGAGTTCTTTTACTTTTGATCTCAATTTAAAAGCTGCACTAATATAACGCAAAACACTGTTTCATATTTCAATGTGTTTTTCATAATAAGTTTCATTATTTTATTCCTTAAAATATTTAAACTTTGAAACCTTTCCTACCTACAAACCATTACTCTCTCGCAACTGAGCATAGGAATCAACTGAGCGTAGGAATTGTGATCCAGATCTCATTTCTTTATTGCGATTATTACAACTGCTATACCGAAAGCTCAGTAAGCATCCTCAGGTATCTTATGTTGACAATATTCCACTTAAAATCCCTTATTCTGAAGTAAAGTATTACAGCTGAGTCAAAGTTAAACGTTTCCATTTTTTGAGTCCTCGCAATAGTTTTAATCTGGACATCTGCGCGCTCTTCATCCCGAACTTTGTCATTCCTATAAGTCTGGTGAAATTATAAGCAAATATAAGTGAGTTTTGACTTGTGCATCACCTACCTTATGTGGCACTAGATGTACAGATAACAGCACTTAAACAACAACGATATCTGTTAATAGTATTCCAGTACTGCTCCCAATGCGCCATCCGTTCGCTATTCATGAGAGTGACAAATTTATGCAAAGTATTTGCACTTATAATTCATAATGTATAAATTGTGCTATAATCTGAGAAGAAGATTTTCCAATTAGTAAGGAACGCTAGCTTTTGTATGGTTCATGCTTTCCAAGAGCCACGAACCACTCATTGCGATTTCTCTACATATGCTGTCATGAAGTGGTAAAATTGTAGCAGCTCTTGAGCACACCTGTGAAAACATTTCTCACACCCGTGTCCAGCCACACTCATTAAAAATTCATGAAGCTGTCGGAAAGAAATAACCGGCAGTAGTTCCTCTAGCCCCAGATCATAAAAAGAGCTCAGGTCCCTTGGCTATCATTAAGTGCAGTTATATCCACACTCACTCACACACACACACACACACACACACACACACACACACACACACACACACACACTAGCACATCCATATGCTCTTTCTACCTTCAAATTTACTAGTAGAGCAAGTTGGTTTCTAAGATGATAGAAAATATTCATGTTTTTTTAGCTAACAGCTTTTGGTACGAATAGTTTTCAATTGCTCCTTTCTTTGATGGGAGGCTATAGTAGTTTTTAGAAATATTATAAATCCTAGTGATAATTTTAGGGATGAATTTATTACATAAAACGATAATGTGGTAGTTTTTTTTAATATTATCAAGAATGCATAGAGCAGCCCCTAAAATTGTTAGCTACAGAGCATGCTCCGGGTGACCGCGTGCCAAGAAGTATTGCAGCGTGTAAGTCGGTCATAAACTATAGTGGGCTTTCTTTTATACTGCTTGACCTTAAATCCCTAACTCCACGTTTCATCAAGTACAACATGGCTTTATCGGCAACACTGCATTACCTTCTTTCCGTCTATTCTTTGCCCCTCTGGAGTAAAGCTGTCAGAAATGTCTGGCGGTGTTATTCATCATGTGATTCATTGGTAGAAGGTAACGTTTCTATTTCATATCTCACTTATTGTAACTTCAGGCAAATGCAAACAGATATATAATTTCTGCTTACTATAATTATATGTATGTTTCAGAGTTTGCCCTTAGGTGATAAATGTTTCATTGCAATAACGTTTCAAACCGAGAAGCGTTAACTTCGTCTCTTGCAGTTATAAATTGATTCTCCAAGTTTACAGCGAATTTCATAACCATTATTATCCTTCTGCGTGCAAATATTGGAAATATGAAGAGCATTTCATGTAGTCCGAAAACGTTAACAATTCTGTAAGCTGTTCTGTAGAGGTACATAGGTGAACACCTCTATTAAATAAACAAACAAACTATTTCGCTCCAATGCAGTTAAGAAAACGTAAGGGGACAGTTATTATATGTTTCAAATGGGAAGGGGTCTGAAGTCCAGCTAATCAGATGCCGTATCACGCTCAGCGTTGCCAGTTTGTTACCACACTCCTTTTATATTTCCCTCTCTCTCGCACACTCATATAACATGCACGTCTGCTTGGCGCAGACGTAAGGTTAAGCAAATTATATTTTACAAACTTTTACAGTGATGCAATTGCCAAAATCAAAATTAGAAAAAGCATTTTCGCAAATTATGTATATTTTAAAATACTATAACTATAATTATAGTTTATGAATTACCTGTTTTTCTAACCCAATGGAACTGCCAGTGGCTCATCCATATCGCTGTCAATGTCACTTCCTTTAAGAGACAATTCGTCATTGTCACTGTCTTCATCATCTGAGTCTTTCAAATTTATGATTATAGGTTCCAAGATCTCGTCAAGTGCTATTTGTTTCTTAAAATCGACTGCTTGAAGGTTTTCTGCATGCCTCATGCAGTTTTCCCAGTCCTTCTATGTTACCTTGTCAATTTCTTCCTAAGCAAGTTGTTTAACGTCCGTCACTTTAAAAGTATTATTTATTTTTGCAATCTCCCTTTATATATGAGCCCACACCGACTCAATTTGATTATATTGGTAGTGGTAAGGTGGGAACCGTATTAGCCCATGTCCCGTATCAATTGCAAGTTGATCCAGCTGATACACTTTTTCCGTGTTTTTGAACGGAAGTACTCTTTGCAATAACTAATTTTTAGTTTATGTTTCCGAAAATTTTTTGAAGAACGTGTACACCTTAAAAATAATACTTTGAGCCTGACTTCGCATAACCTGCATTTTTGACTCGCCACTAAATTCACCGCAAGAAGCCATTGCACTATTTAACTCTTACTCTACTGTTGTGTAAAGAACAACTGAATGACATTGATCTGAACTCTCCTGAGTAAATAAACACTTCTTAGCCAGAATTCATTCACAAACATAGGCATACAGCCATTCCACATGCTAACAGAAAATGAAGTGTTTGCTCTTTCTCGAATTTAGCACCTTTACTTATTCACAGTAATTCCTTTATCCGTCATGTCAGTAGTTAAAATTTCAGTTCTGAATAATTAAAAGTATATGTATACATAAATACACACCAACTACTTTGAACTCTCTAGAGTAAATAGAGATTACGAACCATTCATAAACAAAGATATAATGTAACCAGACACGTTCTGCCAGGGCAACAGGAAATTTATTGTTCCCTCTCGCTTGAATTGGATTATTCAAAGAAATTTTTTATCACGTCATGTCAAAAATTTACGTTTCAGTTCTGAGTAATTACAAATATACGTACACGCATACATGCTAACCAATAATGATATTCATACCGTGCGTACGTTGCGATTTATTGTTATAATAAGGTAATAGTGCTTTATTTATTTGTATTAGAAAAACAATTTCAGCTAAAAATATGGGGTTTTCGTGGTTATGTTAGATACATTACTCTCTACCTTCCACATGGATCAGTTTTGGCAAAATCTGAACATTTGTCTTAGCGCGAATAGCATTTCATACAGATTGATTAGGTTGGAGGTCCTCACACACCACTTAGCGGGAATGCAATACAACACCGCAGGACTCCGATTGGTTGCTCACCTAGTAGCGCTCAAGGACAAACACCTTCCCATTTGAAACACATAATAGACATGTTTAATATTGGGGCAAGTTGAATTGCTCTTATACAGTTTAAAAATAATGTAACAATCATAAGAGTGCCTACTACTTAACAAATGCTAAATCATTATACTTAAAAGGTTAAAATTTACTTAATTTCTATTCATCCCATTATTTTCAGTTTCTGAAAAATTAACTGAGGAGCGTTCATAAGAAAACGTAACACACGCTATATCCTTGGAGTACAACACGTGTGATCTGCTCCATTTTATGAAGGAAACTTTCTAATATCCTGATTAATCATCATCTACGAAGATACAACTCTCAGAGAGTAAACGATAACTTATTTTCACAGGCAATGGGAAAGAACGTGCATGATCCATATTTCTGGCCCACAACAATATACGAAAATTAAGCAAAAAATTGCTTTTTCTTTCTCTATAGGTATCCAAGACTTAAGAGATTGCGCTTACCAGTTCACATTTCATCGTTCACAGAAGTCCAAATATAGATGGAGCAGCAAATGTATATCTTGTAGGTATTAGTTTCCCTCCCTCTTCTAACACTTTGCAACAGAGGTAAAGTAAATGTTTGACAGTAGGAATCCGCTTTTCTGGATTATGAAAGGTATCCTTAGCTTTAACAACGTTGCAGAAATGGGGCACATCGGTTTACAGCGTTAAATATTCATCACGAGGTCGATAGATTTATGTATTCCGAATACACCCTTTCGGATACTGTGTTCATAATAATCCGTGACTGCAATACAGGACGTACAAAATAAATAACTTTTGCAGAACGGGAAAAACACCTCTCGTGGGAGAATTGAATGGTGAATGGTTTAAAGGATAAAGGCTTACTTTCATGCCGCTGGAAAACCGTCAGGTTTACCAAGGATGTAGCAAATTCAATTTGGGTAACAAAAGGAATGAAATACAATGCAAGTGAGAAAGTAGATACCAAAGAGTTCTTCGAAGCTTAGAGAAACTTACAGGGAGCAGAACACATATTTTATTCACAGCATCGTAAACCTATATTGTAGTATAAAATGGGACAGCAAATAAAAGCTACGTAATTTTATAAATGGCAGTGTAAAATAATGGACTAGGTTACAAACCACAGGCGTAATAACATATGATCCAGATATATGTATTGTGTCAAAACATGACAACTTTCAATGGGAACCGTTCTGCTTTGTTGCTGGATTGTAACAATTAGCCAACAAAATATAACCGAATTGAACAGGGCACAGAGGCAATGGAGCCACTCTTCTGGTTCCTTTATTTCCTACGGATAAATATCCTTGACAGAGGGGCAGAGGTGTTTTGGAGAAACACCTTAGGTCTCACTTGGTCACAAAGATTTTCAGCACTGCGATCATATCTGGTGGACCTTCAAGGGAAAAGAAAGACATGAGGGATGCCCTAGCGGCAGCAACAAGCTGCGAGGGGACCCCACCTGGTGCATTTCAGCAATAACGCTCCTTTGATCTCCGTTCCCTATCCTGATGAAGGTTCTGGTAGAAGGTTGTACTAGCACGTTTAAAACTATCGATTACAAGCTAGAGCATCGCCATCAGAAATGCAAATAAAACATTTCCGCACAAAGCCATCTTTGCAATTACTTCATAAACTGGTAGACACCAATTATTATAGTAACGACTTAACGAATTCCTTCAAATGTTATTTAATATTCCGTAGCCATTTTGTTGTATAGCATTTAGATTGTTAAGGGTTTTAAAATCGAAATATAAAAAAATGATGGTTGAACCTCCGCTTACCATATATTACGTAAATATACATCGAGAACCAATCTTCCTTTTCCCCCTAATATATTACTCCAATACATATCTCAAATTATTTAATTGAGTGGAAATATGAATGTATTTTGAGCTTTCCATTTTCTTTTAATTTACGTCCTCCAACGTTAAGTCATATCGGACGATGACTGAAATGGTTGAAATGATGCTCAAATGATTCTGGGGTCCATGGACCTTAGAGTTACCCGACATCCTTCTATCGGGATAAGGGAAAGTGCCGGAAGACACCTTATCCATATAACTCACCCTAACCATGATTTGAACTCGGGACTTCTTGAACATGAGGAAGATACGCTACCATCTACGCTACCGAGGCGGGCGAGTTTTCCAATGAACATGTAAAATACGTCATTTAAGAAATTTTTTTTTGCCCACACGTGAGTAAGCCATGTTCTCTAAATTCTATAAATAAATAAAATTAGTTTATATCTATGTACCTAACTGGAACTCAAAGCAACAAAGAGGACGTAAATGTATTTTGTTTGTTTAAGTTGTTTCGTTTATTAAGTCAATAGATATACTATTATGGGTGTCACGATTTTAAGCACACTTACTAATCATCGGTGTGGAAGCCTTTGACCTCGCGACCTTGGTATTAGTAGAGCCATGTAGACTAGAAAGAAAAGATGTGACTTATTTCGTTTATTTTAAAAAGATAACGGATGAAGTAATGTTTGCATTAATAGTAGCAAGCCTTACGTGTATTTCAATCAAGGGAGATTAATTAGAACTTTACTTGAGGATGAATAATATTATGTGATGGTGCTTAATAAGTCTAGACTACAACGACAAAAGTTATAAGCAAGTCATTTTCGCAATAAAATGCCTAAAGTAGCCTCTGGAATTCATTAAAAAACAAAGAGGAATTTCATTGTTATGAAACTCTAAAGGGTCCCACCCACTTCGGAAACTTGAATACATTTGTAGCAATATTCGTTAGGAAACAGGGAAACAATTGTCAAAAGTGGTCGTCTTTGGTATTATCATAGAAAAGTACAAAATGTTTCTTTTTATGAATTCGTGTTTATCTTTTACTGCTCCGTTAGGTGCGTGGTCTTTCATGTTGGCATTAATCGTGATGTATATCTCAGCTACTACATATATTTTGACGTTTGAACTAAAATTGCTTAATAAGGGAAATTATAATAAAACATTATGTCTGTAATTCTTAATCGTTACGCCTGTAGCGAATACAAATGGCTAAGGTCTAGATAAAATAAATGAATCTCTAACAGGCATTTGGGAGGAGAAACCACGTTCCGCTGTGTATAAAAATAGTAGTTAAGATTTCATCAAAAATATATAAATATTTGTATTTCCTCTGATTAAGAAAATGCATAGAAAAAGGTTTGTCTTCGCGTGTTAGAGCGTGAGTGTGTGTAACAGCATTACTAAACCTTGTTATATCTATGGTGATAATCCTCAGATTTTAGGATAAATTACAACACTCTTTAGTAGATACAGAAGATATTTCCATGCTACTAAGCTACATTGCAATTATAATAAAAGAGATTTCATACAGCTTTATGAAGCGCAAAACATGAATTTAAATATTCAGATAAAATATTCACAGGTAAATAGACACTCTCCGCAATATAACCAACATGTACTTGCCTAATTTGAGAACTAAATTTGATTGGTTATCAATTAGAAATATTAAGCAGCACGGTGAGCTTGAAACACCAAGATATTTAGATTGTAGGGTAAGGTGGCTTAAATCCCTCCCATTTTTACAAATCTCAACTTGACAGTATAAACATACATAATAGCAATAGGAAATATTTTTCTTTAAATTTTCAGTACTTAAGCATTCTTTGATACATTTGTCAAATTTTAAATCCGGTATAAATATTGTTTGAAGTTTTAAACAATTTGTTTGCAATTGGTGCTATTTAGGAAACTGTTGCCAAAATCGCACTTCCCTATTTAGGATTAAATTCAATATACTTAAAATTTAATTGAACAGTAAGTCTTCTATCATTCAATATAACACAAATGAAACACAATTAAAGGTACATATAATACAAAAAATTACTAATTACAAGATGTCAAGTGTCCGCCTCGGTAGGGTGGTGGTAGCATCTGCCTCACGTTCAAAAGGTCCCGAGTTCGAATCTCGGTCAGGGTGAGTTACCTGGATAAGGTTTTTCCGGGGGTTTCCCTTATCCTGAAAGACGAATGTCGGGTAGCTTTAAGCTCTATGGACTCTGGGCTCATTTGAGCATCATTTCACCCATTTCATTCACCGTCCGATATGACTTAACGTTGGAGGACTTAAAAAAAAAAAAAATGTCGAGTATCACAATAGTCAGGTCATCTCCTTTATATAGTTGTCAGCACATTCTTCATGGACCCACTCTGCACACCCTTGGTACTGAACCATATTTTCTATTCTATCTTCCTTCCAAATGAAACAGCATTTTACATTTTATTTTAAATAGTACCTAGAATTGTTGGTAAACATTTTAAAAAAAAGTGGTTTGTGCTTTCAAATTTGATCAAATATATGGTAATAACATTGAATGTGCCCGCCTCTGTAGCGTGGTGGTAGCATGTCACGTTCAAGAGCTCCCGAGTTCGAATCTCGGCCAGGGTGAGTTACCTAGATAAGATTCTTTCCGAGGTTTTCCCTTGTCCTAAAATACGAATATCGGGTAACTCTAAGCTCCATGGACCCCTAGCTCAGTTGAGCATCATTTCAACCATTTCATTCATCGTCCGATATAACTTAACGTTGGAGGACGTAAATTAAAAAAAAGCAATGAACGTGGTCCTAATGGGAAATGTAAGAATGATATTACAAGAAACTCTAACATGTATGTAAACCAAAACACGAATAGTCAAAATATAGCAAATCATTTTTGGATATAGGTTTAAAACTGATTAACAATATACCAGAAAACATTAAACAAAATAGAGAGATAAAATGTTAAGAAACTGGTGGAAAAAATGCTTAGTTAAATTATTCTCTTGTAGTTTATACAGTTATGCATGAATGGAAATTTGTGTTATAGCCATCACTTTAGACGAACAAATAAGTTCCGGTATATTACACATGCTCATACCTCTTTAAATTTTGGGGTTAGAAGCACAAGAAGCACACTAGAAGCACAAACTTACAATTAGGTACTGATTCTGAAATATATTTGTCAAGTACATAGAAAATTTTATCCAGTTATACCATACTTAGATTAAAATTTATCAGTTGTTAGCTATTTCGAATAATAGAACAACTTTTAAATTAGAAAAGAATCAGAAAGGTACTTAGAGGTTAATCATAGACTCTAGAAATTTTATTTAGCTATTTCTAATAGCTTTCGAAAAACGTGTAATTTACCTATAAAATGTTATCCAGTGAAAAGCTTTTCAAATCAGCAGTGGAAAAATGTTGTATGAGCTTGTGTGTGTTTTTGTGTGCGCGTGTGTGTGCGTGCATGTGTGTGTGTGTGTGTGTGTGTGTGTGTGTGTGTGTGTGTGTGTGTGTGTGTGTGTGTAAGTCGGCCCGCTTACAAATAAAGAAAATATATAGCTTGAGCACTCACAAGCTGCCATATTTAACAATAATAACAAATTTCTAGTTCAGGCGTTTTTATAAAAGTGGTCTATAGTTTATGTACATGGTTCAAACTGTGTAGGTATTATGATTTCATTTTCTGTGAAGTAATGCATAATCACAGCAAAAAATTGTGGACACTGTGCCATTTTATATAAAGGAGAAATTCTAATTTCAGAGGCTTCATTCAAAGCTGAAAATGTTATTTTTTGGGAAAATTGCTGCATTGAGTTTCCCCTTAAATTGAAATCTCAGGCATTTGCTCATGTTTGTTCTGTAATGAGTAAGTGGAAATATTTAATAACACAGCATCTTAAGGAGGCTACAGGTGTCTGTAAGTTTCCAAACATTCAGAGTACGTTGCACGGTAAAATTCGACAGGGATCATCTAATGTCGACTTGGCACTCCTTGCAAACGAGACCTGCAATTGTAGTAAAGAACTAATCTTGCTCGATAACCTGTAGAGCATAGAGCAACATCGCTTGGCACAGAAAGCCTGAGAGTAGTAGACCTGGGAGTAAACCTCAAACACGCGTTTTGTTAAGGCAATTAAGGTTCACCCGATAGGTTTTCGGTATTTCGAACTAAACAACCCCCTCTGGAATCAAGGAGATTTGATATCTTTCTCTTGAGGTTTATATAAATGGAACATTAGTAGGTAAACCCCTCTCTCCTGCAGGACTAATTAGAATGGCATTCCGCGACCCCAATCCATTATTGTACTTCTCTCTCAAGTGGTCTGCAAGTTCAAGTGGGTCGGAATTGTGGACAGAAAGCCGATAAATCTCTTTCATCCGGAACACAGGAATCACAACAAGTATCCCCAATTTTAAGAAATAATATGATATGCTATGTGCATTAAATTCAACCAGAGGTGGTTGATTCTAGTTCATTTATTACTTCAGCAACAAAGGACTTATTAGTAGTAATCTCACCTAACCTAGTGAGAAAGCCCGCAGGACATCAGAAGCTTACATTCATGAGGTCACGGGTTCGATTTCCATCAACCACTGGATATGACTTAGGGTTTTTCTTAGTTTACCTGGTCGCAGGAAAGCCGCTAACGTTTCATCATAAACCATTATTTCTTTTCTATTGTCTCCTTTCATTCTCATATTTCAGATGACTTCATTGATTATGGTGGTGCCAGACAGATGGCGTGGATGCTTCCTAAAAGTAAAGAATATTCATGTAGTCAGTGGAGGGTCGCTTATGGTTCTTTTACTTCATGAATTCCTCTTACATTTTACGTCTTAATTTGCTCTATAACTTAAATTAGTGTAACGAATTTTCAATCTGCTGATAGTCACAGCTGATCATTCAAGTAGGTCAAAGTTCCCAAGGCATCTCCTTCGGTTGTATAACATATATACATACCTAATTTAAGAATAATTTGAAGAAACAATTTTATTGTTGATAAGGGTACACATTAAACACAAGGTAGGGCTTTCTAGCAGCAGAGATAACCCAATATCAGAGTAAATAAATTCGTTTGTTACTAATAGTATTTGATAGTGCTGAACCATCTCCTTTATTTGCTGCTAGTGTAACATTTGGAAACAGGGATTGCGACAGTAATGCAATGAAATGCGTGTTGAAGCAGATTAAATTAATACGTAATGCGTGTAATGTGTGTAACTCTATTCATCAGTTTCTGATTATTATCGTTGTACTGCGACACAAACGCGCTTCATTGTGTTTCTTGCCGCTTGTAGCGCTACAAGTGCTGATTGTGAGCTTATCTTGGCTAATTCGAATTGAACAAGGAGAGTATCTCCATGGCTTTTGGTGGTGCACATTTCTGGTTTGCGCCTAGCATGACGTTTTATACTTCACTCAATTTGTTTGGGACTGATAGCGATTTTGCTGGGTACGATGTCTGTAATTGCCGGAAGCAACTGTCTTTGCAGGAACTGACCTAGTTCGTGTTACTGAGAAGAACTTTATCATATGTGGAATCCCGTGTAGCTTAACCTAATCACATTGTTACTATTTTCGTTGTAAATGTGCATGTCATTTTCAAGGTCTACATTTGCTAATCTTCCGGATTTTTGTAAGTGCTGATCTGTCAGAGTTTTCAGATATTAATATTTGGAGGTTTTAATTGTTATTAATTATTTATTTAGCGAACTGTACATACTCAGGGGTATCGCCAGCTTCTTTCTGCGTTCTTTGTTTTGTTCAAGTGCTTTCAATTGTCAGAAATTGGATCCCCGGAGCAAATAGGGCAAAATGCTTAATATACAGAGTGTATATATGAATATCGGTGATTTAACTCTTTATAATATTTATGACATTCAACTTAGAGTTACAAATGATATGTCAAATGAAAAAGGCAACTCAAACAGTTTTACCAAGAACCTTATAAATGTTCAATGTGACTTAACTTTGTCACACGGCACACAAGTGTATAGCCGAGCTCTTCCCAAACGTTGATAAGTGTGCATTCAGTAATTGTAGCAACAGCTGCTTTAATCCGGTATCTTAATTCAGGGAGATGAGCTGGTAGCGGAGCCACGTACACACGATCCTTGATGAAGCCCCAAAGATAAAAATCGCATGGCGTTAGGTCAGGAGAACGTGGAGACCATGCATAGCAAGCCCTGTCATTGGGGCCCTTACGGCCTATTTAGCGCTCGGGAGAGTGACGTTCAACCAATCGCGAACTTCGTTATGCCAATGAGGTGGCGTACCATCTTGCTGGGAAAGGAAATTCTCTGACTCATTTTCTTCTAATTGAGGGAAGAGTCATTGCTCTAGTGTATCAAGGTAAGAAGTGCCAGTTACAGTAGGTTCACCAAAAAAGAAAAGCCCATAAATCATTTGTCAGGATACGGCAGAAAAAACGTTCACTTTAGAGGAATCTCGTTGCATTTGTACCATATCGTGAGGATTTTCTGAGCTCCAGATGCGCACATTATGAGTGTTAACATGTCCACTAAGTTGAAAGGTCGATTCCGCACTGATGACAACACGATCCATAAAATCGTCCTCGTCATGAAACAACATGTCGTTTCGAAGTTGGCACCTAATCCATGGTCTGTCGGCTTTAGAGCCTGTAATAACTGCAAACCGTGAGGACGTAGCCGTAAGCGTTTGCTTACAGCTTTCCAAAGAGTCGACACAGGAACTTGTAATTCTCGACTAGCCTTTCGGACTGCTTTCTTTGGGCTACGGGTGAACGACTCCCCACTCGCTCAATAGTCCCTTCACTTACTCTTGGTCGTCCCGTTCTCTTCCCTTTGCAAAGGCAGCTGGTATCTTCAAACCGATGATAGCATCTACGAATGTTATCATCACTAGGAGGATCACAAGCGAACTTAATGCGGAACTCACGTTGCACAATTACTACAGATTCGGTCTTTACAAACTGCAAAACACAAAAAGCTTTCTGTTTACTAGTCGCCATCTTTGCTACTACTGCTTTCTAGCGGATTGCGGCAGAAATATTGCATGCACATGCGCACTGATGCCAACAAACAAAGCTGTTTGAGTTGCTTTTTTATTTGGCATATCTTTTATAACTGTAAGTTTAATGTAATAAATATTATAAAGAGTTAAAACCCCGATATTCATTTATATACACCCTGTATAATAAGCTTGTGCTTCCTGTGGTGCACATTACCCGGTACTTTAAAGGCTCAACTATTATTCATGTGAGTAAAGTGTATTATAAAACCAAGTAGACAGTGGTAATCTACAGAAATATATATCATATTCTGTATTGTATAACTTCAGAAATTAAATGGCTTCCCACTGAACTTCGCTTTGTAGTACTTGGATGTGGGGAAACCTCTACCTGCACTCGTTATCTCTATTCCCCAACGCCTTTCCATATATATTATGAAGTGGGTGCTTCAATTTGAGGAACTTAAACTTTGAATAAAAGTACGTAGACCAATTGTTTTGTTTGCGCTTAAATTCGATAATATACTGGGATATAAAGGAGCTGCGAGACGAAATTGCGACACACTACGGCACCATAATCCTGATTTTCAGAAGCGTCGCTATTATTTGTTATTGTATACCATACACAGTATATGCTTGATCTGTGTATGCACAATTACTTGGTTTGTATGCTAATTCACAAGACATTACAAGCTAAATTACCTGATTTTTCTGTCACATTCGGAGTGAAATTTCGTAATGGCCCTGAAATGAAATGAATTTTCTATTTGTGCGTGCTCTTTAACTGCTACGGCTCATAGCGTCTAATTTGAGTCTGTGAAAGCAAATATTCGGAAATCAGAGCCTAGCATGCTACCCTTAGACCTCGGAGGACGACACGATGCCCTGTAACATTACTTACTTGTAGATATATAAGAAGTCAGGCAGTAAATATTTAACTACGAATTGGCTCGCCTGTTTCAATCACAAACAACCTTGCAAAACCAGATACTTGTTTTGGTTGCTTCTGGTTACTCTGCCTCTAAGTACGAAAATTATTCTCCGTTGGATGTATTGCCCTTCTCCAAAGATGTCCATGCAGTGCAGTTTATAGCTCGAAAGTATCAACTTTCACAATTAGACAAGTAAATAAACTAAAATACGCTCTAAAGCACACTGTGATAGATAGATCACAAGCATGTGGCTGAACTGCTATGTTGCAGAAGTTTTGCTAATGCACAACTGGCCTTTTCATGGAGGTACTAGATTTGTATCATGATCCTTAATAATGTTATAGGTGAAGCCCTTATCTGACTTTTCGACCAGGTAGAATCATATATTATGTATTGCTTTGTCTTTTTATATTGTTTAATGAGACGCACATACGACGATATTTGCATGATTTTGATGACAGTTCCTATTGCTTTGACGATGTGTTAGCATTATATCTAGCAGATAAAAGCGACCCAAGATTTTTAAAATGTGTATAGCCAATAAACATTAAATTCTTATTACTGTTTAACACTATTCTTACTATACATTATACCACAGGTGGCGAAGACTAGTGTCACGGTGGAGGATCCTGACAGGAGACGAACCATGTACCACCCTGGTTCATACGTCAGCGCAGAGCTATTTCGGTTTGTGAAAAGCGTTAAGCCGACCTGCACTAAAAACTGAAACCGATGGGTTTAGTAGCCTTTGATACAACCTATGGTGATTGATTATTATTGTCATGCCTTTAAAGGTTATTGTTGGAAACTAATTAACCGAACTTCATGCAGACAACACAGTGATGGCACAAGGGAATACAACATAATAGTACAGACGGCATTAAAAAGCGACTTTTACAACGTGCTTCTGTTTAAAGCTCCTTCATTACATCAGTGCACTGTATAAGGATTAGAAATTAAAAGGACTATAAAAACAGAATACGTGTAAGGATATTTATTGTCAGTTAACTAGATGTTATTTCGCAATGAGTTTTGAATCTTAGATTATTTTATTTTGATAGTTTGGGTTTTAGCTGTTCAGGAAAAATTATTCCAAACGTTTTAATGTGTAGTGTTCTATAAAAGTATATCTAAACCAGAAGTCTTGCAAAATAACCGAAAGAACAGTGCACTAAGTATGCCTTCTCCCTTATAAGGTAAATGCTATAACTAATGTTATATAACAATGGAACTTTACGGGTAATTTATTTCTCTTTAAAAATAATCCATGTGAATTGCTTTAAACATTCTCCAAAATTTGCTTCCAGGAAAATTAAACAAGTCAAATAAAATAACCAAGCAAATATTTTTATAAGGAATTTCACTATTATTTCAATTATTAAAACCTAACACAATGCTCAAAGTGGTTTCCATTTACTTCAGCACATTTTTGCAAACCTGCTTTTATATAATGAAACATAATTTATACAAATATTTCTTATTGTTTAGGAATACTCATTGATCTTCAATGGTTGTTCTTAGATATTTGTGTGAGAAGTTTTATTCTCTATCCAAATTCCTGCAATGAAATGATTTCAGACTAGCTGAACTTGAATCCAATCGATTGTGTTACAATTTATATCCATTTATTAAAGTTTCTAGGGAGACATTCTTTTACCAGTAAACTGTAATATGGTGACAAATTTGGTTTATGCAGTCATTAACCAGAGGAAAGACTAATGATGAGAGTACAAGAAATCATATTTGGACATTTCTTAGATATGCGGAAAACCTTGAGACCTCCTATTTAGGATATATCTGATACTGAAAGAATTAAACCAGTAGGATATATTAAAGCATTGCATATCTGTGCCTAAAATCTAATAATACATTTAGCGAAATTAGACATTAGTAATACTTAACATCATTTATAAACTTGCGGCGGTTTATTTTGGATAATAAAAGTGTTTGATGATGGGATTCTCACCTCAGGTGAAGTACTTGCAGAATTATTGTTCACCACGGCTGCTTTCGAGCGATGATCTCTGCACCCAGGGTCGTAGTCTCGAATGGAAAAGAAATATAATATTTTGGGATAGTGAAATAATTACTCTTCATTCGATTTATTTCCTTTGAAAACTGATTTTTCAATTATAACAAAATATTTTGAAATTATTGTGGACACTTTAAAAACTAATTCTTCTTTTAGTCGATACAATTCATTTTTCAATTAAAACTACTGAATCAATTTTCTCCCATACTTTACAAATAATCGTAAAGTTGTCCGTTCTTAAAGAATGCCTAATGCATTAGCTATTTAATATACTCGCGGAGACATGCAAACCATGAATGCCAAATGCATTTATATAAATCTGCAAGATTTCAGACAGACACTTACACATGTCCGTATTCAGCGATGCTACACTGCCGCTCATTTGTTTAGCATAGTAAGAATTTAGTCTCTGGTAGTCGTTTGTTTAAAAGAAAGATAATGCAAGCAGTATTATTTTATAAGGTCAAGTGACTTTTTTACTCTATGGATGTTTTGAATGAGGCATCCAAACCATCACACCGAAACACACGCTAGATGCCACAAGAACATAAAATATCCGCTACAAACTATATGTGTAGCAAATACTGTTATATGTATTAATTTAAGCACGTCCACTAAAGGTTTAACCATAAGTATACTTTAACTGAGGAATGGCAACTTCTATTCACTATGGCTGATTTTGCTATAAATGGCATAAACCCTTTATCTCGTAATACTGTCTAGCTTCAGTGGTACGATTCCTGTCTTGTCACGTACTGAGAGATCTGTTTCCTTGTTGGCGTCGTCCTCGTGCAAAGAAGTAATCACATTTAGGCATACCAACTTAAAATGATTAATTAATAAATAAATTATGTGTATCGTTATTGCTTATAGAAAAGAAAGAAATGAACAGTAAACTAGATCTCACTTATATCCGAAGTACTAAACAAAAAGCAAAAACATGTTAAGTAATTATTCTTTCAAACCCCTTTTAATCTTCATGTGTTTTTACGATTGCATTGACAGAAATGACATGTTGAGGTCATCACATATTGTCCAATTCTTCAAAATTTCGCTGTCATTGTTTTCTTTTATTTATAACGTAATATAGAATGTAGATAGTGAGGCAGTACTTGCCCGTTAAGTACCTCGTTTAGCCCTCCCGGCACTCAACAGATGATAGGATATGTGACGGATGAGGGCTACGGATGGGAGGTTTACAACAGGTCGGGGTTTTTATCAGGGTATGTCTTCATGGATTCTCGCTTTTGGGTTTCAGGGAGTGGGTGCGTCCTGATAGTGTGTGGGTATTATCACATAGAAGACACCACGTCCTTTGAATGTCAAGTTTATTTATACATGTCGCCTTCCCCACTCGTCACTGGTGTGTTGATGTTATTCCTACATTAGGCGCGAGATTTAGCATTTGCCCGTTGCTGTGTTCGTGACATGACGGCTAGTTTGAATCACAGTCGCGAGTGAACTTGTAAGTTACTAGGACGCGCCGAGTGGTGTATCTAGCTGTGTACGCGTTGTCTTCCTGGAGGTCGAGAGCATTACTTCGCGCAATAGAGTATTTCCGGAGGATTATTCAACAACAGAGTTTGGTAAAATCTTAATGATGTTGTAATGTGTGCAGTTTCTCTCACTCGCTAACACAGAGTGTTTGATAACCACCTAACGTGTGTTGCTCCGTCCATTCTGGAACACGGGCATTGATGAACTTCCCGAACTAGTCACCCCCTTCACTCGCCACTACTGAGTGAGTTTGATAACCAACCAATATGTGTTGTTCCTTTCACTCGCCAGAACAGACTCTTTTCCTAGCAAACATTAAACGTCGCCATTGCACACATTTCCACTTCCTTTCGCCGAATTTTGGACACTTTAGAGGTCATGTGATCTGTTACTCGTTCCTTATAGGCTGTGTTTCATCCCTACTCTTAAATTTCAACACAATTTCTAGTTTCTGAGGCATGTATTCCCCGCAACTTTCACCTCCCCGCGGTCTAGGTAATTAATGCAGAAGCACGTTTGAAAATGTGTATCTTAAATCCCCGGTGTCTATTCTCTCATCACGTATCATGTGCAGACCAATGCTTCGGCTGGCGACTAGGCGATTAGCCTTGAGCGATTCTCGAACAATGCCCCCTTTGTCGGCTCAACACAAGGAAAATTCCTGTGAGGGTAAGTGTTCATTTTCCCGGCTCTATTTACACTTTGGGTTCACATGTTTGCAATAAAATATATGTATTGGGATTGCCTGTTTGGTTTCTGCAGCTGTATATTAAATCATTATCCGCTATATTTGTTATAATTTAGCTTAATTCCTATTGTTGTATCTATCCGCCCTTAATTATGCATTTAATATGACTTTCGCAGTTATTATGCCAATGTTATGCCTAATAGGGACGGTATCAATAGCTATTTCTGCAAGCATTCATTTCGAGTAAAATGATGTAAATAGAAGAGTAACTTCTCAGCAATATGTTGTGTACACAGAGATTAACTATAAAATGTGAATGTAACGCAGATGTTCGCCTATATTTTGTGAAATTTTGCGAACTGTATTGGTACTTAAACACGTATTACTTGTATGCTATTTATAGAAACTGATTTAAACCCACCATTAGTTTCCTACCTCTATTTATATTCTTCGTGTTTCATACACCAAACATAATGTGCACGGTTCGTTATGGCTGTTTTCCGCCACACTAACCAAGCAAGACTTGGGTACAATAGCAGTGTATTCAACACGAATAGCCCCCTCCTGTTATACAGCACCGCACAACACAAAGGCGATGTTCAAATAGATAAACATACAATTGTACCTGAGGCTATATCCGCTGTAGTTGCATTGTCGGGTTCTCTATGGTGCTTTTTTTAGTTTTTTAACCAGCGTAATGTAAACTTAACCGCTTCATGATTCAGCTCTCTTTGAAATGCTTTAATGTGGTACGATGAGCACAAAGGAACCAATGAGAGAACTTCCAGGAAACAAATGTTGTATTTTTAGTAATGCTTTTCATGTAGTACATTACTTGGGATAAATTTTACACATATTAATCACAAGCGTTTACTCAATTATTTATGTTATCTCGTGGAATTAAGTCCAACAGGATATAACAGATTATAAATTAAATAATACTAAGAATAATAGAACAAAAAATAAAATAGTGAAATGGTACTACACATGAACCAAAGACGATGAATGGAAACTCTAACCTCTCCCACCCAAAAACCTCTGACTTCCCGAATGTCCCCTGAACAGTACGTTTGGGCCCACAAAGAAATCACTACTTATACCGCCAGGCTGCAATAAACCGAACACTGTCACCTTATCCTTTAGCTCTGAAGCACATAATTATGAAAAAAAATGTGGAAAGGAAATTCGAGACAGAATTACTACCCCAGAAGTTGGTTTTCCACCCGAAAAACCACGAAAAACACCATAGAGTGGAAGGTCACCTGGAATCGAACTCCTGACCTCTCAAATGTACACTTAGGATTAGGATTCACTACCTAGGGGATTCGGCACTTAGACCAATCGTGCTCCATTGTGTATATGCCCCCAAGTGGAGCACCCCCGGGATGAAGAATGAGGCGACAGGAGACCGAGTGCGGCCGTCCCAAGGAGCCACGATAATGCAGAGGGCAGTGTCCCTACATTATTATTAGACAGAGACCTCCCTTGGCAGGCCAGGAAAACGGACGTACCCCGCACCGCCGAGCTCGAAATGGTCCCAGCAGCAGGTTCAAAGTCCGGCAACCGACCTGCCGGAAGAGGAAGCAATTTCCTCAGAGCATATCCTCCCGCCATGCACCGCCGGGACACCCTCCGACAGTTCTTACTCTGAAAGAGACCACCAGATGAGAGATGATGTGAAATGATAATAGAAATGAAGTGGAGGGACAGGTAATTCGGGGGATGTAATTAACCTATCTAGCAATCACCTAGTGACCCGGGAAAACCACCGAAAAACCACGGGTCTGGTAGGTCGGCCACTGGAATCGAACCCGGGCCTTCCGATTGTGGGCCACATAATGTAAGGTTAAATTAATTTGTGGCCATCTCACTTTGTCTAGAATAGTGAAAAACGCAGAGAAAATGAAAGGTTTATAATTTAATCTGCGAAACCCTGTTCGCACAGATAGCACAGAGGCACCTGACGTCACTACCTGACTGGCATGAGTTCTATCCCATGGACACATAGTTGTTTCTTGTAAATGGAGGTAACTGAATTTGTAATCACTATGAACTTCACGGTAGTTGAAAATAAGAGAACATTATTAAGTGAAAAAGTGAGTGCAAAAGTAATTGAAGGAGTACAATGTAAGGCTCAATGATATCGTACTTTAGAAGTTTTAAACAGTGAGAAGATTTAGTAACAATTGAGTATGTATTCAATTCAAAACAATTGCAAGTGTTTAGTGATACAAAGTTCATTTCAGAAGTTTCTCAACTTGATCAATTATACAAAGTATGGTAATGGTATTCCACTGAAAAATTTTATACTGAGAACTGACTGAAAAATGCACAGAAAAGTGCATATTTCAGGCCTTCTGAAGCAAAAAAAAAAAAAAAATTGTACTTAAGTTTATTGTCTTTAAAGTATGTAACTAAAATACCTAGACTGCCGTTTAGAAGGAAAGTATTTCATTTATATATTTTCTCAAGTTTTCTCAAAAACAGTTCAATGATTTTAGGCTATTTTACATAATAAGGGTATATAATGAATATTTTGATACGCACATCATTCTTGCTGACTATTGATAAATCATAAGAAATAGACATAATCTTACTATAACACCTGAAACAGATGTGGTTAAAGCTAACATAATTTAAATCAAAACACCTTTTGTGCAGTTAACCATCTCAGAAATAAATGTTCCTTCCTAGTTGTTTGAAGTTTCAAATGTTTGCACTATTTTTAAAATGGGAAGTCGTTATTTGGTTCCGTTTCTCTTTCGGATGGAATTTGAAAACTAGTTCTTAAAGAATTTGACTGTCGCTCATGTCTAATGTGCCTAATTGTCTGTAACGAAATAAAAGTCCACGGTGCAATAACCAGGACAAGGTCTTGTGCCCGACCGCTACGTCCAACAAGTTTGCCCTAATAGGAGTCAAGAACGGCGTGCAGTACTGCAGGGTGGGACATGGTTAGCGTCCCTTAGGTGTTCCTCAAAGTGGACGTAGTGAAAAAGTCCCTTAATTGACTCCCCAGAGACTTCATAGGGCTGAGTGCCACCCAGACCAGGTACCGGGTGTCTCGACCAGGCCTCCTGCTTGACCTTCTTGCTAAAGAGACAGTTGCCATTGTTTCTATCTGGAGGTGTGTGTAACAACTCAATTTATACTGGTGTTTATTTCTATCGACATGCAGTAGATACATAAGGATGATTTTGAAGTATATTCTATTGGACAATGGATAGAAAAGTCTGTAAATGTGACACATCATGTTTTTTTTTTTTTTGTGTTAGCTCGTCACACTTTATTAGAACTACTAGTCATCTCTGTTAGAAGTACGTTTCCGATAATGTAAATGGACATTGGTGCTCCTGATTAACATGTTGATCCCGACAGTCATTCTATCAGCCATTATGACGTTAGCAATATGGGTATGATTTAAGATTCTGCATTGAATGCTACTCATGGAGACTGTTATGAAATATTGCATTGCTGTCCAAATATGTGAAACTAGCGAAAGACTGTCATACAACAATGTCATTATCATTTTTCATTTTAGTAATGAGAATGAGAAATAGACCGCGAAGTGGAAATCCTAAACAGGAGATCGATCGTTAAACGTTCATCCACGCGTGATGCTAGTTTCGGTTTTGTGACCATGTCTCCCGCCCCCTCCATTGGGCCTGGCGGACTGGACTACCGAAAGTGGTGACAGTAATTGCTTAATCCGTGGAAGCAACAAGAAGATGAATGGCTCGTAAATCGCAGAAGCATTATTTTCGTAGCCACCGCTAGACTGGTACAAGCAGACAGACGTTCGTAGAACGTAAGAATCACAGTTTTATACGCAAAGCATGTAATACTGCAGTAGCATGCAGTATTTTTCGACTTGGGGCTCACCTGTTCACGGATACACTGTTGGAAGTTTTAACGAATGTGTCAGTGAAAATCCAAATCTCCTCATTGCTTGAACTTTTTACCTTATACTCAAAACGAAGAATACAGGATACACAACAATTTAGCGAGGTGTGACAAACTAATATTAATATATTACATTTTTATTCATAAGTAATATTTTTCTGAGTAGCTAAAGCAAAAAATTGAAAGAAAATTTTCTCATGGGAGAAAGCATCATTAGTAGATTATAACTACACAAAAATGGAATGGGGGAGGCGCAATAGGTTATGCAATGGCAAGGCTAGTTGTAATGAATTAAAGTGGCCTAAGAAAGAGAAAAAAAGAGGGAGGGGAAGCCTACTTGAAATAGATTGTGTTATAATTTAATGGAAATAAAATAAAATAGAGTGAAAGTGGGGAGGATTTTTAATTCAAGATTGGTGAACACAGGAGAAAACAGAAATTTAAAAAATAAGAGTCAATTATGAGAATGGTTATGAGAAGTGCGAAGAAAACTGGAGAAAATACAGAAATGCGGAAAAAGGTATAAAGGAGTGTAATAGCAAATAGTTGATACAAGTAAATCCCTATTCCATATATAAACGAATGTTAAATATAAAGAGAAGAGAAAAATAATAAACTCCAGAAAGGATTTTTTTTTTCATTTTATGTAAAATTTAAATATGGTAGCAAATTATGTATTCATTAATTATTACTTTAAAACGTGAGTTGTCGAAGGAGAATTTTAATTTGAGAAAAATGCGTAAACGGTGAGCGATAGATTAAATGAAGATCAGTAGCTTTAAAAGTATATTAGAAAAAAATTGTAGATCACGAAAATATACTTTAGAAATCCATAAAATATAACAGGGGCGAACATTTTCGCAGTTTTTACCAAAGTTCACCGGGGCAAATTCCACCAGAAATACTGCGATTAACCAAGCCTACGGGTTAACCGAGGGAATTTTTTGAAAATAATCACAGATACTTGTTTTTGCATCAAATTGTGTCATTAAAGAGGGATGGTCCTGTAGCTAAGGACTAACAGTTGAATCGCCATTCAAACGGTGGAGCATTTTAGGGTGGTGCTGTGGTCAACTCCATTTGTTGACAAGCGACGTTGCTGTTGATATGGTCATGATTTCTGAAGAAGAGCGCGATAACAAGTACATTAAACCCAAAGTATCAAATTCTGGGGCAGTGTGAACATGATCGAAGTAGCTGAAAGAATAAGAAGAGTCTATGTGGGAATTTGATTTGTCAAAGACTGTCAGTTGCCAGGATTACATCGGTGCCACAGGAATGCGTGAACTCCGTCCAGTTCTATTACGTATCAGTAAATCAACTGATTTGGGACTGAGGCTTTCAAATATACCTAAGAGTGTGGCGGTTGTTTTGCTTTAGGCTCCGATTGTAGAAAAATTTTTAAATATGCTGTTTAAGAATCAATATGGACATGTTTAAATGAATAAGAAAGGAAATTGTTAAAATTTAGCTGACCATGAGATGACGTAACACGTAAGTGATAGGATGTGATGTTTTATGATTGGTAGTTTTAAAAATGAGATTATGTAATGTGTGATGTGGACCAGCAAAATTTAAGCTTGATTGGTATTGATGGCAACGAGGTAATGAAAAAACAATAATTTTGGGAAAACAGCTAGGAAAGAAAGCGTCTTTTAATGGAAGTACGTTATGGTGAAACGACGTAAATTCAGCCGCGACGAAACCTTGTAAAAGGTTAACATCAGTTTCTGTTAATTTTAATCAAAGTATACAATATTATTGTCAAGTTTTATACAAGAAGTTGTATAAATAATACAAATTAAATTGAACATATTGATCTTTTTAAAGTAAAAGGAATTTATTGGTATCGAAGTTTATTTAGAAAATTTATCCTTTGACTCGCGACCACGTCTGAAAATTCAAGAGTTCTCATAGCCCAGATTGAAGTAGATCCGGAGATGTTTTATACACATCGATACATCTGAGTGCCAGATCTGAACCAAAGATTCACATTGGAAAGAAGTAGCAGCTCCTGGCATCATCGTCTTCAAAACATCACATTTGTAGCAAATAATCCTGGTACAAAAGTCTGGACCAAGTTTGGACGTATGAGCTTGGGATCTGTAAGGCTAACAACTTGAGCCACACAGAGCGACAAAGAATCGTCCATACCGTTTAATCTACTCTCTCTGCCTCTCTCTGTAACGTCCGTGTTACATGGAGATAACCAAGAGAGACGAGAACAGAAAATATTGTGAGAGCAGAGCGAGATTAATCCGCAATTACGTTTGAGGTTTCCATTTCAGATATTCTGGGTTTAATTTCTTGAACGCTCGCTCAAACCTTGAGTTTTCCTTGGTTAATAGGGGAATCATGGGGTAGTTTCTAATTTTCTAGATGTGCTTCTGGTTTCGTGGTGTTGCCAGGGCTCGAATATTTGCTGAAAGAGCAAGACGCTAGACAGCTTGGTAGATATATCGCTCTTTTCCCTTTGTAGTCAGCTCCAACATTACGCCAGGTTTTTGAGCCAGGAAATGTTAGGGAGTTCTGCTCGTTCATGTGACCTCTCTATCTTGAGCCTGCAGCCTCCAGCCTCCTGTAATTGTTTCACTTCATATTTTCCTCCTGGGTGGTAGTCATAACAGATATGTGCAGATCGTTGTAAGCAAGACGTCTTATTGCTTGATACTACCTGCAACCTTTAATATGATGCCATGTAATAAATAACTACACATTAATTGATTTTTGTCATTTGAAACGTATTAATATACTTTCTATATATTGCTGCAGTGGTCTAGGTAAAGTTAGCTCGGATAGTCACGATTCAGTGGTAAATGATAATAGGTAAAATATTTAAATCAAGTTTCTATCTGAATATTACCAATTCCACAAAATTTTATATTACATCACGCGTAACAGATTTCATCCGAGCTTTCATCGCAAGTACACGTTTATAATTTACCTCAATCCTAATAGTGTATATATGTATGTTACGTGTCTGTCTCTCTGTGAGCAGCATAATTCAAAAAGGATATTACGGATGATTAATATACCTCTTATTTAAAATCTGTATCATTTGAGGATGTGAATACTTTGAAGAGAAGTTGCTCACATCGAAACAGTCTTTACATCCATAAAGTAGGTTGTTTTTCACCTTCTAAAACGTAGTTCTGATTTTTAACTAAAATCCTCATATTTAAGATATTGATATAACAAATAAAATTAAATTAAAAGCGAAGTCTTCTTCATTCTCATACTTTAGATATATGTCCATTGCATATTACACAGAAGGATCAGATCTCTTTGAAATGTACTATTTACTTCAGCATATAGAGACATGACTTTGGATTTTCCTCACTATTTCCCCGAAATGTGTAATAAAATCATTTCCAAGAAAGCGTTTCTCAATTTGCATTAAGTGGATAGAAGAGTAAGGTTTCTTAGTAGGAATTGTTTGCATTAGTTACATAAAGTAGAGTAGCAGGAGAGAAAGACTTGTAAACGTATCAACGATGGTTTAGCTTACCTACAAATAAAATCCTAATTAAACCAGTACTGGTGTATGTGTTTGTATTTGGTGTATAACCAAATTGCACCGACCGAATGGCTGCAATGAATTATTCTTTAATTTACATTAACCCCAATTTGAGTCTGTTTCTAACTTCGTTTGTCCGTAGCTTTGTCCAATTGATTAGTAGTACCTAGCTGTTTGTGCAGGTCTATTCACGCGGCAAGACAAACCTCTCTTTTTTCAATAAACGTTTATTGCCATTTAACAATTGCAAGCCTTTTTAATAATATAAAAACTCCCGTGATTCAGCAAGAACGTTTATTACCTATGTACAGGGTGAATCACCTAAAACTTAAATCACAAATATTTTTGAAATTCGGATTCCTCATCGCTGCTTGGTAGTCAGGTATTCAGATTAAAAATAAATTTTAATAATACTGAGAAAGAGCATTTTTATAGAGATATACATTTTTAAATATAACAATGCCCAGTTACATCAACAAAATAAAACTAGGGTAAATTATAATATCGATTGCGTTTGTAACAGGATTCTAGAGTATGTAATTTACGAGAAATATTATTTTGAATGTGTTGCTTGCCAATAGTTGTGAATCTGCGGTAGCGCAAACTAAAGAACAACAAACGGAGTTACTCTACTTCAATGGATTCTGACAGTAAAAGGAATACACGATGTTCATTTTTATCTGTAATTTTACTGCGCAAAATTTGACGTCATCAATAGCATCGCTGATGGAGTGAGTTTATATACGATTCCCCTAGTGGACTGGGATCGTATTTGATGTGCTAACAGCAGCTTTGAGGCCTTCCCTACCGGAAGGTAAATATAGCATTTGAGAGGTAGGTCCTCCCCGCGTAATATAAACGTGCGGAATTTCGCATAATGTGTAGATACCATAGCTGTTGTAGAGTGTTTTATTGAATGTGAACACTATAAGTGACGGATAAATACAAACAATATCTTGAAATTTGGTGTTTCTCTGTAAAGATATATAACTTAATATAATTTAGTAAAGAAATGCCAAATTAAAAACAGCTTTAGTTTCAACACATCTTAGTAAAGAAACAGATTTCATTTTGTCCTTTTAAAGCGCACATGTGAATGATGAATGAATAATGAATAAATAAATGAATGAGGAAATTAATGAACGAAATGGATGACATGACACTAAAATTAGTCTAGGGTCCGAAGAGCTCAGAGTTAACCAATATTCGTCTTCGTAGGATAAGGGAAAAACCTGGAATAGCTTTATCCAGGTAACTCATCCTCAGCGAGATTTGAGCTTGGGATCTCTTGAGTGTGAGGCACACTCGCTACCTCACACCACGGAGGCAGGCAAGAAACAGATTATTTATATTATATAAATATAATATTTATTAATCATGCGTATTACTTCTTGATTGGGACCAGTCACTGTATAGCGTCCAGTCTCTCTCATTTTGCGGATAACTGATCATTTAGCTTGGAAATGTATGATGCACCTATTGTTTTTATAAGGCATAAGGATACCAACATTAATAAAGACATTTTAATTAAGCAAGGGAATAACAAAAATTGATTTAATATACTGATAAAACGTAACATGTTTGTGTTGCAAACAAAAGTATATCAATTTGACGTTACCTGGACACTTTTGACAACATTACGCTCCAAGGGACTTGTTCGAGTGCTAGATAGTCCTGCATAAACTCTTCTATGCAACGGTTTAAATTATATTTATATGCCGCAAATTTTAATGCCGGTACGAAAGTAGCATTCAACCATGAAGACGCGGTGCTCTGTGTTCATTTCCATGATGGTAGCCTTTAGAGTAGAAACGTGCTACTTATACCTAAGTACTAGAATGTTAATCATGGTCACCAAAGAGTGGTAAAAGAGGAACTTAGTGGTATTAGTTATCAGAGCAACCACACTAAACGCTGTAATTTGTTTATTGTTCCACAAAAGTTACCACTTCTCCGTAGAGGGCACTATGATTTCAAGATAGACTCACCAGTCAACTATGACGTCATTCTTGCTCAATAGGAGACCGTGTATTGGCCTTCAATGATTGTGTTCAAAATGACCACCAGTAGCTTCATTACACACTTCCCAGTCTTCAATGAAAAGAGTGCTGCATACGTTCTGGCGTTTTAGGGAAAATTTCAGAACAGTTGGCTGTAATACGTCAGTTCATATCATCTAGTATACTTTGTATCTCCTTGTAGGCAGCGTCTTTCAGATTTTCCCACAGGAAAAGGTCTACGGAGTAAAAACCAGTGAATGGACCGGCGACTGTATGGTATGGTATGGCGAAGGTAAATTTGTCCAATCCAACGATTTGAAAACAATTCGTTGAGACTAGATGTAGTGCTTCAAGTACTAAGTGGCTGGACAAACATCATGGTGGTACCATAGGTTCCTCATAGTATGCAGATGATCTTTAAGAGATGCCATATTAGAAAGCTGTGTGAATATGTGTGTGAGTTCAGTGTTTCTTCTGTAAAAATGGGCATAATTGTATGAACTTGAACTTAAGGTTCACTATCCCTAACTAAACGTTTAAACTTCTTGGATACTAACGTTCCACCTGAAGAAGACAACCAGGATTTTCAACAGTCAAATAGTGTATGTTTCTGCAGTTTACCTGGCCATGGTTAGTAGCTTCATCACTAAAGAAGTACACGATGAATCTAGAGCATCATATCTTAATTTCCATGTACAAAAGTGAACATAATTCTACAAATTTTACATCTCTTAATGTTGGGAGATGTGATAGGGATGGAACCTACATATGCCGATAGAGAATGCGTAGCACACCGGCATGGCTTAGGTATGCCACTTCCACGTGCGATTGCGCTGGAGCTAATTTGCGGATCTACTGCAACAGCTGCCAAAACATTAACTTCTTCCTCTTCTCCAGTAATTCTTTTGTCTCTGTTATGTTTTCTAAGTTTTACACTAGATTTTCAAGTTAATGATTGAGTGATCGATAAATAATTGCGAGATGGTAGACGTCTATTGGAATGCTTCTACAGGCACTGTGAAATAACAAACTGCATTCTTACTACACACTCTAAACACCATGAACACTAGGACTTTTTCTGCATTGAGAAATCCATCTTTCACTCATGACCTACAGCTTGAACTATCACTGACTAAAAATTTGCATTTCAATAAATAAAAAGAAAACACAATGTAAATGAACATAACTTCGTACCTAGCACTAAAGAAGTTGAATTGAAAGGTTTCAAAATGAGTTTTTGTGTGTGTATTTGTGTGCGTGCGTGTGTGTGTGCACAAAATCCTTGCACCAGAAACCTGCAAGGAACACCACTAATATTCCAATTTAGGCTAGATTTACTTTTCAGGTATGTTTGTTAAAAATACACTCACTTTGTCAGTATTTTTAAAATCAGTTTATAATCTAAACCCGTCTACAAGCGCCTGACCTCCAAATCAATGCTGAGAAAATCATGCATTAATAGCACTTTTCATTTCCAAAATATAGTTATGCTGTAAGTCTTAGGTAATTTATCCAGTGTTGTATCAGTTTTAGAGAATTACAATATATGAGATTGAAACACTAATGTTCGCACTGTTTATATGATGTTAATTGGTAGAGTTGTCCGGTGGAGAACAATATGTAAATCTTAAGAATTTCATGGTATCGCGGTAATACTTTATAGTATGGCCTACTGAACCGGCGTTCAAATCCGGTTCAGACCTAATTCTTTAAAATGTGTTTAACAGCCACAGCCTCATGTCAGTAGATTCACTGACACGTAGCAGAACTCCAGAGGGACAACATTTCGATACACCGGCTATGCTGATATAACCCTGGTAACTGAAAGCGTCGTTAACAACCAACATTTATGTGGAAAACACATTGTTGTGTAGGTACTCAAGTTTTATCACTATCCTAAATAAAGTAGATTTATTGCTAGTATATAAAACACATAGTGAAATACTTTATGAAGAAGGGCAGAAGAGGGGCAGGGAAGATGGACAGAAGAGACAAGAACGAAGAGAGAACAAAGGGTAATGAGGGGAAAGGAGAAGAGTATATTTAGTGAAAGAAAATGGGAAATGAAACGATAAAACGATATGCGGGGAAGAAAAGGTAGACAACGTGAGTAGTTGCGGGAGAAAATCTAGATAATGTACAGAAAGGAAGGGAGTGAAGGGATGAGAGTGACAGGGTATATGGAAACGAAAGAAAAAAATAGAGGAGAAACAACAATATATGTTATCATGTCCATAACGCAAGCGGAGTTGCGTTTCTTTCATAAAATTAATAATATTGAAGTAAATTTATAATTTATTTGATATGATTAGGGGTTTCAAGAAGGGACAGATTTAAAAAAATAATCTACAAGAAGATATCTAAATATAAAATTAACTGGTATCGTTTTAGTTGAGGAAAGGAATAATTATTCAGGTCATCTGCAAGGTATGAAAAATGATTATCGTTAAAAGCATAGAATAACAACAGAAAAGGCACTACGTGTTCCATTTTTAGTCAGGCCTTAGATCGCGTATATGCCTTGTCCACTTTTACCGCGTGACTTTATCACTGTAGTCAAAGACCCACTCGATGTTAGTTTATCTGGTTTTGTCAGTTACTCCTTCAATTAAGAATTACTGTTTGCTCGTCGTGCATCTCAAAAGTGAAAATTTATTCCGGACGTCTACATTGCGTGTGAATTACACTCGATTTTCATATTCCTAACCATTAATACACACACAACTAAATTACGCTTAAACAAGACTTTTTGTACGACTTATATGTAAAATCCAAATCATGCAATTTCAGGACAAATTTCCTATCATTTTATTTTGAAGTAGAGAAATTGATGAATAAATGAGGTTAAAATGTATAGAACATGGGGTTGCTAGGCGCAAACAAAAGAAGCATAAAGGTGTTTTAAATGAAAAAATTGCTGCATCACTCTAATTTTCTCCAAAGGGATATTAAAACATGTTTTAGAGCAAGTAGATTTTTCAGAAACTTATACAAAAATTTGAAACTCCACAGAATTAATGGTGTTCATGAATTACATAGTTATGATGAAAAAGACTGCCATAATGTCGCAATGTAGAGCAACATCACCTTCAACACAACTTATAAAACGTTAGTTAGTTAGTTAGTTAGTTAGTTAGTTAGTTAGTTAGTTACTAACACTCCCCACATGGCAACCTTGGCCTTCGGGGTAACCTCACCCCACCAAGTGATGACCGGACCCATTTCTCAGGTGGAGGCACCCAGAGGGCGGTGTCCATTACCTCCGATGATAGGGTGATAGTGAAGATGGCGGTGAGGTGAGAGGACCTACAGTTTTTACCGTGGACTCCGAACCACGTTGGGCATAGGGGATACTTCACGTGTGCTAGACAGAGGTGAAGGCATGGATAGAGCCGACTTAAAATCGCCAACCCCAGAGCCGGGAATCGCACTCGGGACCCTTAGAACGGGAGCCGCGAACGAAACCACCGCGCTACCCCGGCGCCCTTACTTATAAAACGTTAAATCACTCGTGCGCAGGTAGCTCGAAAGTTTTGAATTGAATACAGGAGGGTGTAAGCAATCGTACGCGGAGGTTTCTAAGCACTATCCATGGACCGGCAGTATGAGGAACGCACTGTAAACTAATTCTTTTGCCTGCAACAATAGACGGATAACTAACAACCATAAAGCCCTGAAGTATAATGAACATAATGGGGATGATCATGATTTTGTAACAGAATTCACATTTTTCATTATGGCTGTACCGATTTTCCTTTATGCAGCCAGCCGTTGAATGCTGTTCTATTTTGCTTTTAGTTTCCTGTTACGCCTGCGCCATTCCAGGGGCGAGATTTACTGCAACGTTGATGAAACACTTGCGTTCCACTCTCGCGTACAGACTGCAAGCGAAGCGCACACTAAAGTTGTAACAGCAGAAATCTAAGCCAATTTATATACGGTTCTTAATTTGAAGTATAAATATCTCAGAAGTGGAAATAGTTGGAGATTCAGTGCTGCTTAGAAAGAGCAGCTCCGTTCGGGGAAAAGCTTTTGGTTGTAATATGTAAGAAGAGCAAGCAAGCGTCTACCGGCCGCCAAGTGAGTGGCTAACTAGTTTGTGGCGTGAGTAACGAGAAATCGTTAGTTTTGTACGAGAGCTATCGTATCCGGGAACCCTATACCCCTCTTCAAGCCATCAATCTCTCCGGGCGCTTTGCAGCAAACACATGTTGGTCTTAGCTTGTGCTTCCAAAACGATGCATCCACTTCTCCCTCGGTCTTGTCTAAACCAAGTAATTAGATATCGGCAACACACGCAGGAGTGCATTTCAAGTTCGGTGAACCTACTCATTTCTCTGCAAAACAACTCAAGGAGATAAGAAAACCAACTCGGAGAAAATAAACCGGGACTGTAGAAATATATAGTTTGGTGTGCTTGTGGGCACAAATAAAATGTTAGATAAGCGTATGCTATATTTCTCTTGCGTCTCGCATTTGGTTGGTCCAGGAATCGATTCGCTTTGGGTGAGGCAGTTCTAGTTGCTGGTTGAAGACGATTCGGGCAAGTTCGCGCCAGGATTAGAATTATTCTTCAATCGTACCTAGAGCTATTCGTCATCCAGGTCTCCTCGCCCTTTGGTCTCCCTTTCATGCCTGGCAACTAGAGATCGTATAACAGTGTGTCTATAATGACTGGAGTCCGGATTTGTAAGCACAATCAAATGGAGAAATAAGCAAGCAAATGAGCACGAAAAATAAAACAAATAAGCACCAAAAATAAACAAATAAAACACAAAAATTGAATCATAAACGTATTTTTGGTAACATTTTTACCTTACTCACGCTTGTTACAGTACACGAGAGAGTTCCCTTGAGATTTTCTTGTATGAAGCTCTACGTTTTTCAGTGAAATATTTGGAAATGATCTCTCAACGTCGCATGATGTTACTGGAACATGCGCAAGGCACAACAGTTCTTTTTAAAATGAATTTCCTTTAAATATACGTTTCTGTATCAGAAATTTTTATAGAAATTTTACAGAGTGCTTCGTAACCAGGCTTTTCTTCGTTAATATCTTACTAAGTTTCTCAAAGACAGCTTTTTTTACCCGCCTCAGTAGCGTAGATGGTAGCGTGTCTGCCTCACGTTCAAGAGTTCCCGAGTTCGAATCTCGATCAGGGTGAGTTACCTGGATAAGGTTTTTCTGGGATTTTCCCTTATCCTGAAACGACGAATGTTGGATAACTCTAAGCTCTATGGATCCTAGGCTCATTTGAGCATCATTTCCTTCATTCCATATATCGTCCGATATGAATTAACGTTGCAGGACGTAAATTGAAAAAAAAAAAAAACTACACTCTAAGGTCAATGTTACTGACATTTCATCTATCATGAATGCTCCAAGGTATTATTTCGAGTACCCAACTATGTTATAATAGCAGGTATTTTGGAGAACCGCTTATGGATGTACTCTACCTTATCTTGGATGCCAATATTAGCAAAACATTCTTGTGCTGTGGCGATGATGCTTGCATCTTCTGCATCTAAGGAGTACAACACCGTTTTATTTCATTGAAATGTTCTGCGTGGAATGACCGCCTTTAACCAAGAACCCGGTTGAGTTAAAACTAGCTGAGGAGGTAAAGACATCTGGAAGGACTTCGTGAAATTTTTAACTCTCATCGGCGACAGTAAAGCAGCCCGGGTTCGATCCCACCCATTGGGTGCGGATTTTAAGTCCCTAGTACAGGGCCGGTGCCCACTCCATCGTGAGCGAAGTAAGGAGCTTACGCCAGGTAAGCGAGAACCAACATTCCGGCTAGGGGAAGCCGAGATACTGATCACATCCCCTCCCCGTATCGGTTAGATGAACGCCCACTTCTACCTTGCGTAGGTGGGTGTGACGCCCGCAGTCGAGTTGATAGGTCTTGGCCTACTTAGGCTGTTGCGCCAGGATTTATTTATCATTTTAATCGGCGACAGTACAAACACTTTCTTTACGTTAGAGACAAGAAGATACACGTCTTATATCGGTTACTAACTCTTTCAGCGAGACGATGTAAACTGCCTAAAGATAAAATGAGTGAAATTTTACTTTTAAATTAATATGATTTGGATAAATAAGCTATTTTAATTTAAGCATAAAATAAGCAAACAAAGACCGTCCATCAGCAAAAAAAAGAAAGCATTTATAAGCATTTTGCTTAGAAATTCGAGCTCTAATAATGACCTAAGTGTGCTGCTGGGCTCCATTGGCTAGAGCCTGCAGCGTCTGGTTAATCCTAATCCCATCCTTCTGTTGCGTATGACCCAAACATTCGATACTGAGATTTCATCGGGAAAAACAGAACCGTTTTAAGAAAAAGGTCGTTTCTTTCTTTTTTTGTTGTTGTTTTTTTTTTTTTTTTGTAATTTACGTCCTCCAACGTTAAGTCATATCAGACGGTAAATGAAATGGGTGAATTGATGCTCAAATGAGCCCAGGGTCCATAGAGCTTAGAGTTACCCGACATTCCTCTTTGAGGATAAAGGAAAACCCCAGTAAAAGCTTATCCAGGTAACTCACCCTGACCGAGATTCGAACTCTGGACCTCTTGAACGTGAGGCAGACATGCTACCATCCACGCTACCAAGGCGGGCAAAAAAAAAAAAAGCCGGTGAGTTAGCCTTAAAATTTGTTAAAAGTATTTATGATCCAGTTAAATATTTATTAGTTCTAAAATATAACAAAATAATTAATGTAAAATTTCCAACCCTAAATATCTATCAAACGCTCAAGAGATTCCGCTCAAGAAAATGATTATCTTAGATTGTTTGTTCCATTTATGTGCCGCCCTTTACGTCTGCACATCCATAGGTCTGCCATTGCTCATTGGCAAATGTGCCCGCCTCGGTAGTGTGGTGGTAGCATGTCTGCCTCACGTTCAAGAGGTCCCGAGTTCAAATCTCGGTCAGGGTGAGTTACCTGGATAAGGTTTTTTTCCGGGGTTTCCGTTATCCTCAAAGACGAATGTCGGTTAACTCTAAGCTCATTGACGCTGGGCTAATTTGAGCATCATTTCATTCACCGTCCGATATGACAACGTTGGAGGACGTAAATTAAAAAAAAAAAACACGTTACGTTTTCTTTTTAAACGTTAAATCCACACACACACACACACACACACACACACACACACACACACACACACACACACACACACGCACACACACACACGCACACACACACATACAGACACATACACTCATACATTTAAACTCTAGTTTATACTTACACACTCTAGGGAGGATGGTGGTTAAACTTTGCTAATGAATATTTCTCATTCTCCTACAAGAATCTAACTCGAGTTTTACAAGCTAGTATAGTATACTTTCATGCGTAAGGGAGAAATGTTGCTTATACCCTCAAGGAACAGCATCCACTCTTTGCCGACATTTGGTATTTTCAACGCTGTTCATGCACTTTCAAATAGAGAACAGTAAACCGACTGTACTTATTAAGCTGAAAAGTATGTCTGTAAGACATCCAGAATTTTCCTTAAGAGATACAGCGAGAGAGGTATTTCAGTATTTGATAAGGTTAGTCTGTTTTATCGAGGCTAAGATAAAACACATTGCTATTTAACCGAACTGGTTTCTAAATATGCAACGCGGACCTTTTCCTAAAAGAGCTTTTTATTCCAGAGTGGCCCAAAACATGTATTTCCTCGGAAGATTCGTATCATATTAGGTATTTTCTATTCTTATTATACGTACACTAATAAGAAAACAAAGAAAAGAAAGATAAAACTGCTCTGTAAGGTCCAATAGACCAAATTTGCTTTTTCACCAAGGAATTTCACTTTTAATGCATTATTTCCAGTGAAGGTTTGGTCCTCAACTTCGGTCATCCTTATTTCGAAATTTCAAATGAGTGCCAGATTTTTTTCCTCTCTGGATTATTTTACATCGCTTAACTACGTGGTAATATCACAGCGGTGTTACTCAGAAATACCACGTGGACCGTTGTATGTAGTAAGTTAGACTTCATTCCATGTATCGTAGCATCTTGCTTGGTATCTACAGAGGCTTCAGTGTTAGGCATGTTTACCTTTGCTTCTGTGTAAAGCAGAAGGCAACTTCAACAATTGCTAGGCAACTGGATGTACCAGGCAGATGCTCTTAGAATGCCGTCGCTGTTTTATCTGTGTATAATGTTCATTATTACCGTATATTTTAATTTTTTCTGTTGTAGACAAAATTTGTAGCTTTAATTTGTGGTATTCAATTTACAAACCGGTACTTACCATGTAGATGTAAACGTCAGGTTGGTCGGCTCATGGGTGTTGAACCCGGACCACCTGAATGTGGATCACTCATTTATGATTCATTCAGCTCGTCCCATATGAAATAGAATATTAGTTGTTTACAAATTCCTTTTATTTTGCATTATTTCCATACAAGCTGTAAATTGTTTATTTAAACAAATAAAATGAATATATCTGTTGGCATTGTGATGAAATCACACTTCGAGCAGTCCTCTAAACGTAATAAATTTAATTTATTGAGCTAAATATTAATAGGCATTGTAATGTCAGCTTCGATAAAACAGCCCAACCTTATAATCAGATACTGACAATATTTTTCTCCGAGTGCCTCTCACCGAAACCACTGGCTGCCTTACAAACATAATTTTTAGTTCCATAAACAAACATAATTTAGAGTCAATTCACGATATCTCTTTGAAAGTGCATCAATATTTCGCATTATCAACATCGTTGCCTTGAAGGGAACCGCTTTAAATAAAATATTACATGCCGCCATTAGAACAGCACAAAACAAAGGACCAATGTAAGTAATGTGATCTGGAGGGGATTACTGTTGAATTGCTCAACTGTTTCCTTAGTCTATGGTAGAGGGATATCTCCTCTTGGGGGCTATGCCGGATGTGTTGCAGTGCTAGCGGTTTCATTCCTATCTCGGAGCGGAAGCCGAAATATCAAGAGGACAATAAAACCTTTGATGGGATGTGCCCTACCTCACGTAACGCGTTGCCTTCTAACTTCCTAGTGAAGCTTTGGTCTAACTTGAACGAATCTGTTCTCTTGTGTTAGAACGCTAGTTTCTGTTTCGTTTTTCGGTTATAGTTGATAGAGTATTATTAAAATAATATTGCATTTATCACGCGAAACCAAGCGCTGTTGAAACGTTTATTTTGTATGCCCCTTTGTTAAAGTACTCGAAGCAAATGAGACCTTACCTGACGTTTTGACTTTTAAACCATAATCTCCGGAATGTTGATACATAGATGATATTAACGCCTAGATAAAATAATTGGGTATACTTTGGATCATTTTAATGGATAATGACATCCTGTTTAGAAAACATAATTTCTTGTACGAGCGCTGTTCAATAAAGATGTTTTTAATTTACGTCCTTCAACGTTAAGTCATATCGGACCATGAATGAAATGGGTGAAATGATGCTCAAATGAGTCCGGGGTCCATGGAGCTTAGAGGTACCTGACATTCGTCTATCAGGATAAGGGAAAACCTCGGAAAAATCTTATCCAGGTAACTCACCCTGACCGAGATTCGAACTCTACACCTCTTGAACGTGAGGCAGACACGCTACCATCTACACTAACGAAGTGGGCTAACAAAGAATGATCCCAACTTTTTATGACACCGTACCTTTACTCATCCTCATAATTTTGATGGTCCTTCTCAAAATAGTCTCCGCTGAATGCCATGCACTTCTCCCAGCGTTTCTGCCAGTCATCAAAGACATGCTGGAAACCATTTTTGGGAAATCCTTCAAATTCACCTCCACAGCCTTCACCACTATTTCAGATGATGGATATTGCCTCCCACGAAGGCGTTTCTTCAAGTTGGGGAATAGAAAAAAAGTCGCATGGGGCTAAATCCGGACTATAAGGAGGGTGAGGGATGCACTTCACGTTGATTTTTGCAAGATATTCAGCAACAACTTTGGCAACATGCGGCCGCGCATTATCGTGGTGCAGCATCCAGCCTGCTGTATGGAAAGGTGGTCTTGTGCGCCTGATATGGACTTGCAATGTTTTCAGGACATCCCTGTAGTATTGTCCATTTACTGATGTGTGTGCAGGTACAACATACTGATAAACCATTCCATGAATATCAAAGAATGAGATGACCATTAATTTCCCAGAAGAAGCTTTGCTTTTTGGGGGGTTGGTGATGAAGGAAATTTCCACACTGAGCTTTGCTGTTTGCTCTCAGGATCAAACCAATGCACCCAAGTTTCATCAGCAATGATTACGTTTGAAAGAAACTCCGGATCTTCCTCTAACATCAGCTTTAACTGCATGCAGCCCTGCATGCAAATGTCCTTTTGTTCCGGAATCAACAGCCTCGGAACCCATCGCGCACAAACACGTCTCATGTGAAGTGTTTCTGTCACCAAAGTGTGGGTGGCACCCAATGAAATTTTCAGTATTTCAGAAAGTAAACATAAGGTAATTCGTCGATCCTCTGTCACAATGGCAGCAGTGTTGATGTTTTCTTCTGTAAGAGCAGTAACTGGAGCACCGGGTCCATCTTCCTTTGAAATTGATTGTCTCTCCTCTTTAAACATTTTAAACCACTTTCGAGCTGTGATGTAAGGAAGAACAGACTGTCCATAGGCCTCCTGTAACATTGTACAGGCCTCAACTGAAGCATTGTTGAGACGAAAACAGAATTTCAAAGCCGTATTTTGTTACTCGCGTGTTACCTCCATTGTAGTGGTAGGCCATACTGAACATGTCTCAACTCGGCTGGTTCTCACAGGCGGGAACCAGGAGTACCAACAATGAAACTACTACGGCGTACTTGTTTCACATTAAGCTAACAGAATATAATAAGACTGAATTTTAGTGCGACAAATTATGACCGTAAAAAATTAGGGTCATTTATTTATTGAACAGCCCTCGTAAAATTGTTAATCTGAATCTCTGTATTTAAAGAAGGATAATGCAAATGTTAAACAAAGCACATTGGGCAAAATAGCCCAGATTATAATTTCTACATTACAGATTCGTTTTATTTTATTTTCCTATTGTAGGAAATTCTATGATCTTTATTATCGACTTAATGCTACTTTATTTATCTATAAGGAATAAACAGTATAAAAGTTCACAAGAAAGAAACACTATTTCGAAGAATATGCAATTCTCTGTGACATATAATTCATACCAAAAGATTTTATTTTGCAAAACAGTTATTTAAAAAACCTCACAACTTATGGACCCATACATTATAAATGTCTCCGCCTTAAACGGCGGACCAAAAACTAGTATACTTCAACCTATCTATGATTTAAAGGCAGTATTTACGTAATTATGGTAAAATAAGTTGCATGTATAATTATTCAACCTTATAAGCAGAATTATATTTGAATATAGGTAAATATGCAACATATAGCTGATGTTAGCAAGTCTTCATTTCAACCATGTTTTATTAATTTTCTAATTGTTGTCGGCAAGTAATTTATAAATAAACAATTAGAAAAATATTTTTTTCTAATGGTGAGCTTAATTTTCCAAACAAAACAGGGGAACTCTTTGGAAAATCCCTAGCCGGGATTTGAACCACGGATCTTCTGGTTGCCTCCAGTTATGGCTTTGAATTTTTCAGTCTGACTCTATCTTTCCATACTTTAGCCTACACTTGGACAGTGTGAAAGAACAATTAATTCACATTAATTGACCTAATAGTGGTTAACTATGAAGCCCGGGCCTTAAAGTACTTACATGTTGTAAGTCGCCATTAAGGTAGTTGTCTCATGTGTTTATGAAAACTCCTAAGTGGTTTACCGGGAAAAACACGAGTCAGTTGGAGAATTTAATGCCATGTCGGCACGTTAGCCATAGTAGCTCAAGGGTTAGAGCGGCTGGACGGCAACCAGAAGATCCGTGGTTCAAATCCCAGCTATGGCATTTCATTTTTCATTCTGACTCTATCTTTCCAAACATCAAAACCTTTAAATTTCAATTTTTTAAAATTTAATTCCTTATCTTTCTAGGATACAGCATGAAGATTTTCAAAAAATTTTAAGCTAAATTAAGCTTAACATGGAAAAGATATCGAAAACTTTGATTTTCTAAAACACGGCTATAATGATTTACATAAAATATTTTCATGCCAGGTGTCTTGATTTTTCTGGTAGTGGTCTATGAAGTCGTAATGATTCTGGATGACGTTTGCGTAAATTGGTAAGCTGTATGAGATAGATGAAGTCTTACGACATTGTAGCTCTGGATAAATCGCACAATTTTTCGGTTAGTGCCTTTTTGTGGGAACAACACTTTTAAGATAGTATGTACTTCAGTGGTTTGAATTTTGGACTGTTGATACCTTTGTCAGATAGGAGATAGGTAGGTATTCATTTTCTCTATTTTGACCAGGCAAAATTAATGTAATTTAAAGTCATTACATAGCAACCATATTTTAAATTATATGTCTACTACTTAAACTTACTTCATTCCGCTATTCGCGTTGTACCTGCAAGGAAGACTCCTTTAACATGAAGTGGAAAGAAGAATGTAGTCATTTGATGTGTTTCTTACGTTGCTATTGGCTATTTTGAACATTATAAATGCATAATCATCCTGGTTTAGTATCTTCTAGTTAGAATCCATTTGTACTATCCTAGAATGACTTCACTGCACGAATCCAGAAATTCTTGAATTGGTTATATAAGGAACAGCATCCAATCCAACAATTTAGCAGTGCAGCTTTATAACATCACAAGGGAAACTAAAGCCAAACACTACGCACTAAGGACAAGATGAGACATGAAGCTTCTCCAAATGGTTTGCGTTCAGAGGGCGCAAAGCTTGTGGGGGCTTAATGTGGGGTGTTGCTTTAAATTCTGCATATATTAGCACATTTACCGCAACCTTCAAACCGTACCGCATGCTGACATCTGCATCAGAGTTGGATAACTGACAACTGCAGCATTCGTCAGTTGAAATAAAAACACACCGCTGCTGTCCTGCTTCCATTTACCGCGTGTTCCGTTCCATGAAACCGCATTTTGGTAGCGCTCCAAAAAACGGTAGAGTTTAATTACACATGAAATAGAAGTTCAACAGCATAGACCTTTCCAGTATCCACACTGTTGAGCTCCTTTTCCACTGTAGCAAACGATGGATGAAACTATTTTATTTGTTTTTTCCATTAAAGGGAAAGTCTTCCATGTTGAATCCAATTTTTTGTTTCAAAAGTGACATCATCAGCAGAATACCATAAGAGCAGCTATGTGTAGCAGCTGGGATGGATAAAATCCGTTTAAAGAAGCAAACGAAATTATTACCTACTAGGGTGTAGAGGGAAATAAGTATATTTTTTGCTTTATATTCAGTAAAACCTCGCAGCTGCTTTTATTGCGCACATCAAGGTATCCGCTTTGCAAAAGTGCGGCTAATTTTCACAGAAAGTTATACACATTTGAAACAGTGTTGAATATTTTGCTTTGCCTACATAAGCTATAATGCAAAACAAAATTACCAGTGCGCAATTAAAAACAAGTAATTATGGTTTACAATGCAATTAGTACTGTGGAGTAAATTCATTTCATTAATTTCCCCAAATCGAAAAGTCCTTACTTTCGTTAACTGAATGGAGTATGGGGAAATACTCCGGCTAAAGAAAAAGTTCCCTTCCCCAGTCTTCAAATAAATCCATGAGTTCCAGAAGTTAGTCATCAGGTGACAGAGACAACCTACAGAATAATGTCTCCGTGGCAAGGTGGCCCTGGTGGTAGGTCACAAACTGCCGCAATGAGATAGAGAATTAACCTCAGATCTTACAGGATGTCTTCAGCGTTTCCAGCAATTGGGGTCAAGCTAGTAACCTTTAATGGCACAGGTCTCAATCCAGACTCTCAGGAATTTCTCTATTGCACTTCTAGACTGTGGCCCATCTTTGAACCCGTTTTACTCTCCTGGCTGTTGAGGGGATTAAGAAACTTTATGTATGTAAATCATCATGAATGTTGCTACTTTTGCAACGTCCCTTGTTCTACTAATTTTACACTCTATATTGTAATTTTATCTATTAAAAAGCCGAGTGGCTTGATTTCGCAGTAACGATTAAAGTTTTCATTCTACAGGTCCAGATTCGATTACCGTCTATCAGCCATACTGCCCTTGGATTTTTCGTGGTTGTCCATGCTCGGCTGGTGAACTTTAGTGTGGTTTCTCGTGTATCAAAATTCTTATCTTGCATTTCCCTTCTATTATTTTTTCTTCTCGAACTCCAGATTTGCTTCTAGATTTCAAGGCATATGGTGGTGCTGGACATATGCTTCTTATGATTTCACAAAGGAAAAAGTACTTCTGTAGTCACTAAAGAGCTCCTTGGTCGTTCATCCCTTTCCCTTGGCAGCTTTAGCGGTAACACGAGTCCTTGAGGGTGGAATTGTTAGGGACTTCTGCTATCTCTGGAGTTCCCTGTTTAAATCAAACGGTTATAGTTTTCTAAAACTAAAATCCTGTGTAATTTGATTATATCTTAATTATTTCAAATGTAGAGCCAGACTTTAAAATCATGTTCCATAACCGGGATTTGAACCACGAGTACGATCTCCATCCGCTTTCTTCTAATATTTAAGCTACTATGGCAGCATGCCAACATGACATTGAATTTTCCAATTGGCTCGCATTTTCTGGGTAAATCACTAAGAGATCTCGTATACAATGATATATATTTAAGCGCCAGTCTTCATAGACCGCTATTAGATCAATCGATGAAAATTAATTGTTCTTCTACACTAGCCATGTGTAGGAAAAGATTCCGAAGGGTAGAACCAAACTAAAATATTGAATATCATGACCGGGATATGGCAGCTAATGACCACACATCAGATTCCGTACACCTTAGCAATCAATGTACGCACACGGTACTATACAAGGCCAAGCGAGACATCAACAAACGTCCGTGTCAACGAGTATACCAATGCGCTGTATGTGTACACTCTGGTATGGATACAAAGTGTAACCTACGTTAAGATATGCTTTCCTCCTCATTGCTTTCGATGCGGGAATTCCAAAGAACAACCATGTTCATTCGTAAATTGTAGAATGTGCATTTTCTGCGCCTCTCGCTGAAACAATATAAAATATTGCGAGAAAGTTCGTTGAACGTCACATGACTTTAATGGTGCATACGAGTAGTACAAATCATTTTTAGGTGTTTGTCCGAGACTTAGTTTATATCTTATATCACGCAGCACTGAAAATCCTGCATTTTTGTTTAGAATATTGGACAATTTATTTTTGCACCTTTGGTAGGTGGTGCATTATGTATATTGCTGATTTTTGCAGACACCTCCTTTACGGTCTTTGGACAGCTCGAAATTACATTCTTCAAGCTGTTTAATAACTTAACTAAGTACCTGCTTGGCGAGCAGAAGTTGTAATGAAACTAAAGCTAGGCGTTGTGACCCTGACTATCCCTGCGTATTGTCCCCGGGACTGACGACAGCAGTTATATACTGCGGGACTCGTAACCTTCATATCCCTTTAAAGGTGTATGGGATCCGATACCTGCTGATGACTAAGAGCAACAGGACGGAAACAGGGAGATACGTGTTTCAAACCCCGGCTATGTTGCCGAATTTTTCAGTATGGCTCTACCTACCTAACGATTATCCTACAGGGTTATTGTAATGAGTAATTAATTTCCATATACCTTAACTGGCAACAGTGGTTCAGTTTTGTTATTTTTTTCCATTTTTCTCTTTTGTAACCTCTTCTTCATACTTTAAATTTGCAGGTTATTATTAGATAGTATGTGAAGTCTGACCAAATTAATTTATTTACCTTTACGTATATTGCTTCAAGGCTGATAGGGGGTACAATTTTGAAAAAGACTGTGTCACGACGGCAGCCAGAAGCAGGTTTCATCCATAGCCAACAATAAACACTGCAGGTGATAATACACTGACATAAATGTCCACAAAGTCCCCTTGGGCTATCAATACCCCATCAATAATATATTTAATCGACATGCCGCTAGATTTGCTTTCAGCTTTCACAATAACATTTAAAATTCTTTACTGGCAATTATTGGGTGATATAGTTCATAACTTAACAAAATCATTAGCGCGACGTTTTTGCAATAAAAGATAATTTCGGTTCAAAACAAAATTATATTGTGTGGAATATTATGCACTTCTGAAACACATTGGTTATAAAAATATCAGGAAATCTCTCTTCTCAATTTTTTCTCGCTCCTCGTTTTAACAGCTTAGAGAAATAAAGTGCCTTAAAAATGGTCGTTGTACATCTATGTAATACATGAATATGAAATTAAGCCCATCATTGCAGTGTTTTTACCTCTAAGAAAAACAGTTTTATACAGTCTGATACTGGTTAAAACATATGACAACAATGAAAGGAATAATAAAAGAAGAAATTAATTCTGGGCAAGGATATAAATATGCGAAGGGAAAAGAATTATGTATATTCACGATTATGCACTTATTCTGATAATTCTTCCAATGCAAGTTCACACTAATGGAAATGGTAAAATGGTTTTATTACACATTTACTTCTAGATATAATTTTCGCTACTTTCAATTAAGTTGTTTTCCCACATTTAAATTTGCAATATATGTCTCAGTTTGCCATATCTATGTTTATTTATTGCCAGGTTTATAGAAAATAGATAATTATTTTTTGGTAAATTGATGGAAATAATCATTGCTTCCACACTAGCATGTGTAGACTAAGGTTTGCATATGTAGAGACAGATTAAAAGTTCTATACCATAGCCGGGATTTGAACCACGGATCACCCGGTCTCCGTCCAGTTGCTCTAATCCACTGAGCTACTATGGCCAACATACCGACACGACATTACATTCTCCAACTGACTCGCATGTTTCCTGGTAAACCACTAGGGTTCTCATATAGAATGAGATACGCACTTTTTTGTGATGACTTACTATGCTGTAACTATGTAACTTTATAGTTAAACCACATGTTTAGGTAAATTGATGGAAATAATCATTTCTTCTACACTAGCCGTGTGTAGGCTGTTTGGATGATTAGATAATTAATTTGTGAATTACATGAAAAGCCTTCGCTTCCTTTCCTTCATCTTTTTAAAACTCTCTCTCCCTCCCTCTCTCTTTCTCCCTCTCTCTTTCCCTCTCTCTCTTTCCTCTCAACGTTGTTAAGCTATATATCTCTCTCTGACTGGTTCCCTCTCTTCATCCTCCCTTAACCATCGCTCTTTTGATCCTTCTGCTAATCTTTCATTATCTCTCCCTACACTCCCTACACTCAGTCTCGTTTAGTCCCCTTTCTCTCTTTGGCACGCTTTCTTATTCACCTTTAATCATGTCCCTAGATTTTCCGCTCTTCTCCTTCAACTCTCTCTCCCTCCCTCTAGCTGCTTGCCCTCATACTCCTTTAATCCAACAATCTATTACTCTTTATGGTCCTTTAACTCTGTATGTCTAAACATAAGGTCCTTCGCTGCATCTCACTTTAACCCTCTCTTTCGTTCAAACATAGCCATTACAACCATGTATGCATATGTTAACTAGGTGGCAAAAGCTGTTAAATGTTGAGGGTACTCTCCCCCTATGTCAGTGCCTCTCCTTCTACTTCTTCTTTCCCGTTTACCAACTTCTCTCACCGCTTCCTTTCTCCATGTAATATTTCTAAGCCCCCTCTTCCTCTTATTCTGCTATATTAACGACGTCAAAAACCCTCCTTCAGTTTGTCTCATTGTAGTATGCAGTTATGGAATGATTTGAACAAGAACAGCTTTTATGCTATTACAAATTAAAATTCGAAGCTATACATAACTGTATATTTTCAATATGATCTGTATGCAATCAGAACTGTCCTTGTTCAAATGGTCGATTTATTTATAAGTGTACGAATAAAACTAATGGAATATTGGCATAGCCTTTTAAAGTTTCATTCCTTGGGAATTTGTTAATCAGGGAAGTTTATTTATAAAACCTTATTCCGCCCATAGGTAACTATTTATAATTCTGTATATAATCTGTTCTTTGATGTGTAAACGCTGTACGTACCCACGCGTATACACAGACACACCTACGCACATACGAGCGCGCAGGTGTGAAAATGCTTCACATCCTGTTGATTTTATTTTATTTTCCCACTGACTGAAGATGCATGGTATACCCGATGTATTTTGAATTTTTATGTGTCCACTATTGTGATAGGCTGAATATGTGTTATGTTACATTCAAATGTCTTTTTACACCCAGTAATATTTATTTTATGCGAAGTCGTATCGTTGTGTATTCCTCGAAGAAGCAACACCACAAAAACATAAATAGTGTGTTGCAATTAAATCCACAGTTTATTTGAACTAAGAATTTTGGCTACTTCTGGAGGTATAATTAAGTAAAGTTATATTAATTTAATCATTTCCATTTCTTCCCAAATAGAATAATCCAAAATACACAACCGAAATCATTTAACAGGTATCAAGTTTTATATATGTTGAAATGAAGGTTTAAATATAGCAAATATGTTCACCTTTATACAACTTCTCCTTGCAGTATTTAGTTTCGAAGCTTATTGTTGCCAGAGGTGATCAGCAATTATTGTTTACTGATTTCCCTTTTTGCCATCTTTAGATCTCCAATAAATCCTAATGGAACATTTCTAACATTGCTGCCCTTGTCCAAATCTCATTTAAATGATTCCACGTGGGGCTAATGAAAGTAAATCAAGTATTATCCCAGGATTATGTAAGTTCTCAACAATTGTCTCACCATATCTCAGCAATTGTTAGCCTATAATTTTCACAATCGCCAGCTTCAGAATTCAGAGTTGCCTCAAGTGGAGAATTTTAAATGTCACACATTTGTGGACCTTTAAAAACATCATAACTTACTTTTGCTTTCAATTTTGTGAAATGTTCTGCTTCATTATGAAAGTATCATTCCTGGTTTGTCCATCACAAAATCCATCATTAATTCCAACTTTGTATTTAGTTGGTGTTAAATGAGTTATTCGACTTAACAAGTGGTAGTTTTCCACACATTTTAGGACACTGCTGCATTTAGTATCAAAAGCCATTTCCTATCTCATATGATTATGCTCTGCAAACTGTTACACTTACAAAGGCGAAATAATAATGCAGTGAATCCTGTTTTAGTATCTCATTACTTTTATATCTGCACTGGCAATCAAGAGATACTGAATGTGTGCACTGCGTACTTGAATAATAGTGAATTGGTTGGTCTGTTTGTGCGGGGGCTTTGTTTACTCTGGAGTGGATATCACGAAACAACTATAACTGAAGCGGACACGTGCTGAAGCTCAATAACTATATATCTGGCATTTATCGTTTTTCTTCAGTCGTGTTATTATGAGTAGTTACGAAATACTTCATATTTAGTTAAACTTGGAAGTATTTGTCAGATGAGCAAAAGTACTTAAACGACACCTTCCGCTTCACTTCATTTGAAACGAGTGCAGAAAAGAATGAGAAAGAATGAGTCTTATTCCTGTTAGGTTACATCTGTAGAGTATCGTGTACCTAAACCCAGCTTGGCGGTATTTGTGACCCAGCGCAGACGTTATATCCCCGTCATGTCATTCTTTCACTTTATCCGTTCATGCCAACTGCACTACTTCCCAAGCCTCTTTTAGTCCCGCTGGTAATAAGCATCCATATGAAAAGGGATAGTGTAACTGTAACTGATAGTGTAACATGGTGTTCATTACCCGTTCTAGTTTAGTTTTACATAATATGTGCAAACTATACCTTCAAAATAATTTTATTTGATCCACATGCAGTTAATTAAGGTAAACGTTAGCACGATAGTTTTAATATACATTTCGTTGGTACAAAAGTAACAAACAAAAATCGAAAATTTAGAAACTTTCCCTTTAAACTTCCCCTAGAATACATATCACTTCCATCATTTGCGAGAAATGGCTGTATAACTAGGCAGTTTAGACATGGCAATTTGCTGAAAAATTCGAATAAACAACAACGGATATTAACTGGTGTCACTCACAAAAAATGAAATAGGCTTGTGTGTTTTCTGTTTAACAGTTAGTCAGTGGGTTTACTATTTAATCAAAATTATACTAAACTCCTGTTGAATAAAGAGGTATTTTCAATCCGCAGAATTTTAAAATCTAACTTACATTTCATTTATAATGTAAATATTCCAAAAATTTATGCAATTTTAATCAAAATTATTGGAGCCAGATTTGACAAAGTAAAAACAATTTCAAACACTGTACTTGTAAAGTGTAGTTTGGTGTGGTGGAGATCTTGAAAATATTTGTGTTGCACTTAGGAAGTTACTAAAATTAAATCCTAGTTTATTACTTAGCCGAATTTAGCCGAATCTTAAGCTTTGCTGACCAAAAACACACAAACCCCTTTTTTATTCGGAGGACTTCAAATCATCTATTTTTGATGAAGTCTCTATATGAAATTTAAAGTGGAATGCTTTAACTTCTCCACCTGCAATATAAGGTTGAGATAGTAACCCGAAGTTGATTGTTACAATGGAACATCAGCTATGTATGGCCTTCTTGCTTTTAGGCTTCTATAGATACAGAGGGGCACGCCTTCCAAAAACTTCCGAAACAATGAGACGCTACCACCAGGCCATAGAAGCAGGAAAACTTATCTTGTTCATTCTGGTAGACTTCTAGCATTTATATTAAGTATACTGGTGACCTTAGATCTGATTTAAAATCTCTCTCTCTCTCTCTCTCTCTCTCTCTCTCTCTCTCTCTCTCTCTCTCTCTCTCTCTCTCTCTCTCTCTCTCTCTCTCTCTCTCTCTCTCTCTCTCTCTCTCTCTCTCTCTCTCTCTCTCTCTCTCTCTCTCTCTCTCTCTCTCTCTCTCTCTCTCTCTCTCTCTCTCTCTCTCTCTCTCTCTCTCTCTCTCTCTCTCTCTCTCTCTCTCTCTCTCTCTCTCTCTCCCTCCCTCTCTCTCTCTAGACTCGCTTCTTGGAAGTCGCTTCTTTGAACTGCATTCTTTTAGCTTCTTCGTTGATGTACACCAAATAAGCTTAAATATTTCTGCAATTCTCGAATTAGCCTCTGAAGTAATTTCGACTTTTCTGTAAATTTTCGCAATATCCCTGGGGGAGGTTTGATATCTAATATGGTCACAACAATATATTATTTTCTCTGAATATAGGATAAGTTATTCATTTAGTCAAACTTCGACTGAATTTTTTCACTCAAAATTGGATTTTGCTTTTACATTTGGATATTTAAATAGTTAATTGGCAGACATTTTAAATAATTAATAAATAAAATAAGGAATAACATAAAATCTATGTTTAACCTGTATATACAACAGCTGTAATTTGTAAATTTTGCCTAACCTGTGACTATACTGATGATAAAGCTAGTGTTGAAATGTTTTGGTAACTTACTATCTTAGAACAACAATAAATGACCATTCCATAACGTAAAACTCAATATTTTTAATGCAGTCAAGATCAGCCAGGCGGTTCTACGATACCCAGAATGTAGGCTAGATGTTATTTTCGTTACTTCTCCAAAGGGATGGCTTATTATTGAATTTTTAAAAGGTTAAATAAAATTATACGTACGATTTACTTGAATAATTTCTGCGGGTTAAGTATTAAATGTCATATATTTTTCTTTACGCTTATGAAATAAATTGGTTACCATAAAATTGAGAATTCCAATAGAAAGAAGATACACAACATTTTGTACTGATAATCTCTCAAGTCCTAGGTATAAGAAAGGTCTTCATTAGATTTCAAGATTTACATTTAATTTCATTCAGGGTAGAAGGAGTGAGAACTAGGGAGGAGAACTAGAAACAGAATTGCGACTTCTGTTAGTCATACAATAAATCAAGTACTGCACACAAGGTTATTAGTTGAATATGCTTTGGTAAATAATACTCAGAATAAATATTAAAAAGCAGGAAGTAATAGTGAACTAACATACACATTACACGAAAGTGTGTTGAAATTATACCTGAGTATTTGGGCACTTTAGAGAACTTGAACTGATATTGTGTTCCTGGAATTCCGTAGATGGGCGACCAGAACAGGGATATGTTCCAAGTCAGAGGATGTAGCGTCTCCAGATATTACATCCTGTCGCTGGCGGGATACCTCACAGGTGTGCCTCTCCCCTTCACACATTGAACGCAAGGGCAAAATTGGCTGGCACATGTTACGCCAGCAGTCAGTTCCTTGAACCTGCAGCTTATTAAAAAGTAAAAAGACAGGAAATAGGTTAGAAAAAATTGTGGCATTCCATGAACCTTCACCGGGTCCGCCTATCAACTAGGGAAAACCGCGAAAAATGTGAGGACAAAATGGCCAACCCAAAGGGTTTCCAATCCATGATCTTCCTAATGCGAGTCTCACAGATTACTGTGAAGCCCATTTGCTCGTTCGCTGTAACCAATACTCCTAAGAAGTCTACATTACGGCTGTGGCATTGAATTTTTCAGGCTGCTCTACCTTTCCAAACCTTGCTCTACTCACGGGTTTAAACTTCACAAATACATTTCAAAATGTACTTGGCGAACTGTTGAGTTTCCAAGAAAAAAACCTACATGACCGAAGGAGATCATCCAAAACTTCACACGTCGGTGTACAACACAAGTTAGTCTAAAACACAAATCGAGTTGTATCTCACTGCAGAATGTTGTCGTTTGCTTTGTTTCCTTTGTATATAATTTACAGGAGGCCGACAGAGACAAACAACAAGAAATCGAGAGGGCTGGACCGTGAACAGTGGACAAGACAGATGCTCGCTGCAACTGATCCACCCTTGAGAAAATTGCCAATGTATTTCCTTTTAGTGCCTACGTATTTCTTTCCTAACAAAACGGCGTGCTAGTTTCCGTTCTTTAATGGAACTTTTCGGTCCCTCTTGCTCTAGGACGATCGATATCCTATCTATTCCGGGTTACCTAGTGTATAATCTGATGCTGACGGAAGTCCTTCGTACACATTCTCTGCGCATGCCCATAAAGTATTCTGGTATAATCTTTCAAGCCACCGGACAATTTCCTCTTTGTCATTGTAATAATATATCCAACATTTTCATTAAAAATCCCATATCCGTTGCATAAATTTAGTTTTAATATTGCATTCATAACAACTGTATCCTAGAGGTTTTGGTAAGGGATTGTTAGGAATACAGTTGACTAAGAATCTTAGTTATGCTGGACGGATGACTAGTCACGGCTCAAATTCATATCGTAATAACCATATAATACGGCAAAATAATGGATAAAGTTTTGCTAAAATACACCTATTATTTAATTAATATTGAAATTATGTTTAGGATGCTTAAAATACAAATATTATATATCACAACCACAGACATAAATCTACCTTATAAGTTAAGTAAACTATCATAACGCTGTACACACAAAAATTTGTTTTACATCCCATTTGTTAAGATAAATTAAATAAGTATATCATTCCGTTAAAATGTATTACAATAGTTTACGTAAGTCTCCAAAAGTGTGCTTACATTTATAATTTAGGTTATTCATTAAAAATTGTTCTAAAATATTAATATGAAGTTTATTGCATTTAAATAAATTAATTATTAATTAATTTATACACCTTTTATTTGCTAGTGTGTATTTTCGTGATGAGACGTATGTCTGGAAAAATAACCTCAAGGTACATATAATCAAAAACAAGAGGTTACACGAGCCCGCCTCGATAGCGTAGATGGTAGCATCTCTGCCTCACGTTCAAGAGGTCCCGAGTTCGAATCTCGGTCAGGGTGAGTTACCTAGATAAGGTTTTTTCCGGAGTTTTCCCTTATCCTTCAAGATGAATGTCGGGTAACTCTGAGCTCCATGGACCCTGGATTCATTTGAGCATCATTTCACACAGTTCATTCACCGTCCATTCACGTTCATTCACGTTGGGGCGGACGTAAATTTAAAAAAAATAGAGAGAGAGAGGTTACACGTGATACCTTAATAAATAATATCAATGTTAAAATGTTCAACTGCATAATTTAATCAAATTATGAAGGCTTAAGTAAGGGTATTTGGAATGGTAGATATTATTTACGCTCATATTCTTCTGCGTGTTTATTCATCTTAGATTAGTGTGGTAAATGTGGTCCAGCTATACATTCATGCTATTCTTGGTCTTTCAATAGTCCCATGCTACTGCTTAAGGCGTAATGGCTAATATCTTAAAGTAATACCTCAATAACTGTTCGAACCCAATTGTTTAATATCTAATTCGAGAATTTTAGTTAATAATATTTACGAAATATTAATAAACAATGTCTAATATTAATATTAGAATCAGATAGTTATATTATAATTGTGTTAATTGAGCTTATTACAACCCAGTGTCATAACCTACCGCAGCCAACTTCTTTAGGAATATTTTATTAGTATCTGGAATCAGCTGCGACAATTACCAAACAATGACTGATCGGGTGCCAAAGTATCATTTCCGACAGGATTTCAGTGATTGGTTTAAACTGACACTTCTCTGAATTGGTTTGGTCAATATTGAATTACTGAACAGTGAAGTAAATGGTCATTGAAACCTCGGTTTGGCTGTCACGCTATTTATAGGTAAGAGGTAGCAGACTAACAGACCAGCAGAAGATGCGAGTCGCCCAGGTTTACCTGGACGGGGTGTTTGCTGCTCAGCACCTAGCCACTTAGTGCGGCTTTATCTGGGCAGTATAAAAGAATTCTCCTCTGTCGCAGGCGGTTGTCTTGGGCAGTGGTATATCTAGCCATGTGAGGGCGCTATTGCCCCGGAGGGGGGCGGATGTGCGCCCAGTGCTGGCTGCGCTCTTCCGCCTGCCTGAAAGGCATCTGAGCACAGTCCGCTTGACAGACTAGAGGGAAAGGAGTTAATGTTAAGGTAAGGGTTTTACCAAGCTCATTTCTGGGCTTGGGGGTAAAAAGTCAGGGGAAAGTGGCCCTGCTCAGTTTAGTTGCCCAAAGCGTCTTTGGGCAGCTGGTAACTTGGTCTGCGGTGCGGAACCCTATGGTCGTACCGGCCTAAGGTATTCACCAGGTTATTGGGGTGGGAGCCTAGCGGGATCTCTCCCGCACCACGTCTACAATGTATGGGACTCCGGAGTAGATGTGGAGAATATGGGACGGGAATCTACGTCCAGTATCGTAGATCATTCGCAGCACCCTGTTCTGGATGCACTGTATTCTGCGAATAGTGATGTGAGCCGCTGATCCCCAGACTTCGCAGCCGTACAGAATCAGGGGCGGGATAATTGCCCGTTACTGGCGTAGTTTAAGGTGTGCTGGCATTGTGGATTTAAAGATGGGGTACTACTGCCTAAGTGCTGCATGCCCTTGTCCGGCTTTGACCCGGATGTGAGGGGCGTAGGAGAGGCCGCGATTGAGTAGAGCGCCAAGGTATTTGGCAGAGGGAACCCAGGGGATTTTCAACCTCAGCAACCAATCCGGTCGCCTAGCTCGGACCTTAGCCAGGAGCATAGCGTAACTCTTCCCTGGGCTAATGGCCGTCCTCCACCTCTCACTCCAGCGGCCGATAGCTCGGAGCTGGCACTGCAGCGGAGGATAGCAATATCGTAGGTACTTGTTACGTGTCATTATGAAGACATCGTCGGCAATATATTGGTGCGTAACACTCTGTGGTTCCAGAGGGAAATCATACATGTAGGCCGAAAGGAGTAGCGGGGACAGAACACTGCCTTCCGTGACTCCTGCGGCTATGGGTCTGGTTGATGACAGCCGTCCTTCCACTCTCACCTTGAAAGTGTGGTCTCTCAGTTTGCAGTTGCAAATCAGGGCGAGATAGGGAGGAGGTATATTGGCTCCTCTGAGCTTGCACACTAGGCCGTGGTGCCAGGTGGTGGCAAAGGCTTTTTCTACGTCTAGCAGTACCGCGACTATCTTGAGGTGTTCTTGGAATCCCAGGATTGTCCTCTCGGCCAGTTGCAGCAGCTGCAAGGTCGTGGAATGCCCATGACTAGGTAAGAGGTGGAGGAAACAAAACATTAAGTAACAAAGGTATGTGTCGTTACTGGAAGCAGAAACAAAATCTATGACTATAATAACAAAGGGAATCTGACTTCAAAAGTTCTACATTTTCTTACAGCTTACGAGATTTAAATTAATATAGGAGTTACAACTTTAACAAAACTGAAAAACTTAACTCAAACACCATTTAAATTTAAGTTTACGAGGGTTGTTTGATAAGTCTGGTAAATTTCCATGAAATGGTGGAAGTTTTCTGTTGCAATTTGTGGCTGGTAAGCTTTATTATTCAAAAGTTGTACAGAAAAGTGTTTGTGGTACAATTTTTGACAGCCATCTGAACTGATCAGTGTTACGGCTGCGATTGAAAATGAGTTTCATGCTGTTATTAAACATTAAACATTTTCGTTTGAAAGGCTGGACTGCCACACAAGACAAAACTGAATTGGATGAAGTTCACGCGGACTCTGCACCAACAGTGAAGACCATTTAGTTTTGGAAAAATGAATTTAAACGTTTTCGTAGAATATGGTAGTAGAACGTGGTCGCCCAATTGAGTTCACCATACAGTACACTATTGAAGAAATGGCTGCCTCGGTAACGCAGATGGCAGCGTGTCTGCCTCAGGTTCAAAAGGTCCCGAGTTCGAATCTCGGTCAGAGTGGATAAGGTGTTTTCCGGGGTTTTCCCTTATCCTGAAAGACGAATGTCGGGTAACTCTAAGCTCCATGGATCCCGGACTCATTTGAGCATCATTTCTCCCATGTCATTCAACGTCCGTTGGAGGACGTAAATTACAACAACAAAAATGATCTTGGTTATGCAAGACTACCAAATCAGACGTATTGAGATTGCTGATGCTGAATATCTCAACTTAGCGAGTGCACAACATCCAGCATGAAAAATTAGCAATGAAAAGGCTGTGAGCAGGATGTTTGTCACGATTGCTTACAATCTACCGAAAGCGCATCCGGAATGACACATCCACCTAGGTCTGGCGATTAGTAATTGCAGTCCACGAGAATTTTTGTGCCGATTTGTTACCGTAGATGAAACTTGGATCCATCATTACAAACTAGAGTTAAAACAGCAGTCAAAAAATGGATAGATGTTGGTTAAAGTGCACCACAGAAGCCAAGGACCATTTTGTCAGCTGGTAAAGCGATGACCACGGTTTATTTGGGATTCTCAAGGAGAATTCTCATAGACTACTTGGAAAAAGGGAGAACGAAAACTGTAGCCTATTGTGCTTCATTGTTAGATAGCTTGGAACATGAGTTGACTGAAAAGAGACCAAAATTAAAACGCATAAAGGTGCTCTTTCACCAGGGTAATGCACCATCGCACTAATAAGCAATCGCAATGGAGGAAATGCATGATTTGGGCTTTAAAATTGTTCCTCGTCCAACTTATTCCCCAGACTTAGCCCCAAGTGAATTCTTTCTGTTCCCAAACCTGAAAATTTGGCTTAGTAATAAGAAATGTTCATCAAATGAATAAGTGATAGTGTCAACGAATGAATATTTTGTAGACCTTGACGGAACCTATTTTTACGACGGGATGATGAAGCTGGAACATCTCTGGACAAGTGTATAGCCATCAATGGAGACTACTGGAGAAATGTGCAATGTAAGATTTTCACGAAAACAAAAATTATTCATGGATTTTAACAGTCTTATCAAATGACCCTCGTATTTTCTAAAGTTCCTATGGTTGTAAACGAAAATTCTTCTCGCCTTCTATTTTGTATATCTTCGCATGCTCAATCTTGGAATAGTAAATCTTTCGGTTTACTTTGACAATGTTAGAAGCATTCTTGAGAGTTTTGTTAAAACGGTTTCAGAGCAGTTTAATTTTGTAGTTCTCAAGTTATTTAAGAATCAGACTGGAGATAATTGAAGATAAAATACAATTCTATGAGCTAGTTTTAGAGAAACAAATATATTTCTAAAGACCTTATAAATTACAGGATACTCGATGCTTCGCTAGCTGTACTCTTACAGACAAAATATAGTACATACCCATAGTTAAGTCTGGAACTTACAGACATGTTTTCAGTGAAATATGAAAGCTATTTAACCTATATTTTAAATGGAGGGCATCACCATAATCATCATCATTATCATCATCATCATCATCATCATCATCATCACCACAGCTGCAAAACTAGCCGCACCTTCAGAATATGAACCGCGGACTTGTGTTTAGATGTACTGGTATCTACTAATTAATGATATATTTTCCTTATACAACGCGATTGCTAAACCCCATAAATATTGTTTAAAACCGAACGGAATGGCTCAGGCAGTAAGTCTGTGTGCCCCATTTGACACTTTCGGTTTCATAGGAATTTAGGTTGTCAACCTAACTGTGGTTTTCTCGATACTGTTTTGGATATTTAATATCAAACGCAAAATTTCATCTGCAGCCTAAAACAATAGTAAACATCAAAATAGATGATAATTGCTATGTTATGTACATATTATGAATGCAGGTACAATGTATAGCACCCTAATGCAAATCTGACTGTTACGTATAGAAGCAGAGATACAGTTGTATAGCACTAAGGTGTCTCTTGACGCATGTCAAAACTGCCCTTTGCCTGTCACATATAGGAGCAGAGGTATAGTGGTGTAACACTAAGTTTTCTGTGGACACGCATCGAAATGCGATCTATCTGTCATATATAGAAGCAGTTTTACAGCTGTCTAGCAGTAAGGTCTGTTGACGCGTGTCAAAGTTACCATTTTTTCATCACTTATAAGAGCAGAGGTACAGTTCTCTGACACTAAGGTTTGTGCAAACACGTGTCACGCACATATATGTATACGTATAGTTGCGTAACTCCAAGACATTTGTTGACACGTGACAAATGATATAATACAGAGATGAGAGCTAAAGGCTAATGTACATCACAAATCTAGCCAGAAGGTATTTTCTAACAGGCACATTGCAATATGAGAAAGTAGTTAAAATTATGTAAAATATAATATGAAGGACATGAAAAGTTGTTTAAACCATGTCACTGCCAGGGTTATACCATCATCGTCATGATCATCATCATTTAATGTCCTTTCCCGTTTTAAACGATACCATAAGTGCTTGACGCTGTTAATACATGAATATTACACTTGGGAATTTCATATTGCAACGGAAACGCTCCTGCGTTTGCCAGTTATGAGAACTTAAACTCTGGAGAAGCTGAGCGAAGGCAAATGATTTTGGCGGGATTAAACCATGGACCTCTTAAGTGCTTGCAGCCGTCTCACTCGGTGTCATTTCTATGGTATGAGTAGATACATTATTGTGATTCGTTTACTTTCATTTCTGAAAAGTTTGAATATTTATTTCTCTAATGTGTTCCAACTAGATAGAAATACTTTCGCGGCCTCTGAAGTTGTCTTTACTTATGGAGAAAAGTATACAAAACATTTAAAAGTCAAATGTAATTGTCGCAGTTAATTATATTTGCCTGAGGGATTACAAAATATCTATGTACCTATGCTACAGACCAAAGGTTAAGGCACTTTATATGGAATAAAAGCATAGAAGCGGAATTGAAGCAAAGATGCCGTCGGTGAAGTGACGCAATAGCCTGGATGTGAATCCACCTAGAGTCAACAATTATAGATTATAGAAGATAGGCTCTCACGGTCGAAAGATATTCAGGCTATTATGCAGAGAGCTACATTTTCAAAGATTGCAGAGGGCATCTTCAGTGACAGTCGACATCCAGCTTAAAAGGAAAAATCTTCCCGAAAACGTTAAAAACAATATCTCTACATAAATGATGAGTGGGGCCCGGAAGTTTAGCCAAAACAAACAATAAAACAGGTTAGTTGTGACGTGTCATGCGCTACGTAAGACTCGTACACGGAGGGCAGTGGGTTGAATGCCATGCACTCGCGCACGTGCTCGTGCAACAGACAACGGTAACCTATTAAATGTAGTCACACGATGGACACAGTGTTATAGAATATATTGCAAAGTTATACAAAACAAACTTATCTTTTCCAGGTATATGAATATAAACAAAAGAATAATTAATATTTACAATGTGCACAGTAAATGAAAAGCTAATACATTGTGAATATACTATATTATATCTGTGCATATGCCTTAGTATACCAATGTAGCAACATTTACACGAGTTGCAGTCCCATTCATCTATGGAAATCCATATTCTGTTATCTGACACGGAATTGGTAGTATGCTGAAGTACGCCTTCGTAGCTCAGCTTTAGGTATTCTTTGAGTATTGTGAATTCAGATGGCATTATTCTTCTTGTATAATTTTTAAAAACTGCTTGAATATTTTATGCTCCCACTATGATGTTGCACAGATCATGAGAAAAACTACACCAGTGTCTGTCTGCATTAACGTTACAAGCTGAAGACACATTTTCCTCTCTTCCTCTGTTTACTAACGGTACGAGTTCTTTCCACCCCCTTGTTCCATTTATACCCTTACTGCTATGGTCATATCGGCGGCCGTTATCCTTTGGAACATACTGAAGGTGTTAACTCGTTTTCTTTGGTTTTTAATCATTACATCACGCACACATTCACACTCTCATTCATACTTCCAGACTCTGGGGAAGATGGGGAATTATCCCCCACCGCCGGGATTCGAACCCGGGACCCCTAGCACGGCAGGCAGGTGCTCTACAGACTGAGCTACGGGGCCAGCCTCGGTACGAGTTGATGACTAATTCAGTTAACGATCTATACCTCCTGCGCAACTAACTTCACGAATTTTTGGCTAAACTTCCAGGCCCTAGTGATGAGTACCCATATTTCCAAATCGCTACAAGAAGATTACAAGGGGCAGTGAACGGGAGTCCAAAGTAAACAACTGGAAAGTTGAGTCAGTCACTGGCGTATCTGTTGGCGTCTAAATAACACTAACCACGTCGGAGTTTCCGATAAGTTTTAACTAACCTATAATAGAAAATTTACCTGAGACTTTCGGCATATTAAGTTTATGTCGTAAAATTTGAAGGTTTCACAATTATAAGAAGGATCTTCGCAAAGACTTAATGAACTCTATTAATCTTTGTAACGGTTATGTGAAGGTCAGTATGTGACCATACGCTGTTAACGGTGAACGGCATAACAGTAAAATTATGGCACAAAGAAGTTAGTTGTCATTAGACATATCACAATTCATACATTAACATGTATAAATAAATATACATATACATGCAATTCAACGACCAGGTCATTCGGTACGTAACTAGGTGTCTCAGTGTGATAGAGGCCTAGAAATCTGGTACATACTGTAGCTTGGTGAAGAATCATCTATTGTACTTATCTAGTTATGTCTAGCAACAGCTGGGAGCTGGTCAGTTATTAATTCTAAATTTATAGAATAACTGAGGCATTTACTCCAAATATAGCATCAAATAATGAGCATAGAAACTTTAGTCACAACTGGCAATGGTAGCATGAGTTATAGGACCATATAAATAATATTTGACAACGGTACAGGTGGAATAAAGTACAACTACCTAATGGTCAATCCTTTAAGAGTTGTAGCTATGTGATAGATTTGAAATTCTCCTCCACTTGCATGCCCAACAGAGGGGAAAAAAACAAGAGCAATTTTACGTGTCTATAACAAAGCTATTACTATATAAAAATCGAATACCAAGAAACATTTTGGAAACGATTAACTCTACAGGTGGCACAAATTGTGTTCTCTAAGGTATTTTGTGTAATTAAGATTTTAAGCTCTTTCTGTTTACCAGCTGTGCAAGTTAATGAGAGTGAAAAAGAGTTTTGAGGCTGTTTCCAGAAAATTCTATTCCTACACTGAATTCTCCATTTTAATGCTTTAAATATAGATTTAAAGAAACGTTACAGCACATTTGAGAATATCAAAATATTATTCTTTTTTCAAATAAACCCTAGTTTATTGGTGGACGAATATTGTTATTTAACCAATTTTCATGCTTGATTCATGCTGTTCATAAATATATGTATTTATTGGCATATACCTACCACCTCTTCTTCCACACACATACAACCTAGCAAAAACACACAGAGGTTTTTTTTCCTAAGCATCTCTTTTTAGTCTACGACACCGCAATATAGAACCATTGATGAAATGCAACTTTTATTAAAGTAAAAAGGGAATCCATAGCTTCTTTATTTTAGTGGTGGTCAGAAAAATTCAATGTTGGTTCTACCAGTAAATTAGTTATGTAATAAAAATTATTAGTTTTCCCGAAGGCATATTTGATTCTCTGCACTGCCTTGTACCACTTAGCCTGCTTTTGTAAGCTGTTAGGGTTAACGATTTTTACATATTCCCTCTAGAACGAATTAACTTGAGAAGGTTAAAAAGCGCAAATTTAGAGCCTTGTGGTGACGAAGAATGGGGGGATTTCTCTGCCGCCGATGTCTCTTAATTCATTTCATGCTCTTTCAAATCAAATATTCCCGTTCCCTACCGAGAGCAGTAGGTGTTCCCGATTACGTTCGTTTGGGATTAACAGATCAAAGAGAGGAGAGAACAGAAGCGAGCTCCCGTGTTTCTGACAGATGATTCTTGCAAGCAAGGATTCCACAGAAAATTGCTGGTTTAGGTACCAAAGGAAGCTATTATGTACTGCTTCTGTCATTTTCTTTGAGCTTGGTTAATCATTACTCAAACACTACCTCATTCATAAATTAATATTCTTGTTTTAATCTTATCAAATTATGTAGTGTGTGACTTCATTTACTTAACATATTTTTAATTGAGAGAAGAATAAAAATAGTTTTCCTAATAAATTTGGGAAACCTAAAGTGCTTCTACATGTAATTACAATAAAGGTATTACTGTTATATCACCAAACTAAGCCATTTATTTGTATGTTTTATAAATATTTCCTACGACCCTCGTCACTCAAAATTAAAACAAATAGAATGTTATAGATTTTTTTCCTGTATATATGAAAACACTACTAACTTCCATAAAGATATTACACAAATATTCCATTGTTCTCGTAAAGTTAATGGTAATATTTATGAGGGATAGAAGCAGCTCAACGGTCATCTCAGTTTTACCTAAATACAAATTGGGTAAATCCTGTATACTAAGAGTTCAGTGAATTGAACAATGAAACTCTGTTCTATGGTAGGAGAACAGAGCTGTAATGCTCTAACCCAGCGGTGCATTTTGCAAGCAAGAAAGCGGAAATTATAATCACCTCCTTCCTCCCGCAGCGACAGAATGACCCACTTGCGCGTGATTACTGAGTTCCAGTCAGGGCACTACGGTGTAGTTCTTGCCAATATAAATTTAAAATAAAAAGTAAAATAAAATCAATTAAGGACTAACAAGTGTACAACCTTAGTAATGTATTTTATCTTCCTTTGTATGGCTATTTGGTTGCAATAGAAGTAGTGTTACCTAAACTAATTATTTTACCACCTTGGAAAAGTGCGAAAAAAATCTATGGTTAAGAGTGTTCGGTTCAATGAGAATCGAACCTGAACCTCCCAAATGAAAACTCGTACCTTACCGAGACGCCATTTTGCGCTACTTTTTAACTTAACTAAAGAAACCGCCTTGACTAGGTAAAATCACAGGTTGCGTTATAAACTCCAAGTTTAATTTTATTTATGAAGTAGTTGGTTCTTTTTAAACCTCCCTTGTTTTTTATTTTCAGTCTTTTACATATATTGTGTCAACTAAGACACAAAATTGGGCACTTGCACTTCGGGAAAAAGGTACAGCTATTTGAACATTGTACCCCTTCTCAGATTTTCAATTTAAAGTTCTACTAATTTTTACCAACTTCCGTCATGTGACCAATTTGACTATAATTGTAGGATTCATCTATGAAATTCCGATTAATCTGCTTGTTTACTATATAATGTATTTCTTCTCTTTCAGGTAAGTGAGCTGCAGTGAAAGCAACGCGGTGAAATAGATGTTCTGAATTAAGCTAAGTAAAGAATATGTAAGATTGCATGTTTAAGTATTTGCATAAGAAAGTGCACTTCATCAATTGTTTGCCATTCAAGACTTTGTTTTGTATCTCTCTTGTTATTGTTGATTTTAGTGGTGGCACATATGATTTTAACTTCTACATCACTTACAGCCAAGCAGTGAAATATAAACTTGTTGGTGCGCATTTTAGTTGATGGAAAAGAATTTATAACAAATAAATAAATAAGAATCATAAGAAATACATTAACATGATTTAATAACGTCACTATAAGGTTATGTTATGTCTTAGAAAATATACATTCACTTTTACGAAAATATAATAAAAATTAATTGTACCTATCGGTATTTACATTTTATTTGCAGTAAATATATTCACTATACATGGTGTTCATTTTTATTCGTTATTTCCCGCCCTACTATAGAGCAAGAATGACGTCATCGTTGACTGGTGACTCTATCTTGAAATCATAGTGCTCTCTACGGAGAAGAAGCGGTAAGCAAATTACAGCGCTCTGGGTGTGGTTGTGCTTTTAACTAATACAACCAGCCCCTCCTTTCAGCCCTCTTATGGTAATTGTGACGGTGCCTGGACACTTTTGACATTAGGCTCCGAGGGACATGTCTGAATGCTGGATGGCGTTGCATAAACTCCTCTATGCAGCGTTTAAATTATATTTATAAGTCGTACTAATGTTAATGTCGGGACAATTTCTTTCCTTGAAAGACATTTTCTTGGAAGGTGAGACAGCAAATGTCCAGATCATATTTTCCGGAATGTGTTCAGCATGAATAACCTGAAGGTCTGTGTTTTCTCCCCAACAGATTCATTAGCAATCCTATGTGGCCACTAAGATCTCCAGATCTTACCTCGTTGGATTTTTTCCTCTAGGGTTATCTCAAACATCAAGTTTATTCGAGGCAACCCGAGACTTTAGAGCAAGTGCAGCAGCTAATCATATAGGAGATGACCACAGTAACGCCTGCGATTCTGCATAAAGAGTAAGGAGAACTCTTGCTCTCAATGGCGGCCATGCTGAACCACTCGTCTAAAGAAGCGCTGATATTTAATTTGCCACATTGGCTTAGCTTTACTTATTTGTTTATTTACCTATTTGTGTTCATCTATTTAGTTTCCGTAACGCTGTTCACAGAAGTTAATGTTTAACAATTATTAGTTTCATTGTTTTGATAAATGTATAGAAGCAGTTGTTAAGTGCAGAGGTTCTACCCAATTAGTCCAAAGACCCTGGTCTCAATCAACCCGGGAGCGATGGATACTCCGGGGCTCTTTCCATAGGGCAGTGCCTGATTTCTTAAAAAGCTCCCCCGTTTACAACAACGTCAAGACGGGATGGAAGTGGTTACACAACTTACGCGCGTCAACCCCGCAGGGAAGACTACCGAAAAACCTCGGTGGGGCCACCTGGTGATCAAGCACACCTTCTACTAGCTCTGCAGGCTAGTACCCGGGACTTATTGGGCAACCCTTTACCCCCTTTGAGTGGCCGTAGCCTGGTCAGAGGTACCCAATTCCCCGTGGGTGTCGGGAGCACACTGCCCCCTCGAGTCCAACCCAATCCGAACAACTCCCGGACGGGAGGGGCTCGGCAGTTCGGCCCGAGGTTCCTCCAATAACGTCAGAGGTACCATGAGTGCTAAGGGTCCGCAGCGCCCACAATACGGCAGCTGAAGGGGACGGATCCCCTCCGCTGCGGTTGATTTATATGCCTCCGTGATGTGAGGTAGCGTGTGTGCCTCACACTCAAGAGGTCGCGAGTTCGAATCTCGCTAAAGATGAGTTACCTGGATAAGGCTTCTTCCAGGTTTTCCCTTATCCTACGAAGACGAATGTCGGGTAACTCTGAGCTCTCGGAACCCTAGACTCATTTGATCATCATATCACACGTTTCATTCATTAATTTACTCATGCGTTCATTTATGCATTCATTTGTTCATTTATCGTTCGTTATGACGTGCACTGCTGAGAGACCAAAAGAAATCTGTTTCTTTACAAGAAATTTTGAAACAAGTACTGTTATTAATTTGGAATTCCTTTATTAAATTATATTTAGTTATATATCTTCAAACAGAAACGCCAAATTGCAAATATATTGTTTGTATTTATCTGTCATTTATAGTGCTCGTATTCATTAAACAAAATACAACAGTTGTCGTATCTACGCACCAGGAAAAATTACGCAGCTTTATATTCCGCGGGCATAAATCACCTATCAAATAGTACATTTACCTGCCGGTAGAGAGAGGCCTCGAAGCTGCTTTCAGCACAAATAATACGATCACAAGCCGCTAGGGGAGTCGTATAGAAACTCGCTTAATCAGCGACGCTATTGATGAAAAATTTCGCGCAGTAAAATCATAGATAAAAATGAACACCGTGTACACTTATTGTTTATTAAAAAGTAAATCAATTTCAGCAATTTTTTCATAAATGTTTGAGTTCCTACTGCTTTTGTTTAGAAAATGTATTTAAGAATGGCTAACCCTAATAAATATAAATTCTCTGAATGATACAACATATCGTAATCGTAATCTCTGTACCCTAGAAAATGACTTAAATATATATAATTCTACATGAATGGCAAAATAAGCTCCATTTAAATATAGATAAGACAACTTTTATTAACGTCTTTCCTGGTAAAGTATATAATGAACTGCAGATTTGCATTAATACTCACTCCACAAAGGCAGCTATAGAAACTAAATTCTTAGGAGTGTGTCCAAAATCTGTTATGCATTCAGAGTAGCAAGTAAAGTTTGTACCATAAGCGTGCTAAAAGCTATGTACTTTGGATATGTTCACTCAATTCTAACCTATGGCATTCCAGTATGGGGCATGTCCACAAATCTTTATGTCATCTTTAAATTACAAAAGAAAATACTAAAAATAATTAAGCAAGTACCTATAAGAACGCCTAGTAGGAATTTAATGCCTATTTAAGGAATTAAAAATATTACCTCTCGCTTCCATAGATTCTGGAAACATTATGCTTCATCCTTAAAAATAGAAGTCTCTTAAAAACAAATGACATGTATCACACACACAACACCAGATCATTAAATCACATACATATCACATTCTGTCGCACCAATAAGAGTCGCAGTACCATTACTCACCTTGGGACTAGCCTATACAATACATTACCTGGACATTTCAAAGATCAGGTCTATAGCAAATTTAAATGTCCATTAGCAAAAGCACTCTAAAACATGTACCTTTTAGCATCCAGGAATTTAAAGACATAAATTTGTAATAATTTTGTAAATATTACTTCTTGTATAAGCTACTTCATATTGTATATACTGTTGTATATAGTATTATGTTATATAACTATGTAGTATTTCTGACGAAGTCATGATTTATGTATAAATCTAAAGGTGAATAAGGTATATCACCTTATCTTATTTTATTTAAACAGCATTTTCTTCCATGGCAACAGTTTCATTTTTTGGGGGAGCTTTAAAGTCTGTAAAAGGTGAAAATAAACTTTAAAGGTGGTAATAAACATAACCTCTGTGTTATACTGCTGGTTATTTTTGAGAGGCAATGTTATTTAGAAATAGGTATGTCAGTTTAAGGAAAGAGGCTCTTATAGTTTACGTTTCTCATATGACATTGGCAAGGAAGCGGAAGGGCAACAGCTGATCGAGAAGTAATAACGTTTATGTCACGCCAAAATCACTTAGGCAAGCTCCTGCCATACGGGTTTCTATAGGGACAGGCTTTATACACATGCGCGAGATATCTCCAAAGATTCCGCATGCCTTTCCTTCGCCCTCACTGCGACACCTGTCATTCCACGCCCAAACCAAAACACTCCATCTGTTAAGTTACGTAGAATCTCCCCTGGTCACATACGCGCGCACATACACCCACGCAAAGTGGTTTCCATTCACTTGATAAGCCATTTGACCGCGATTCTCTTACAATGTTGTGGCGCAAACGTTCGTGGTTTGCATCTAATAATCTATAATATTTTATTTTGAGTTTTAAATTTATTTAGATATATTTAAATGGTATTTATGCTTCAGAATTAAAGCGAGGGTATAAGCTCATAGACCATTTACCTCGAGCTACCACTGCTTACAGCCTCTGGCCCAGCTAACAATCTTACTCAGATTTCCTCACAGACAATTAAAGGCTGAGGGATTCGTTGTTTCTTGCTAGAAAACTTAAGTGCAGGGTCCTTCCCCACACAGAAGTAAATGGAAGTCGTTCTCATTCTAGACATGAAGTATCTTCTAAGTTAACACACTCCATTTAATGCACAATTAAAAGAAACATGAAAACACAGAATAAAGAAAGGGTTCCTCAAAGAATACCATATAAGTATTAGGGTAGATAATAAAGATAAGCAATAAAAGGAAAGTCCCAGTACGGTAGTTAGTTATTTGGTGCAGTAGTACACTAACGCTTAACTGCGTTAGATACACAGCCTAGATCTCTTTGATATGTAGATCTGGCTTCAGTATGCTGAACTAACATATAGAGAGAATCCATAGTTTCTATCCTAACGCTAACTAGTTGTATAAATGTCCTATCGGCTTTATTTTTATATATAATATGTTATCCATTTTATTCTTCTCTGCAGTTATTTAAATTAGGCAATGTTAAACACCATTACTATATCCAGGGCCGCGCCGTGGCCGAGTGGTTAGACAAATCGACTCTCATCAAAGCGGTCTGGGTTCGATTCCATGCGACCGCATATGAGATTTGTGTGGACAAAACGGCATCAGTGCGGGTTTCCTTCGGAAGCTCCGGTTTCTCTCGCTATCTCATTCCACCGATGCTCCACGTTCATTTCCTGTATCATCAGTGTCACCGCCTACGTAGCCGCGTGTAGTAAAAGCGAATGCTAACACTGCGAGAAAAGTTAGTTTTCCCGGTCACTTGTTAGATGTGTCCCTGCATTTTAGGATAGCTCTTTAAAGGATGCAACCACCACAATCAATCACACTTCCCGTGAATTTTGTATTTTCACAAAAGCGATGTGACACTAGCACATATAACTTTCTAGAATAATTTTCCCCAGTACCCTATATTCTACCAAATAACCTAAATATCAAATGAATTTTGAACCTACATATATCTTGAAAGGAGATATGATACCTCACTTCTAATTCCGTCAGAAGCAGTGGTTTCCTGTTTTCTGCTTGAGTTCGCGGAGGCCTGGATCTTAGATCAATAGGAATAAAGATGGAAAGGAAACTGACTGCATTATGTCGTTCAGAGCGTAGCAGTTTGCGACACGGAACGCTCCATCCAAGCGTATCCCGTTCTGAATATTCTGGTCCACTGCATTTCCAAGAATTTCCTCTGGAGCAGTCGCTTCGCTGGTTGCCTAGGCGTCCGTTGAACTGACGTTTTCCTTAAAGCTACGAATATGACTAGGATCTAGCTTAAAATTAATACTTATAAGAAAACAAAATTATATTGTGAACTTTAACAGCAAACCTAATATTAGAAAATAAACTTTTGTGGATTGAGGTTTAGATTTCGAAGTGAACTGTAGAATTTATTTCAGGTAAGAACAAATATTGTAAGAAAATTTATCTGTATAATTTATTTATTATATCATATTGTTACTATCGATGTGTTAATCATTTAAATATTAAACAGTAATAATCTATATGTAACAATAGAATTGCAACAGAAAAGGTTATCCTAATATTTTATTGTGGATTGTTAATTAATACCTATTGGCATATACATAATGTATTGCCCTGAAGCCCGATTGGCATATTTCTTGAATATGAATCATTTTCTTTCTTTCTTTTGCTCTTCCTCTTTATTTGTTTTACACGCAGTAATGCAAACCGCCTTTTATGACCCTTGGTATATAATATGCTCAGAATTATATAGACTAAATTATTTTTTGTCATTTTTGCAAAATAGATTCAAATGGGTGACATTAAAACAAAAGGAAGTATTTTGTTCGTAAATCAGTTCACTGAAGGAGTACTTAAAGGTTAAGCACGTTTCTGAAACATGTTGTTTTTCATGTGATTTCAATGAAATGAAAACACCAAAAATTAATCCTAGGGATTGTTATTTAGCTACATAAACCGGTTACTACGAAGAGCAATGCACGCCTCGGTAGCGTAGATGGTAGCGTATCTGCCTCACGTTCAAGAGGTTTCGAGTTCGAATCTTAGTTAGGGTCAGAACAGTGACCTTGATATGGTTATTTCCGGAGCTGTCCCTTCTCCTGAAAGACGAATATCGGGTACCTCTAAGCTCTATGGAACCCAGACTCATTTGAGCATCATTTTACGCATTTCATTCATCGTCCGATGTGACTTAACGTTGGAGGACGTAAATAACAAGAAAGGTAATACGACGTGTGTTCAAGTTATAACATCTATTTTTTCAGCAGTGGGAGCAGATAGGCACTTCTGGTTTTCTTAAAATACACGTGGACTCTTTGTGAATGCGTGACAGAAATGGAAGCACTGTACAGTGCATGGAACACTAGTGGCAGCGACGAGGCTAAGGGCTGTTTTTGATACTTAAAATGGCGAGGTTTTCATTGCAACTATAGCGTGTGATCATTCGTTTTCTCCATTTTCGTGGTGTGACATCTATTGAAATTCATCGCCAGTTGAGTGAAGCATGTGGCCATGGTATCATGGATGTATTTAATGTGAGTTTCTGGGTGCGAAAGTTCAATGAAGGCAGATCTCAAGAAACTCCCAATGTTGGAGGCGATGTCTGCAACTGTCTTGGTTTGTTGTGACACGATGTTCTGCCTTCATTGAACTGTCGTAGCCAGGAGCGCACATTAGACACATTCATGGTACCATTACTACATGCCTCACTCAACTGGCGATGAATTTCAATAGGTGTCACGCCACGAAAATGGAGAAAACGAATGATTACACACTGTTCTTACAATGAAAACGTCGCCATTTTAAGTATCAAAAACCGGCCTAACTCTTGTCGCTGCCACTGGAGTTCTATGCACTGTACAGTGCTGCCATCTCTGTCACACATTCATAAAGAGTCCACGTGTATTTCAAAAGAAACCAGAAGTTCCTTTCTGGTCCCAGTCCGGACAAAAAAGAGGATAAAATATCTAATCTTCCAAAGATTTGAAAGATTTACTAGTTTCTGTTCGTCAAATTTTCTAATATTTTTATGAACACCCCCCAAAATATTAATTTTGCTACCGGTTTTCAAATATAGCACAAGTTACAGAGAAGAGAACGAAATAACTTTACGGATAAGAGATAAAGTGATAAAGAGAAAGAAGGACACTGAGGAAATATTGATGCAGAGACCGAAGGATAAGAGAGGAAAGAGAAGTAAAGACGAAAAGGGAAAAGGGAGGAAAAGATGGAGAGGTAGAGAAAGATGAGAACAAAACAAATAACCACATATAGTCGAATAACACGGGTAGGGGTCTGCAGGTTAAGCCAGTTTTTTTATTCATTCTGTCTTTCCTGCATCATCTAAAAATGCCAAAGATTTATTGTAATAGATATCCTACTTTCTAGCTGCCAATGACCTAAATTCTCTTAACAAGCGAATCCGTACCAAGAAAAGTCTCTAAATGGGAAATGAGATGTTAGTCAGAAAATTAGAGATATTCATATAGTGACGATAGTATAAGCGGTTTGCAATATCACTGTTTAGCACAACTTGCGAGTGCATGTTTTGTCGACCCTGCAGTTTAACACCTGCACTAAACAGCTTATGGAACTACATATATAAAAGTACAACCTACTTCTCGCTACAGACTAACTACAGCTTCTCAGCCGAACTTGCACCTTTTGGAATAATTCCAGAAACAGGAACCGTCTCTCCCAACCTTATTCAGCAGTTAACTTCCACTAGAATCCCGCAAGTTAGCTCTGCACAATCGAGGAAGGAATCGTCCCTTCCTCTTACACAAAATATCTCCACTAATCCCCTGTGTTTTGGAAACTGATGACGATCTACATCCTCTACTTTATCCGCGCTCTGACCTAACATTTGTTAAACTTGTTCATCCTGCGCACCGTTATCGTAAAGCCTTAGTGATTTTGTTCGGCGTTAGCGCTTATTGAATACCTTTCTACTGTTTTATTTTTATCGCAAAAACATGACTTTGTTCGATGTACTTTATTCAATAGTTTTCCTAATTCCTCCATTCTTTTACTTTTGTGACCTTAAAAAGTGTCCTTAGCTGATGTTACCAATTAAGGAAACTGTTTAACTACTAATGGGCCCATAATGAACGGTCTCCTAGTGGTTTATGACTTCCTATTGATAATCCAAGGATTTCCGTCAGAGTTACCAACACAAAGTCAGTTTCAGTTATAAAATGCACATTGCAACCTATCTCCGCACGTAATTTCCTTCAGTAAACTATTGAAGCGATATGAAATTATTTGGTGAATCCTCAAATGAATAAATAGATTAATAGTAATTATAAATTTTTAAAGTTTTCTATTAAATATTGTTCTGTGAAGCTGCATTGTTATTGCCTTAGGAAGTAATATAAGAATAAAACTATAAATTAACGTAAAAGCTAATTTCTTAGGGATTCCATTGCATTATCAATTTTATTTATTTTCACACATCTGTTAAAACTAAAAATTAATTTGTATTGCACTCAGGGATATTGAACAATAAAGATTTACTATTTTTATTAATCCAATAAAGTTTACAGCGTCTTGCATAGCAAAAACACATCTGAGGTTATATACATTCCATAATTAGTCTATAGATTGCGTCTGTTCTTGTATTATTCTCTAAAATACTAAAACCAAATCTTACTTGAGGTTGGATTATTCCTTGCACAAAAGCGCTCATGTCTCGTGATTGCTCGCGAGTTTTGGAAATAACACGACGTCTTATTGGATTACTTATGAATATTCAAAATTGGGCTTATTAAATGTGTACGAAATTATAGTAATTTTTGTCTAGTAACACTATGTATTTAGAGTAGAACCAATGGAGTTGTAAATATTACGTTTACATATGACGACATAAGTGTAGTATGTGCTTCTTTGGAGAACTAGGAAAGCTTAAAAATACGAGACAAAGTTGTGCGCTTGAGATAAATTTTGCACTTCTTTTATTTCGACGATAGTGAATAATGGAAATAGTACCTATGAGAAAATTAAATTCAGCTATTGAAGATGTTGTTTCCTGTAGGGAGTTCATCAATATTAATATTGGTAGCGAAATGGCTATAGATTATCGAACTTCAAAAGAACCAATATATTGCATTCCATGCTTAACTGTTTCATAAATTAAACAGTAAATAAGTATTACCAAACAAAATGGAAGTAAATTAGCAGGTAAACTTTAAATGTAAAGCTCAGCTAATAAGTACTATATATTCCACATTTGCAATAATAAATATAAAAAAGCCTTAGGTTTAATATAGTCAATGCACATAATTGCATATACTACGATTGGAGATACAGAAATATATAAATTTACTAGTACTAAATGCAGATAATTCGACTTTCCAGTACGACACCATGAAAGGAAAGTGGAATAAAAATTCTATTGAGGAATAAAGAATTTACAGTGAAATAGCTGAAATGTCATAGTATAGTTAAAGTTTTGAGTTAAAAGAAGAAAAGTTGGGTGATTTTTAGCGAAGGAAGAGAATCCTTAGATTAATCAGAGGACTAGTGAATTTACAAAGGAAAATATACACAATATACAATATACACATAGTGTCCCAAATTGATGTAACACTCTTTGAACTGTTATTTCTCCGCAAAGAAATGAGGTAGAAATAACGTATTTAGTATATATGATCCACAATGTACTGGAAAAACATAGCAACACGTTCATGAACCTTAACGTCCTTATAAACAGCAATAGCGGCGAGATTATCATTCAAAGAACTAAGTGGATACTGAAGTGTTTTTGAAAAGTGGAGAATGTTATTCAAGTGCAACGATGTTGGATGGTTGAATTAGGAACTCCACCAACAAAGGTAACAATAACAAGAATTGGAAATACGTTTGAAGACGATGGAATGGTGCAAGATGTGTTGAAAGAGATGTTCCACTGATAACAGAGTACTGCTGCAGTCATGCAGGTTTTTGCACCATCCCCAAAGAAGTCAGTGAGGTAATGTTCTCGTGAGGTTGGTGTCAACTGTGAAGAAAAGTATTCATCGAATTTTGCGGGGCCAAAATGGCAGCCTTACATTTCCAGACTTCTCCATGCACTAATTGAGGATAATCCAGATAGGAGACTGCAATTTTGTGAGTGATTCCTTCAGAAGTAAGACGGAACATAAGATTTTCTAGACATTTTGAACATGTACAGACTTAAGAAATAAAACACAGCAAAAATTGTGTTTCTATCTCATTTCGTTGCGAAGAAATAACAGTTCAAAGAGTGTATACATCAACTTGCGACACTCTGTATGAGGCATTGAACATCAGAAACATCTAGTAACAATCATTAGTACTGTATATAAGTGTATTTCGCTTACAGTTGACACACAGTCATATACTCAACATGATGGATTTAATTCTGATGTATCAAATGCAGTGAAAAAGCCTCTGCGATTTCTTATCCTTATCATCCAAATGTGTTGATTTTCTGGTCTATTGTTTTCCATTTTTCTGTCACCACTAAACTTATAGTACCTTCAGTTTATGAAATTGTTCCATAACAATAAATATATGGATAACCTGCAACTCTAATGCTATAAATGCATCCAACTAACATTTAAATGCGTTGCATGTACAGAAAACTTAAACTTTATATTAAACTGCGTGTGTTTTACATAGTCATGCAGTTACACAAATTTCTCATTGCAATGTTCGAGATCCTCTCCAGAAACAAACCAGGTGAAAAGACGATTATAAATGACGTTTCGGCAACGTACATCTCTCCCATCATCAAGATATTTCCATAAATAATTTTAATTAATTAATTTTAATTAATTTTCTATACTAACGCCATCTCGTGACTTGGCATTTAATTTACTGAAAACAGTCTTCTGTTCAGTGATGCGAGTACTTATAGTGTTTTGTCTTTTTTATATTTGTGTTATATCCAGTGATATATTTGTGATATATTTTATTAAAATATTCTGATGATGGGAGAGATGTACGCTCCCGAAACGTCGAATTCTAATCGTCTTTTCACCTAGCTTGTTGCCCGAGAAGATTTCGAACATATTCGTCACCACTAAGGAGATCACTTGGAAAGTTACAATTTATGTCACAATATCCCTACTTATATTTTTCCCTACAGCGAACCATTTCGGAAATATTCCGAAATATGGTCATTTACCTGCATTTTCCAATTTATTTTCTCAAATGTAAACTTCTAATTCCTCTTTTTTAATTTCTAAGTTTTACAAAGAAAACGAAATTTCATAGCCCCCATACAATTTTACTGTTTCTTTCAGCCTGCTCTATTCCCGTACTCCCTTGCACCTATAAGAAAGTAAGCAGTAGTATGATGTTAATCTCAATGAACAGAAAATAGGAAAAAGCAATTGTAAGAATAGTTTTTGTAATAGCATAGAAAAATATATGACTGCAAGGTATCTCATGGTTACCTACTTCCTAAACATATGCAACCATCCTCATCCATCTAAGATGATTTGGTAAACATTGTTGGTATAACTTTTATCCCTCAATTCAGCGAGTCAATCATGTAAATCTTTCATTAAGATAGCTAAATGTACTTTTGAGAAAATAAACATGAATATAAAGCATGTATGACGTGAAAGGGAATATCCTGAAAGCCTTTGAGTTGCATTCTCAAGATACCAGTATGAAATAAAACAATCAACTTTTGTTTTCAGCTACGTTTTTGCCACTCTCTCTCTCTCTCTCTCTCTCTCTCTCTCCTCTCTCTCTCTCTCTCTCTCTCTCTCTCTCTCTCTCTCTCTCTCTCTCTCTCTCTCTCTCTCTCTCTCTCTCTCTCTCTCTCTCTCTCTCTCTCTCTCTCTCTCTCTCTCTCTCTCTCTCTCTCTCTCTCTCTCTCTCTCTCTCTCCTCTCTCTCTCTCTCTCTCTCTGTCTCTCTCTGTCACATTCTGTCTGTGTGTACGCGGATATTTCGCATTTGGTAAAACCTCCTTGTGGAATATTTTAATGGGCCACAACAATTTTATATACCAGCAGTAAGCAACAGATAAAATAAAAATATAGTAAATAAATAGCTTATTAAATTAAGTAAACCCATTTTGTGCTTTCACACTTAAATTGGTAATGATCATGACATAAAATGTGTAAAATAGCAACAATACTGAATGTTCTTCAGGTTTTGAAAATCCTTGGCTGCATGTTATGACTAGGCAACGGATTTTTAGGTCAATACATATTTTTATGGATTTTAATTTGTTGCACAATATAGCTATCGGTACATATTTTATGAATTTTACGATATTTTATGCATATTTTATGTTTGAAAAACAACATGACCTTGTTATGAGAAGAGAAGCCTTCTGCTTATAATGTAGATTATTATGTATTTCAAATGGGAAGGTGTTTGTTCTTGAACACTACTAGGTGAGCAACCAATCGGAGTCCTGCAGTGTTGTTGTATTACATTCCCGCTAAGTGGTGTGTGAGGAGCGCCAACCTAATCAATCTGTGTGAAATACTATTCGCGCTAAGACAAAATTCAGATTTTGCCAAAACTGATCAATGTGGAAGGTAGAGATTGATGTATCCAACATAACCATGAGAACCCCATATTTTTAGCTGAAATGGTTTTTCTAATACAAATAAATAAAGCATTATTACCTGTATTATAACAATAAACCGCAACGTAAGCACTATACGAATAGTTGGAATGTATGCCTGTACGTATATTTGTAATTACTCAGAACTGAAACGTAAATGTTTGACATGACGTGATAAAAGAATTACTTTGAATAATCCAATTCGAGTGAGAGGAAACAATAAATTTCCTGCTGCCCTGGCAGACGTATCTGGTCACATTATATCTTTGTTTTTTTAATAGTTCGTAATCTCTATTTACTCTACAGAGTTCAAAGTGGTTGGTGTGTATTTATGTGTACAAATCCTTTTAATTACTCAGAACTGAAATTTAAACTACTGACATGACGTGATAAAACAATTACTGTGAGTAAGTCAAGGTGTTAAATTCGAGAAAGAGCAAACACTTCATTTCCTGTTAGCCTGTGGAATGATGTATGCTTATGTTTATGAATGAATGCTGGATAAGAAGCGTTTATTTACTCTGGAGAGTTCAGATCTATATCATTCAGTTGTTCTTTACACAACAGTAGAGTAAGAGTTAAATAGTGCAATGACTTCTTGCGGTGAATTTAGTGACGAGTCAAAAAGGCAGCTATTGCGAAGTCAGGCTCGAAGTACTATTTTTAAGGTATACACGTTCTTCAAAAAAATTTCGGATACAGAAACTAAAAATGAGTTATTGCAAAGAGTACTTCCGTTTTAAAAGACGCAAAAAGTGTATCAGCTGGATCAACTTGCAATTGAAATGGGACACGAGGTAATTAGCCTCCCACCTTACCACTGCCAATATAATCCAATTGAGTTGGTGTGGCTCGTGGGGTTGCAAACAGAAATATTACTTTTAAAGTGACGGACGTTGAACGACTTGTCCACGAGGAAATTGACGAGGTAACACAACAGGACTGGCAAAACCGTGTAAGGAATGCAGAAAACCTTCAAGAAGACGATTTTGAGAAACTAATAGAACATGACGAGATCTTGGAACCTATAATCATAAATTTGCAAGACTCAGACGATGAAGACAGTGACTGACCAATTGTCTCCTAACGGAAGTGGCATTCACAGCGATATGGATGAGCCACTCGCAGTTTCATTGGAGTAGAAAAACAGGTAATTCATAAGCTATAATTATAGCAACTGCATCATTGTAAAAGTTTGTAAAATATAATTTGGTTACCCTTACGTCTGCGCCAAGCAGACCTGCATGTTGTATGAGTGTGCGAGAGAGAAAGGGAAATATAAAAGGAGTGGGATAACAAGCCGGCAACGCTGAGTGTGATACGGCATCTGATTAGCTGGACTCCAGAACTCTTTCCATTTGAAACACATAATAGATTATTTAGTGTCAACAGCGCATTACAATATAAACATATACACAAAACTCGCAGGAAAGAGATTTCGATGTCAAAGTATTGCACAACGTACTTGAACTCAACACGACTTATATAAGTTGCGCGTTAGTTTTTGAAGAATGACCTTCAGCGGAAATCCAGTGAACTGGCTTACCCTTAATAAACAGCTCAGCAAATAGTTTATGCTACGATAACAAAGAGCTCTTTGTACCTCGTTTGTACCTGTTCGAGTTATTCCTGTTCCTTTAGTTGAGTTCAGAAGTGCCGGATAATGCTTAACGTACGTACTGTGTGATTTGTGTATATACCGGATGTAAAAGGTAGCGTTCAATTTCGGTTGCAGATGAACGTTTAAGAATTTTCAGATACATTCAAAACCAATGGGAAAATTCCATATTGTCAGCGTTGTGGAAACTTTAACAACCGATCTACGCTGCCACGTAACATAGCATTTATGCGGCAACAAACATACCTTGGCGGCTTTACGTTCTTCTATGAAGCAGGTTCTTTTAAGTGAAGAGATTTTCTAATGGACAATGTAGAGAAGGCATGTGTTGTGAACTATAATTCCAAACAACTTCCAACATTTGACATGTGATATCAATACCCCATCACAATTGTGTTAACAAAATGATACTGTTTTAATACAAGTTTTTCTGTTACGTAAAATGAAAGAAATTATTTTTTTAATTTTAATAAGTTTCTTGAACATTTTAATAGAGTGAGTGAGTGAGTGAGTGAGTGTGTGGTGTTTAAGGGCCCGTCGACAACAAGGTCATTTGGGCCAGACATTTTAATAGATATTTTCTTGATTTTTAGTGCATAAAAATAAATAAATTGACCTTTTAGCAGCTAAAAATCCCTTCCCTAGTTTATACAATCTGCATCCGTGCAGAATGGAAGACAAACTGTCAAATATACCTTAGGTTTCTACCCTCGGTAACAACAGCACTACACTGAATATGATAAATAATAAAATAAATAAATAAATAAATAAATAAATAAATAAATAAATAAATAAATAAATAAATAAATAAATAAATAAATAAATAAATAAATAAATAAATAAATAAATAAATAAATAAATAAATAAATAAATAAATAAATAAATAAATAAATAAATAAATAAATAAATAAATAAATAAATAAATAAATAAATAAATAAATAAATAAATAAATAAATAAATAAATAAATAAATAAATAAATAAATAAATAAATAAATAAATAAATAAATAAATAAATAAATAAATAAATAAATCAATAAATCAATAAATCAATAAATCAATAAATCAATAAATCAATAAATCAATAAATCAATAAATCAATAAATCAATAAATCAATAAATAAATAAATAAATAAATAAATAAATAAATAAATAAATAAATAAATAAATAAATAAATAAATAAATAAATAAATAAATAAATAAATAAATAAATAAATAAATAAATAAATAAATAAATAAATAAATAAATAAATAAATAAATAAATAAATAAATAAATAAATAAATAAATAAATAAATAAATAAATAAATAAATAAATAAATAAATAAATAAATAAATAAATAAATAAATAAATAAATAATTAAATAATTAATTAAATAATTAATTAAATAATTAAATAATTAATTAAATAATTAATTAAATAATTAATTAAATAATTAATTAAATAATTTAATTAAATAATTTAATTAAATAATTTAATTAAATAATTTAATTAAATAATTTAATTAAATAATTTAATTAAATAATTTAATTAAATAATTAAATAAATAAACACAATTACTTCCTTCTAGTATATAAAATATTTTTGTTAAAATTGTATACTTTTATCTATCAACTCTAAACCTAATATACCACTGTGTAATATAGAGTTCAATAAATCTGGATAAATAAAAAAATATGATAAATACCGAAGTGTTACAGGGTTATTCATCTGAGAGTAAACATTTTGGAATATAAGTGAAACTGGATAGTAAATACAAAAAGAAATTATTCCTAAATAAATCATAATCAGACCACTTAAACTAAACCATTTGCAACGTTTGCATCAAGCAATCCAATAAAGAATCTTGCAATAGGCATGGAACACCTAGCGCTTTATTTTATTTTTTCCCTCACACTTACATAACTGTTATCCTGGGAAAGTGCTTTATTATCTCAATTTATGTATACACACTCACGTCAACAGTGCATTAGCACCTTCAGAACCATAGCACTGCCACAGCTACCGCTGGACAACTACTACTCGTGTCAGGATTCTGCACTGGGCCAAATGAAGTCCTCGCACGTGTGTTTTCGCCCCGTGGATCTAGGCAGTACGACTTTCGACAAGTCAACCAATCCATTTTGATACCAGGAGACTCAATGAGCTTTTTCCCACCATTAGTTCTACGAAACGCTCCACCGTTTTTTTTTCTTTTTTTTTTCTTTTTTTTATCCATTTCGCTCCATTTTAGATCACCTCTCTCACCCTCATATCAGGCTACACAAGCATGGGTTTCATCAAAGCTCCGTGGCTAAGTAAGGAGCGGATGGCATTTGGCACTACTTAATACTTTACCTAAAGTAGTGCCTTGAGTGTCGCTCTGCTTCAGAAATTGACTTCTTCTGATCACATGTGTTTCACTTTCTTTCTTTCTTTATTTTTCTTTTCTTCCTTCTATGTTTTTGTGCTTCTGCCATCAATGTTTGCGCCATTTGCTGAAAACGTTAATGCAAGGATTACTATTATCTGTGACTTTCCCCATCATTTAAACTTTTTCCCAGGAAGACTTTACTTTGACACTTCTGTGAAATCTACTCAAACACTGAAATAATTTGAAGAAATTTGTTATAAGATATTTAAATCGCAAATCCATTTGTTTTGTTTACATTAGAAGTTATGTTATGGTATCAGCCAATACTAACCAACAATACAAGAGAAAACAAGCTAAACTGGTTGCAGTAAAGCGGCTTTGAAATTAAGCGGGCAAGAGAAATATTTATGCATAACTTAGAATTTTATACTTGTAAGTTGGAATTCACGTTCTTCTATGAAGCAGGTTCTTTTAAGTTAAGATATTTCTAATGGACAATGTAGAGGAGTCATGTGTTGTGAACTATAACTCCAAACAATTTCCAACAATTGACATGGGATGGTGGTATTAGATGCTGAATTCGGCGATATACAAGGCGAGCATATGTGTGGTTGACGGCACAGCGGATTTGACATAACTTTTATGTTTCAAGAATATATATATATATATATATATATATATTGTAATATTTTATTAATATTTTACAATTTATCTTCACAAGTATGGAACATTCTTTCAAAATGGACAGATCTTCACATAATCCTGGAAAGAAAGAAAATGGACTGCAATTTCTGCAAACATCTTAAGCATTTGGAACTGCAGTGAAAATTATAATCCATTTTTTGAAAATAAAAACACCAAATATTGTCCATGAAAGAGGAGGTTCAGGTGGATATTTTCTTAAAAATCAGCGTATTGCATTTCCTGAAACTCCATCTTTTAGTTCACAGACTTTTTGATGCCTAGGCACACAGATATTCATACAGACGTGTTTGCGGAACAGCAAATCAATGAATAATAAAAGTAATCAGGGAAACTGTTATCTTGCTAATCAACTTAACTTGTCAACAACTCATCGGTCATCAAAGTCAGGCGATAGCACTCTTTGGCATACACTTCCATTAGGAGTTTGGATTTCTGTTTTACCATTGAGTGAAGTTGCCTTGCAGCAAAGGGCCCAAATGTAGGTTTTGTGTCAAGTAGCTGCTCGCACAGTAAACACATCAGTAAACTCGTTCCATAGAACAGAAGGTGCAAGAGGCAATCACTATCTTTGAAGCTCTGTTTACTGTTGTAACATGGGATGCTATGTTTTCTGTTTGTGCCCAGTTCATCACAGGGCAGATAATCTCTCAATTCCCTTCTCTTTAATACAGCTAGTGTCTGTAAATGCACTTAACGTTTGATAGTGAGATTTTGGAGTATTGGGTGTTATCTGGCAAAAAACATTGTTATTATGAAAGATTTGAGACAGTTACAAGTCTGGCTATGGTTCAGTATCTAAGAATTATAAAAATATTACATCCGCGGGGATTATATTGTTGATATGAGTATATTTGGACAAAGTTCAGTTGTACATTGATGCATTGTAGCATCTTTGTGGGATTACATGAAATTCATTTATATAAACTGTACTACTTTTGATCATATTTTCAAATATGCTTTACAAAATTAAAACTATTTCTCCGTGGTACAACTAAAAGAAAGAATAAATCTTAACATTAATGCTATAAAAATAATGTTGCATGTAGCCATTGCTGTAAAATGAATCAGCTACTCGTCATTACGCCTTCTCGTATTCTCGTTTCGTGGCAGCACCCTTCCCGATACTACTCGTATTAATATTACTATTCTGCAAATCAAATCGTGCAGCAGCAGCACACTTGGCCTCTTTTCTCCCTTAATGCTAACAATGTGTATCTTTCCTTATAAAAGCTGTTGAAGTGACATACTTCCGAGGGTGTATATAAACCTGATCATTGTTGAATTAATTATGGAAAGTCTAGGAATTTAAATCTTGAAGTATGAATACTGAATATTTCGTGTAGTATATGGGAACTTGTTGCGTAAACTTTAATTTCAAGCATTGCGCATCGATATATAATCATTACATGTAGTTTTGATGTGGAAAGAATTTGGCCTGTCTGTCATTCCGCCATTATAACCGATGGCAGGATTATTTTTTATTTCTCTTGTTGCGACCATCGCGTGTAACTTGATACCCATTAGAATCATACACAAACTGAAAATTTTGTAGCTACAGGTCATAAAGAAATAAAAGAGTAACTGAGTCATACAATTATTCACTTCGTTAAATACAGGTTTGGTGTTACCAGATGCCAGATGGTTTAGTTGATAACATATGCTTTACATTAATAAAGTGTTGGTAAATGTTTCTAGGAATAGTTACGAAAGTAATTTATGGAAATTATTTGTTTTTACTCTAAGCGTGTGTAGTGCGAGATGTGGAAAGATAGACTGAAAAATACAATGGCATAGCCATGTTCAGTTTCCATTTGGATACATTTATTTCTTACCTATTCTCTAATCTTTCTTATTACTCAATTTTCATTATACGCTTCCTTAATGTCCTTTAACTCGATTTCATTATTTCATTATAGTATCACTTCTTTGTCTTTTCTATCTTATGTAAGTTTTTCTCTAATTACCTAATATTTATCTTTCCCTGGCTAAAGCTTATTACTTAATGTCTTGATGTTAGTTCTAACTCGCCCTTTTACTAACTTCTGTTTAATTTTTAGATTATTTAACACTTCCCTTGTATCCTTAAACTTACCCTTACCACTTTATTGCCTTTCTTTCACACTTTCTTTCCAGATCAAGGTAAGCCGTTATTCATTTCAGCACTACACTTCCTCATTCATTATCCAACCATTTTCCTACCCGTTTTCACCACTTCGTCTTATCCCGCTTGTTTTGTTTTGTGGTGTTTCTTAGGCTTCTTTGCGGGATTTTGTTTGATTTTTTTCGTTCTTTGTTTCTTAGATAATCTAACATCTCACCCATCCTCTGTTCCCCATTCGTCTTTTTATCCCTCCATGACCTATACTTTTAAATTTTGTCATTTGTTCCTTTCCCTGTCCAACCAGTGTATTACTCTCCGTTATCTTACTACCTACCCATCCACTTCACATCGCCTTTATCACCAGAATCTTTACCTAACTATTAGGCCTTCATTATCGTGTTGAGGTGAGTTATCTCTCTCTCTCTCTCTCTCTCTCTCTCTCTCTCTCTCTCTCTCTCTCTCTCTCTCTCTCTATCTCTATCTCTCTACTTTCTAGCAGCATTCCTCTATTTCTGCTCTTCTCCTGTTCTGGTTATATCTATTTCAGCGTCTTCTGCCGTCATTTCTGCTAATGTCAGTGCCGTCTGTTTTGTAAGCAATATACCAAATGTTTCTCAGTGTTTTTTATGACAGACGTCTATATTTATAGTCATGTTCTAGTTGAACTTTGCTGAGAAAGACTGGTTTATTCTGTGTCTATAACGGACAAATAAAGTGGTTAATAGATAGCTTTATATAGTTGTTATTTAAGAATTAATGTAGCCAGTATTTCTTGCTATTTATTAATGAGCTTAAACTACACTGTGTCCAGAGATTATTCTAGGTGGTAGTGTTTGAGGCTCTTAATCGGTGGATTGTGGCTTCAAATATTATATAACTGTTAATTAGACATGTATATGTAAATAATTTACAAATAAATACCTGATTTATATTTAATGCGACGACTTAATATTCCATCACAGAGCAAAATAGACATCAGTTTGATATAGGAAGTTGACTACAAAACTAAGACCATCTATAACTAATTTGTCAATTAGGTAATGTGAGAAGTTTTTCTAAGATTCACACTGAAATCTGTGTATGAAATAATTTTTGATAACTTACCTAAATTATTAAAGCGATATTACAGCCGAAAAGGAATGAGAAACCAGAATAATGTATGCATAGGTAGTGATGATGGAGAGGCTTACTTGCTCAAAGACCTTTTATACCCCTAAAGGTTATCCATATGACTGTGTTAAGCTCTCAATTAACCGCTTTCCCTTTTGTAGATGTAATATAATACATACCATTCAGTGATTTATATTTTAATGCGAGTTTTGGTCAATGGTGGAGGAGACGATAATCGTTCTATCAGTATGTGCCATGCTACTTTTTCGGTCCCACAAAAATATGGCTTTAGTTATTCATCGTAAATCCCTCTCGCCTTTGCAGATAAGTAGAGCTGGTGAGCGTGCCAGAAAGCTCGTAAATTATGATCTGTCTGGATGGGAAGCGTCAGGATTATGTATTTATAATATATCTTCCTTTGTGCACAACTTCCATTAATATTCAGCAAGATGGTGGTGGTATTAGATGCTCGATTCGGCGATTCACAAGGCGAGCATATGTGTGGAAGCATTTTGTACGGCACTTAATATATGCAATGGTGTTTTGGGAAAAGACAACTGAGTAATCAAAGTGCGTAAATACTACTCGTAACATAAAGTACCAAGCGAGTGATGCGTTTGACTGGCATCAGAGAGATCCGGGGTTCGATTCACGTCGACATCAAACTCCAAACCGGGATGTTTGTGGTTTTCCCCGGTAAGTGAGTTATTATATCTGTGGGGTGGTTTCTCGTCTGCGGTGATTGTCTGTCCATCAAACCGAGCGGAATGACTCAGGCGGTTTCGTCTGTGGACTGCATTCGGGAGGCCCGGGTTCGAATCCCGAGGCCGACCTACCTAACTCATGCGCTTTTCCAGGGGCTTTCCTGAGTGGCTAGGACATGCCGGGTAGGTGAATTACATTCCTCGAATTTCCTGTCCCTCCATTCCACCTCCATTATTATTTCACATCATCTCTTATCTGCTGTTTTCTTCTAGGGTAGAATTGTCGGCAGAAGTCTCGGCGGTGCTCTGAGGAACACTTCCTCCGCCGGCGGGATGGACTCCAGTCGCGGAGCCGGCCTAGTGGGCCGATATAGGAATGCGGCAGTCGGATGCCGGTTTTGCAAGCCTGTCTGGAGTCTTCATTGCTATGGGAGGGGACGGTCTCCGGTTTCCGAACTGGCCTCGTGACAGTTTCGGGACCACAGTAGGCGATGATTATTCTCAACAAATCATAAAGACATTGGAACATTATATTTATCTTTGGTGCTTGAGCAATTCAATTTAGGTTAATATAAAGCAGAATTTACCTCGTTCAACCATTCATACAAGCCTTCAATTAAAAGACTAATGATTATGCTACCTTTGCACAGTCAAAATACTGCGGCCCTTGACGATTGCCTAAATCCGTAGTGGGTAAAGCCGAGGTTGGTAAAGTGTAGCGACCGCGCCCTCTGTACTGCAGTGACTCCTTGAGGTCAGCCGCCCTGTGTCCCCTCTCACCTCATCCTCCCTCCCAAGGGGTACCCCACTTGGAGCCTAGGTACAAAAGACCGATCTGGTCGAGGTGTCGAATCCCCTCCGAACAATCCAATCCTTTCCATCACCTCACCTTTCCGTAGCTTCTTTCTCATGCTTCCTGTGTGCTGCTAGATTTCCTGACTGCATTGCGGTGCAGGACAGATGGCGCGGAAGCTATCTCACAGGAAAGGCAGGAGGAGGTTGCTTATTTGACGAGATGTTCATGGCCCTCTGTGGGCAGCTGCAGCATGGGACTTCAGTGCGTTGCCTAACTGCCTGAATTCTGTATCCTGATGTGGCTTTTATTCCATCTCTTTCTCCTAGGCAGCTGTGGTCACAGTAGCTCTATGTAAATCACCCTGAGCTGGTGTCCTTTTTATAACCTGAAATGATATTATTGCATGATTATATTTACATGCATTGGGATGAAAATAAAAGTAGCAGAGGTTTACTTGTATTTCTTATAACATAATTGTTGTAATGTTAAAATTATCAATAGTATGTCCACCTCGCACAGTTTTTATTTTAAGTTATTACATCATTTTTGCTATTATAATTGGGCTTAAATTATTTTAGATTATGTGTATAAAATAATTTATTGATTCGCATCCTTCACAGAAGTAAGTCACTGACGTGTTTGCGGCTGGAAGGGTATGAACTTGAGAATTGGAGATATGTGCTTCAAGGCCCGCTCAAATTGCCCTTCCGGCTGCACTGACAGGCTAACAGCCCCGAAGGATTTTGCTGCATACCCACCCAGTTTTTGTGTTTTACCTCAGGTTGGGGTTTGTTAAGTATATGCAAATGTGTGAAAATTTGTAATGAAAGAGGGTTATAAGGTAGCTTAACACTCCTTTGAATTTTGAACAGGAAATGCAGCTTCCATACTCAAAACTGGCTAATATCAAGTAGATATCTAAAGATTCCCTTTCTCTGTGTAAAAACGGGTGTTGAACACTTAAAATAAACAACTTATATCCAGAGGTAAACGGTTGGCCCCGTTAAGTTAACCCAAGCTTAAAATGTAGAGGAATACTTTGGGTTGGACTATACAATATTAAGTTATAGTGTAATACCTATTTTGTAATGTAACATTTAAAAGCAAGTTTTTTTCCTATAAGCAAAATTTGTTTTAAATATGTATAACTTCGTGTACCACACCATTATCATCCAGTCACATATTTTAAACTAGGACTTCTTATTTCGTTCAGCATCAATGCTGACAACCTGATGAGAAAAATAAAACAATATCCATAAAGAGGACAATGAGAATAACTGAAGGATCCGAAAAGCGTAGATACATTTTAATAAACACGAAGAACGCTAATTGACACTGTAGCAGTTGTTTTAGATATTTCATGTTTTGTTAGGAATAGTCAAAGAGATTAGTATTGGTAATAAAATAAAGAAATATTGTAAAGTAGGTAATGGTGTAACCATGACAACGTAATATAAGAAGAAGTTGTTAAGTGTTTTAAACGATTTTGTTCTTCTACTTACGAAAGTGTTAGGTGTAAGACGTATATTTTTCTATCGGAGTGTGCGGAAACAATTTTGTTTGTGCATCAAAGATGCATAAGTAGCTTTTGCGCAAGAAAAGAAGTAGTTCACCGTGGAATCTACCGTTGGTTGTAAAAAGACTAAAATAATAAACTAAAACTTAACTAAAATAATAAGAGTTAAATGATGAAGCTTGGGACTCAAGCACCTACGATAGTAAGTCGCCACAAAAAATGGTGTATCTCGAAAGTGAGAGGCTCTTGTGGTCTACCATGTAATATATGAGTCAACTGGAGAATTTAATGTCAGGACGGCACGTTGACCGTGGTGGCTCAATGGGTTAGAGCGACTGGACGAAAACAAGGAGATCCGTGGTTCAAATCTCGGCCATGATATTGAATTTTTCATGTTGACTCTGTCAAAGACCTTAGCCTATATACGGCTAACGTGAAGAAAATATTAATTTCCATTAATTAACTAAAATAATAAGAGTTAAATGAATAAGTCTAGGACTCAAGTACTTACGATAGTAAGTCGCCACAAAAATGGTGTATCTCGAATGTGAGAGACCTTTGTGGCCTACTGGGGTAATATACGAGTCAACTGGGGAATGTAATGTCAGGACGGCACATTGACCATGGTAGCTCAATGGGTTAGAGCGACTGGACGGTAAGCAGGAGATTCGTGGTTCAAATCGCGTCCATAGCATTGAACTTTTCATGTTCACTCTATAAATTAATAATATTTGTAATTGCAGCAAAGAATTTAAAATTGCTAATGAGGAATTAAATTTCCATCTTTGAACAAGAAAAGTATTATTCATTCTTCAAAAATAGTAATACTATCTTTATCAGTCCCGTTACCACGACCCTGGGAAAGAAAAATAACTCATCGCTCGTGAATCACAGAGGCGCCTAATTATCCAGAGTTGCAGGAGAAACTTCTAGATTTCTTAAGATCGTCACCAAAGGTGAGAAATTAATCTGTATCCATCTTCATCCCAAATACTCCTGCTTCAAGATGGTGCCACAACGTGGTGCATCATCATGACATCTTCAAACATCATCCCAACAAAACTATAGCTACAAGATGGCTTCTCAACCTGGGGCTTCAAGATAATCCACTCCGAGATCATCTCATCATAATCCTCATCCTAAAATGTCGTTTCAACACAAAGTAACTTTATAATCATATTATTGTATTTTGGGTAAAAAAAAATGTTTATTACAGAATTATATTGTGAAGACCTTACAATGAATGTTAATGGATGATGATATCGCATGGCAGACCTTGTACGGACAGAGCTTCTAAGATAGGACTCACATGCTTTGCGGAGAGGTTGGGATTTTTTGTATAAATATTCAATTAAATTACAAAATACTGAACCTACAATTTAGACATGAAAGGTTTACTACAATAATAAAAAATACACAAGTGGCAGCATGGCCGTTACCTGCATTACAAAGAGCGGGCCTACGTCCATCCTGGCCAAGAGTTGCCACACGAGAGAGAGAGGAGGCCCTGTACATGCTTCACTATCGATAGGAAGAGGTCAGGTGACATGACGTCACACAAAATTCTAATCAAAGTAACTACTGACAACGCAATATTTAAATTAAAGAAAACAGTCACTTGTGACAATATCCATGTGATATTTTAATTTCTCGAGAAAAAGAATTGATTATATTATTTTTTTAACTTTGCCTCAGAAATATACCAACAGAACATTTTCTCTGTAAGTAGCTTGTCTGTTGCTTACCGCGTAATATTCAAGAAAGGTTTTTTATAATATTACTGTTTCCTAATTATTTTGACAACAATTCTAATCTTGCCAACTTCTTGTTTCTAACATTCCTGCCAGTTCTTCAGATTTCGTAATTACTGCATTAAAAGTATCCGTCATTACATCTATAATAAACCCTCTTGGACAATAATTTTCACATCTTCCAGGACATCTAAATTGGTAAAACTCGAGAGTTATGACTTTTTAGCACTCTGTAGCACAATTTTCTTCTTATAATTCATATCTATATTTCTATTACCTTCAGCCACCAAAAAGTTATTTTCCAGTTTTTCTAAGCAGTATGGTATGATGTTTTGTCGTACCTTACCAGTTTAAATATTGAAGATCGTGCCCGGCTTATTTCATCTCGCACATGTTCTCGCATAAAGCTAAAAGCGTTATGTAATATTCATGACTAAAGAAAAAATGCTGTGTTTCAGACGAGCCATTTTGCACACTATTTGGCGTCCTAGTTTGGTTATCCCTATTTTCAGAAAATGGGGTTAAGAGCCAGAGGAGGTTTTGAACGTGACACATAATTGGTGCTCACAGAATAATTTTGCATGTAGCCGCGACCCTTGCACAGAAATTGAGAGCCAGTTTGTGAATGTACCGACTGTTCTGCTTTTCCGCGTGAAGCTCTCAACGTGACAGAATATCAAAATAGAGCAATTTAAAGTCACTAAATGTAGAACACGACTGACCATATATCATTGCGTCATAGGGCAAGAGGAGAACAAAAATTGAAGCACGTACTAAATGCCTACCTTTATAACAGAGAGCTAGAAATATGATGCAGGTCTTTCATCTGCTTCAGCTTTCGTCTATACAAGGTCTTATAAGTCCTGCTGCTTTCTAGAGTAACTCTATGTTAACTAAAATTTGATTATAATATTAAAGGCACCCGCCTCTATAACAAAGGTGCAAGTATGTTAAGATCACATTCAAGAGGTTTTAATTTAGAATGTCGTTCTGAGTGAGTTATCTACATGGGGCATTTTCTGGAGGTTTCTCTTATCCTGAAAGATGAATACCATGTAACTGTAAGCTCTATGAACCCTGAGCTCATTTGAGCATCATTTCATCCATTTATCAACCCATATGACCTAACCGTTTAACAGGATGTAAATTCCAACAACAAATATATTTAAGTGGACCAGTCTCTTAATCTTCTAGAACTTAAAATACTCCTATTTTTTCTTCAGTGTTCGACGTCTTACACCTATACAAAAATAAAAATGGCTATTAAGAATAACTAAATACTATAGTAACACGATTTCAGTATTTGCCTATCTTATTCAAAATTCTTGGGACCGTTTTCAAAGCAACATCTGCTTCATTATCAACCTGTCAGCTTGGTGACCGACCGACCGACCGACCGACCGACCGACCGACCGACCTTGACCACTTCCGGAATTTGAAGTATAGCTCCCTATCTTACTGTCATCTACCGGGCAAAACACAAACTTATTGATGACATCTAGCTTTGGGATATCAAAATTAATCCCGCGATCTTTATTTTGCAAAATTAATATTTTTTCCCAAACCATTAAATCTGCGGTCGTTCAGTTGTTTCGATAAATTGACCTCTGGTTTATTTCATGATTAGATGACCAAAAATGATTAGCCAATGCCGATTTATCTGTCTGTTTATATTTATCTGAAGTAGAATGATTAACCCAGTGTTACCAACTTGTTTTTGTACGTTTTTGTTTTGTTATCCTTTATTCTGTAAATAATTTTGTGTTGTTTTTTATACATTTTGTTCATATTGTAATTTTATAGTGAACATTGTAATTGGGGAAACCTGTAATGTTCACATTCAATGAATGAATGAAAGAAGGAACGAAGGAACGAAGGAACGAATGAATGAATGAATATTCCTTCGATCTGATTTCTAAATTACGTTGGGTCCTACTAATATAAGTCTTATCGCATTCTAAACAGTTAACTTGATAAATACCAGATTTTTTTATGTCTGATTTCTTTAAAGAAAACTGTAGGCAATTTTAACTAGTGTTTAGTTATTCTTAATACTTAGTTTACTTCACTGTCAGCAGCTTCAGTTTTTACATAAATAAAAATTAAAAATGGTTACTAATTTCCCTGCATTTAAATTAAGTCATTCCGAGATTATAGCCAGTTTTATATAACATTAAACGTTCTTTATGCAAACTGCTCCTCACAATGTTCAAGCTTTCGTGGTAAATATGCTATTAATTTAATTATTTTTAACAAGCAATTTTAGTACACCCATGCGCTTATATTACGTACATGTTAGCATTTGTTGCGATGTCCTATTTTCATTACATAAACAATTTTTAGCACATATTAGTTAGTATATATTCAGAAAGGAAGGTTCTATCTGTAACTTAAATATGACATCCTAAAGAGAATTTAAAATGCTAAAATTGTCAAAAATATTGCAAAAGCACGCACTAAGAAATCCATACATTTTAAGTAATCCAGAACTGTATTTTTCATAAAACAGCTACTTCTTTATGTAATCCTTGAGCAGAACATTTCACAAAACTACTACTAGAAATTCAGAAATGTGCCCTAGCACATCCCCAACTTAGGATTATTTAAATCAATACTCGACTTCCTCATTTTTAATCCTATATTAACAAAATTTAAACGAAATCATTCCTAGATTATGGGATTTAATAATGACTTAACAGTGTAAATAGTCACTTTTTACTAAATTTTCAATTTTAGTAAATTGATCTCCTTAAACTTTCAACAAGCAGTAATGCTGCTGCGAAGAATAAAAGAAGAAGACGAATTATAATAACTGCACATCATGTATCTATAAGATATTCAGAAAATGGATGTGGTCTTTGAATGTAGATATCTTTAAAATATTCAATTTTGCCGAATAACTGTTCCTTTCCGAAATATTCGTGTTGCTTTAATTTATAGTACTATGCAACAAGGTTTAAGGTTTATAATGCCAGATCTGACAAATGAAATCTGTCAAGATGACTCTTTGAGCATATAATAGAGCAAGAAATAAAACCATTTGTGTGATGTTAACATTGCTGTAGAGGAATACATGGTCAGTTACGAAGGGACTAGACGTGAAAATAGGTAGCACGTAAAAAAGCATAGATCACTTTTCGGTCTGTATTTTAGCAATTTCAACTCGGTGTATATTCATTGAAAACACATGCAAGAAAAATAATTATTCATACATTGTTTTAACTGAAAATGGCCTAATTGTCCTTCCATTTGGTAATCCTATCTGTGAGTTACCTTTTTGTAAGTACGGAACTTTGTTGCTGAACTTCATCGTTAAAGGTATTTGAAACGTCACTCTGAATTGAATTAGTAGAAAGAAAGTGAATAATCGACTTATACATAAATTATAATCCATTTTTAAAATTAAAGAGGATCATTATGAGCCCTTAATATGCACTTATAATCTTAAATGACTATAAGCCAATGAAATTTGCATCAATCTTGGCTTCCATTTACAAATAGTTATCTTGTCTGAACCTTCATAAACAGAAAAATAAGTAATAAAGAGATATTAGGTACTCAAAGTATTTTTCCGGATAATTAACATGATTAATTTGAACACCAATTGTATGAACAGTTGTTGTTATGTTGTTAATATTATTTTTTGTATGAACAGCTTCGTATAAATAACGAATAAGCAGTCGGTGGGCGAAATGATGTGGCTCTTGGACTGAATAGTTCAGGAAAAGCTAGAACTTTGAGATGGGCTGTGCATTTCTCACGAGGTTTTTATGCTTTTAAAGAAACAGGAGTTCTCGAGGGTTTGGCTAGCAGTCAAAAGAACATACATCTCGTTTTCGAGGGCTTTTAAGATCCTTCTGCGATATCGAGGAAATATAACCAGAAGTAACATCGTGTATATTCAACTCAGCAGTTTCCTCAAAGATTAACTGGTTTCTTAATTCACTACCAGTATAAATATGTTGCTTGTAGTTACTGTATCTGAAGTAGATTTAAAGCGATAACATCTCAGTTCAGCGGAAACAGGACATAATTCCCAACCTCTGAGAAAAATCTATAAACAGGCCACAAGTATCAGCCGCCACTAGATTTCCGTATCTATCCAAACCACACTTTTAGTCTTATATGAAAGCATTACTCTTTTTGCCAAACATATACGTTTTCCTACAGCCATCATTTTGCAACTCGTCTGTTCCTTTGTGTCTGGTACTAACCAATTACTATAAGTAAAAAGCCAAATAAGCTACAGAGATTCCGACAATACACAGAATATTTCAGCAAAATTATCATTCATCGGTAAAAGAGAGATTACTACATTGGTCTACCAAGTTTAGCGGTTCATTTCTGGTGCAAACCAAAAGGTTTGTATTTTACGTTTTTAAAATTTGTTATAATCCCTCAACATCTTGGAAGAGTTCACTTAAATGATTTGATGTTTTAATTATCAATACAGTTTGTTTAGTCCGGTTCTTTGTGAAAGAATGCTTATCAAAGGATCCACAAATATTGGGCTCAGTTTCTTTTTATTTAAAAATGTGAACCTATATAACCTTGTTATGGATTTTTAGAGTATCCAAATGGAAGGCAATAAACAAACGGCAACAAAAGGTATAACTACTTATTAAATAGGACTGGAAATCGCCGAACATGCAAGGACGTACAGCTCACCACTCAGCCTTTTAATACCTAAAAGCACTCGCACAACTATTGCTTCTACTTGTAAATCTAGCTCTATTTTATAGTCATCAAATGTAATTTATCCACATGTATGTTAACTGTCACAAGTAAAAACGTTATTCTTATGTTAATATAATTTCTTCTTTGTGACGTGACTGTAAAGCCCTAATTTTGAGTACACACCTGTCTCTTAACTAGCTGTAGCTTATTGCTACTCCAGTTCTATGATTCAACATTTTGATTTTGGTTGATTTTGACTTTGGGATCATGGCTAGGCATTTCACATACAATGAGCTTCCTTGATAAAACTGCCTAGAAAGATGTTTATCTCCGGTAGAAGGACTTATTATTTTTAAGCTGGATTTGAATACAATTCAAACTGCAGTCCCTTAAATGTCCCTTAAATGTGAGTGAAGCTTTCGCTTACCTCAATCATAGAGCAGAATGAAGTTGAATAATGAAAATCTCAAGAAACTAAATATGAAAATTATAAAAACGAGAAGCTAACATAAATATGAGAACATAACATTAAAAACATTAAACTGATAGTTCTACAGTTTGAAAACAAAAATATTAAACCAACCATGTCATAGATAGAATTTGTCTCTGCCAAATATAACTTTGATATCACATTTTACTATTTTTTGGATACTCCTAATTATACACTAACATTTTTTTTTCTTTTTTGTGAATATAAATATTAGTTATATCAACGCGTTAGTTTCTATTTTCTTAATCTTTCTCAGAGAGGAAGCTTAACTCCATGAAAATAAAGATTGGATTTATTCAGGAATAGAAGTTCTCAGGAACTAGAGCTCCACTCTTATTGTAGGCACTAGGTGACCTGCGTGACATGGTAGAAAGGATGAAGGGAAGATCCAAAGGCCGCCAAATTCGGAGGACGGTGAAGCTAGCCTGTCATGATACCGGAACCGCTCCTGAAGCTGATTGGCGAGAGCCTGCCTAAATTGTCATTAGCTCGGAGTTTCTGGGAACTGGTTCCCCCTGAAGGAACACTAAACAACAAGAAGTAATCGTTACACAGCCGAAGCTTCGCCGTGGCGCCACAATGTACCAAATGCCACCGCCTGGTCTTAAACGTAAACGTATGAAGAAGAAAAAAAATTAAAGTGAATAGGAAATGATATTCAAGATTTTCGGCGGAAATATCTAATGTTTTAGATCCCCTGATTTAGAAAGAAATAACTATGTACTAATTTGTGGTAGCTGGCATGTTTTTATAAGCAGCTGCGATTCCGTATAAAATACCAAATGCCTAAACTATCGGTACGTACATCTTGAATTATCTGTGAATAGCATGTGAAATCTTTGTTTGATTTGTGTAGCTGACAGAACCTTGAGAATGTATATTTTGTGGAACTACCCACATACTCGCTAATTTGATTACGCACTAATTTCTCTGAAATAACCTCTCTCCTTTAATTTCTCACTAACCCGTACGAGAGCCAGTAATGCTAGTTTTACATATTATTCCACTCATATTTTACAGTTCACTGTCCGTTGTATCCCCCAGTATTTTTGTTTGCAGTACTGCATAGAAAAATAAGCTTTTAATGACTTACGTACAGAGCAGACAGAAATCCACGTGACTGCTACATATCATGCTTTTTTATTATTTCAATTAAACTGCTTTGATCTCCATATAGTTTCGCTTTTATTTATTTTTCACTGTGTGGAAATTATTATCTACAAATTTTTTTAATTTTGTCTATATCAATGACGCATCTGTCTATACTTAAATCAAATGACAATATCAGAAGAAAGGAAGTAGTGAAGTCGAATGAAATGAAATACCAATTGAAAGGTGAATTTGAGGATTTTAATGAAAATGAATACTTAAATGTATCATCTTAAAATACTTTTGGAGTTAAATAAAGGAATTACTTTTGTGGTTATTCCTAAAGTTACTAACTTCACTTCGTATTTTTGTATTTACTTTTATTCCACATTTCAGTGACTTTAGATGGATCTGTAAAATATGTCTAAAAGTGGGAAAAGTGGGAAATACTCGAAATGTGGTATCTAATAAGAAGAGGCTGTGGTAGTTCTTTGAAAATTTTGCGTTTTGCAATGAGGAGAAGAATACAGGTTTAGACATTGGGCAGACAAAAACAATATCCCAAAGCAAGTTACTATTATGATCCTCCTTGGTATTTCAACTTAGTAGTTGCTTTTATTATCCTAAAATTGTATATAACCTTCTTCAGTAGATTCTGAGAGAACGAGTAACTTATAAGAAAGTGCCATTCAAAGAAAAATAAGTTCAATGCAAAACAAGCTCCTTTATATTTACTAAATGAAACCATATGACTTAAGCATACAGTAACATTTAAATTTAAACGTTCAGCAAAACCTTCATAAAATACGAGTCTGTAGTTTTTATTTTCTACTCCAAACTGTATAAAACGTTTGTACGGTGAAATACAAAATTCATAGCATCGTATGTATAAAATATTCAATGTATTACCATTTTAATGACATAATAAATATATCTATAAATATATATATCAAAGAGAAGGCCACGCCGTGGCTGAGTGGTTTGACAGCTCGACTCTCACCAAGGAGGCCCGGGTTCGATCCCAGGTGACACAGGCAAAGTAAGATTTTTGATGGACAACACGGCGCTGGGGCAGATTTTCTTGGGGATCTCTGGTTTCCCCCGCCATCTATTCTACCAATGCTCCATCTAAATTTCATATATGATCAGTGTATGTAGTAAAATCGGGCGCTAAACACTACACACTGATTCATTTCATCAAAAAGAAATTTTCAATAAATAAGCTAACACTACTAAAATCTGAAGTTCTGGTTATTCTGTCTCTCCTTTTTTAATATACTTATACTGAGTAGATACAATAGCTCTGATTAATACAAATACAGTAAACGATTATAGATGTAAGTCATTTGAGAAAATTTATTTATTTTACATTTTCATGTATGTGTTAAATATCTGAGCTGAGACACAGATTCATAAGGCTTTACCAAAGTAAAAGGCAGAACTTCGTAGTACTTTTAAGCTGCAAAAGTTCAATTTCGGTTAAGAAAATAGGGGATAAAGTGATGACCAGGAAGTATAGAAATGGCAGTATACACTAAATGATACTGGAGTTGATGCTTAGTTTATACTTTCACAAGATATATTACGTTTATATGCCATACGTTAACTGTAGTTAAACAAGAAGCGTTTAACTTTAGGAAAACAAAATCGCTAATGTCTTGGAAGGTTAAAGGTGAAAGCTGGGTAAGATTCACAAGCTGCCACACGATCTCTTACCCTAATGACACTTAATGCGTATACAGAAGCACGGTTAATGCTAACAACATAATTGCAAATTAGCCAGGAGATTAAGTCAACAACCATACTGAGAAATTTAGACGAGGAATTTCAGAGTAACATTTTGAGAAATGAGGATTCAAATGAATTAAAATATTTAGTAGTAGTCGAATTTAAGTGCTGCCCTTATATTCTAAAATTAGTTCGCTAACTATTAAATATTTTTCTCCTGTTAGTATTTTAGAACACATTTTCAATTTTCAGGTAACATGGCTTTCTTTTGGAAGTAGTGCCCCTGTACATATGAGATCCTGGTCGTTCTGGCCCGATAGGAGTACCCAGAAAGGGCACGGACCAATTTACGAAGACGATAGTTCCGGCCTCTATGCAGTAAAGAAAGCAAACAGTCTATCACAAAAGGATATCGTAAGCAAATGTAGTTGTTAAGGAGCTAAATCCAACTGAACAATTCAGACTGCAACGTGGAAATTTAGAAGTATTAGAAGTGTAATTTCTGCTGGACCAAACGCGCCCAGACGGGTTTTCTCCGGATTATCGAATAAGGTGGAAGGGATAAAAATAATAATACCATTGCTTTTATTGTACGCATATTTCAATAAAAACAACTGATTATTAGCTGCCGGAGAATTTAATAGCTAAGTAGGCAACAGAATAGACCAAATTTGTGTAATGGTCTAGGGGAAGCTGAATAATAATGGAAGGTGTTTTAGATTTATAATGTAATTGTGACTGCTCACACCTTCATTAAAAATTTTTATAGTTATACCTATTATAATTGGTGGATTTGGTAATTGATTAATTCCTTTAATACATGGAGCCCCTGATATAGCCTTTATCCATTAACAAATAAAGGAAATAAATCTACTTTACAACCACAAGGATATCTTAAATGCAACTGATGTTCTAAAGGTGTAAAATTGATGTTCATTATGTACCGATGAGTGACAAAACGTCACTCTTCCTGAAGACACGAGAATATATGTATGTCCTATTATTGTGACTGATCAATCATATTTTATTGTTAATTATCACGCTATGACGAAATGGTAAAGAAAATGTTTGAGATTTACAAATAGAAACAATACTTAAAGTGTATATTTTAGATGATAAGTGTACTTGGGATCTTTATCCAGGCACTATTTTTCAGAAACCTTATTTTTGCCTTCATCATATAATACAGATGATGAATAGGAAGAATTGAAGAAAGGAAGAAGTAGAAAATTTCCCTGTTATTTAAAATTAAACTATTAATTCTTTAAATACACTCAATTTATTTAAATACTCGTCCACGAAGTGATTGTTGTTAATTACAAATAAAAAAAGAACTGAGGTAAATGTACAAAGCAGATTAATAATTCTGAAAGAGAGTGAGCGAGCGGAGATGGGGAAACTCATAACGGTTATTCAATAAACGTGCAAGGAAGATAGACCAATAAATGTACGATATTGAAAAGATTTGAGATGAAAAGAATGACATACAAATTAATCCAATAGCTGAAAATATGTGACTCAGCCATTATGTAAAGTATGAAAGGAAGCAGCAAATAACCTACACCGATAAGAATAGAGACAAGATCATTGTCTGACTTAGAACAGACCTTAAATCTTTAACTAACCGAAAAGCATGGAGAAGTGATTGAATGAGCATGCAGTTGATCAAATATACTCCAGAAGGTTTCTTGAATATATCAGTTAATTTCCAAAATACGAGCTGGAAATACGGACCTAAAAAGAGTTATTGTAGATCAACGAAAGGGTTTCATATGCAGTAGGTTGTTGTGAAGGACAGAATACCAATATGTATTATTTATATTAAGTTAATATAGAAAAACTATGGAAAATATTAATAGATGTAAAAATACCGAAGCATTAATAATTCTAATGCAAAACCTATACCAAAATAACATTATTAAAACATAACTAAGGTATAAGCATTGAGGTACAGAAATATGTTGAGGAATAGGACAAGAGCGCTTTCTTTTACCCACTTTATTTAATTACTATATAGACAAAGTGGCCAAACAGTGGTAAATAGAAACTAATTATCAATAGCGATATTTTTAGTTTTACTGCAAATTTATTAAGTTCTTACTATTATTTGATACATTTATATGGTTCCACAGTTTGCTGTTACTTCACTAATATGTTATCACTGTCGCTTCACCTTCTTCTCAAAGTAGCGGCGAAATAAAATACATATGTCGTCACCTCTTGTTCTAGACAGTTCACTCATGGGGAGTCGAACATCAGACGTCTCTATTCTCCTTCAATAGCAGCACCCACTGCACGTTGTCACAAACTATCTTACGATCCACACTCTTTCTCACATCAGAAGTACACTTACCAGCTTACTCACTAATTGGTATACTGGCAAGAATGTTCGCTTACATAGAGCAGCCGGAATCTTCCATAACGATCGGCAGAAAGGAAAGGAAAGGAAAGGAAGGACAGATCCAGAAGAGTCTGTCTATTTTATCGACAGCGCCTCTGGTGTTCATGTTGGGCGAAAACACACGTCAGCCTGGGAGTTCTTCGATTGCTCAGATCACTGCTTCTGCCGATAACGGAAGTCCCTAAACTCCATCACAATACCTTGCAGATGACTGAATAATATTTTAAAGCTCTGAATATATCTTTACAGAGCTTTGTAAGATCTGAGTTTGAACCCAGAAACATAATATACGTATTTATGTCCTTAAAATCACCAAACTAATGGCGTTTATTGTTCAACAGAATAACTATTAAGAAAATTAAAAATTGGTTAATAAGATAAAATCATAACCACAATCATAACTGCAGCTTTTTCCAGTTATAATAGTCTCTTATAATAAACTGTTTAATTATATAACAACAGAGGAGATCGTTATGATATGTATAGACAACGTCTATAAGATTGAAAACAGTTCTCAACGAGAAATATTGAACCACTTTTAATATTTAGTTGCAAATTATCTAATATAATAAACTACTTTTACACAAAAATGTTAAAATTCTAAACATTAATTGTTGCACTTAACAGATTCTTTGGTAGCAAGAACAGGAAAATTGGATTCTGCAAGATTTATAGTGTTGACCATACCATAACATTAGAAGTCAGAAATATGGACGTTGATCAAACAAAGGAGAAAGGAGTTGAAGAAACAGAAATGAAGATGGTTAGGCCTCTAGCGGAATATAGCTATTATATAATAAACAAAATGCACGAATGAGACAACAATTAAATAACTCAAGCGTAGTGAACGTGACACACCGTTGTATAAATACCTAACTGACTTAATCGACGTTGCTAGTCTAGTTTTCGAAACTCCAATTACGAATTATTTCATTCCATTTCCCACATTATCCGTGAAATTACTGAACATTGATCTGGAGGGATTATATGGTCAACTTCCCTCTTTACCCGCTTATAATTGTAATTTCATATAGTCCCTAATATTACAAGCAACTATATGAAACAATAGAGGAACATGTAAGCTCCTTAACTTTCCACTTCCCTCCTAATTCTACATCATCTACAATGATCATTGAAGTACTATCAGGAATTAAAATTTTCAGCTGAGTTGCCAGTCTTCCAAATTCTGCAAAAGCTAAATATACTATGAAAACCCTGTGGCAGTGGAAGAATCCTCGCCGGAATTGTCGAGTAAGTTTTTGAATAGTTATTGTAGGTTAAAAATTGTGTTGCCTTCTCTTAATTTAATATTATAAAGGATATGTAACTTTTACATAATGCAGACCCTTAAAATAATAATCTCAGTAATCTTGTTCGCTGATTCCTTAATGTTAGCAGCTCTTTCCCCTTGTAACAGTGAAGATGTAACAGAAATGAAAGCTGTTCTTTGAGGAGATTTAGTATTGGAAAGTACTAATTAAAGATGCCATACAAAGTTTAAAAGTCCATTATTTATGAAATAAATCTTGTTGATTAGAAAGCTAACCGTACGAATTTCTGATTCACTCAGTTTTCAAAGCATTGAAAAAACATATCAGTTAACGATTTACATTTCTTTTCAACTTCCCGATATTAATATTTGGTAGAGCGACGGTGAAATTATGCGAAATATGAATGATTCTCAGTCTTTCTTAGATGAACTAAAACATATTAGCTGAAGTACCCTCAATGCAGATACAGTGGTTGTCAACATATAATGAAGACAGTTTTCTTCAACAACAAGCGCGAGAGATAATATAATCATATTGTCGCGGCGAAAAGCACAGAAAGTTCGGTGCCGAGAGATAAGCGCGGCTTGTGTACACAAAGAGCCTGCAGATAAAGATAATGGCCGGATAGTGTATCACTGAGATAAGACTTACCGACACAGATAAGTGAGGTAATTGGAACATTCTGGTGACGTCTGGATTGTTTTATAGAACTTTCGAGGTCTTGTTTATTCCAGAAATATCTAGTGATTGTTACAGAAATCTCTCGAACTTATCAATGAGATATTTAAGAAGGCGATGACTCGCCAAGAGTCAGTCGTGAACAGTAGTAAACACAGAAAGAGTTAGTGTTGTAACGAGAGCTGATGTGATCAAAAAGCTGTTTGTGTGGACATCTGCTTTGGCAGATGGTGTTATGTATGTGATGTAATTCTGTTGCTACGAAGTGTATTTCTACGCAAATAAAGAATATTTGGAATTTCTGTAAATTGTACTTTTAATTCTACGAACCCACAAAGTTACAATATAATGCAGTTGAGATTTTTGGAACTGAGAAGACTAAAATAACTGCTGAAGATAACTGGGAAAAAGTTGTATTTTTAGAACAAGAAGTTGAGAGTTGATCATTTATTTACATATTAGGCACGCCTATGGTGAAACATCTTTATAGTGACATAATATTAGTGATGCTATTCTCTTGGTTGTAGTAAATCACTTTTTTAGACATTTTCGTGTTGTACAGCTTAATCGCTTTAGAAAATTGGTTATATTACCATCACACTTCCTGTAGTTGCAAAAGTTACTTAGTAATAAATACGTAATGACTAAATTTTTTCTATCTTTTATATTATTATGAAATCGCGTAAGTTGGAGAATCTGTAGCCTTATTTTTATTCTTCGAAAAAAAAATATTATAATAAATAATTAAGTAGGTATTTATGTATTCGATTTACCATGGTAATGTCATTTTTCCAATTTTGTTCCTGTGCAGTTATAGTTGCATATAATAATTCACCTAATCTTTCACGTCAGACACGCTGCTCTTAGTGGTGTGGCAGTTGCTGTGCGCGAAGTTACTAATAGTATCTAGCTGTTCTAGTAAATAGATAATAAGCAAAAGAAGCCAAAAGTTTATTGTGGCATTTTTTCAACACTGCACAAAATATTCCAGTATACGCAATTAAAGTCTCATTGTTGTGATTAAATTTGAAGATAATTGAAAATATACATATACCATTTAAGTAACAATACTGTAAACATCTAAATATCGCACTGTTTTGATTTCGAGTAATTAGACTTCCAGAAGCTTCAGTGACAGGTTCATCATCATCATCATCATCATCATCATCATCATCATCATCATCATCATCATCATCATCATCATCATCATCATTACGTGGTAGCGAAATGTTTATGAACCATTATATTTTGATTTTCTCAAACACAATAACATATGATCTCTTTCCTGGTAATTTTTATGTAACGAATCTTGCTCGAAATGATATTGTGACGTGCTAGTATGACACACTACTATCGGTGAGGTGATCGGCACCGGTCAGTCGGAAAGTAAACATTTAAGCAGAGCGTTCCACCAGCCTAAATAGGATAAGTTCGCCATATTACCAGAATATTCCACAAGTATTGCCTTCCCGAACTTTCTGGTATTATATGGAATCATCGTATAAGCGGGCGGTCACTCGAAGCCAGTGAATCTCGCTTAAGGGCAGATTGAAAAGTCAATTGGGTTAAGAAATGACGATTTATACTTTTCTCTACTTTTGACGCTTTCAATTCATTGTCTGATACATTTTATACACAGTTTAGTGTTAGAAATGCATTAAAAATATTTTAGTATATTTTTAAAAATTCAGCTTTATCGGACTAACATTTTCACCTTTTCAGATGAAAAAATCATAACTTTTGAACCAATTTGGATAAAATTATGAAACTCAGCTCATTTTGCATTGGAATTTACGCTACAGCGGTTGGCACCACTACTGCTAAAATGGTCGCTGCTTCTGTGAGGTAAAAGTAGCAAAAATAGAATTTTAAAAGTGATGTTTTCTGTAACTGTGTTTTCATGTTAATATCCCGGTAAAGTATATTTTCTATTACGAAGGTTCAGTTTTCACAAAAACTATTAAATATAAATATATAAAATTTTCAATGGATATCGAGCACACTATAAGAGAGCTATTGATCGACTTTTGTGTTGATCTTTTTTTTTTTTTTTTAAATTTACGTCCTCCAACGTTAAGTCATATCGCACGATGAATGAAATGGGTGTAGTAATGCTCAAATGAGTCCGAGGTCCATTGAGCTTAGAGTTACCCAACATTCGTCTATCCGGATAAGTTGAACCCCCCGGAAAAGCCTTATCTAATTAACTCACCCTAACCGAAATTCGAACTCGTGCCTCTTGAACGTGAGGCAGACATGCCACCATCTACGCTAACGAGGCCGACATGTTGATCAGTGAAATACTTGTTTTAGCAATATTATGAATAAATATAAATAATTATATGATAAATTAAAGAAAAGTTGTTGCAGAACAAACATTGTAACATTAAAAAATAGACCTTATAAAAAACCAGGTCCACATATTTAAAAACATTGCCTGAAGCAGCAAAAATTTCACATTGGTATCTGTAGTCGTTCCAGTAAAAAGTGCGCCTTGCACAATCCTTTTGAATCTCCCCTTAAATGTATCAGTCAGCGAGTAAGTTAAATTGCGTTTCTTGCGACGAAAAGCGCTCTTCTGCAGCGCATTCGTGACGATTGAGTGATGTGTGGTGGGCGCTGTTAGTGAAAACGTTTGAAAATGTAGTGTGGTTAACGCACTGAAGCCACATAGTTGTCATTAATGAAGTGGCAGTCGCCAAGGATTACTCCTCTTGAAGATGTCGAGCGCAGTCCTTGGCGAAACATCTGGATATTGCAGTCTCACTAGACTACGGCCTACAAGCCCGAAAGAAAACTCTGATGTTCATAGCATTATTTGTTGATCCATTTTTTTGTTACTTGGAATGTAGTTGAAACCAATCATAGAAAGAAGTAATAAGAACCCTTAGCAATCTACCACAATATAAATGATAATTATTTTTTCAGTCTATATAGAGATTGGGCTAATTTTCCTGAAATGAGTAGTTCACTCTACCATAATATTTATCATAATTTTTATACAACACATACAGTAAATGTGAGATACTCATACATGACACAATAAAAAATTAATTTATTACTTCAGAAATCTTTTTAAATATGCATTTTTATACTGCAATGAAGATTTGTTCCACGTGTACGTTGGCAAACATTGTAGGTATAATAAATTCATTTTTCATCTTATTTTAGTGTGCAAATAAATACATTTTGATATAATGTGAGACATGGAGTATACAAATAATTATTTCTTTGTTATATATAGTATTTTGGCACACAACCCATTACGAAACCAGTAGACAAACAGGAACATACGCTGGGTTCCCTTGTAGTTCGAAGATGATAAAGCCCGCCTTATACTTTAATGCTTTGGTAAGAATGGAAGCGAGGCTGCTTATTACTTCTTGATAAATTTTGTACAACCAAGTGCGGTGAGCTAAACTCGTGAGATAATTTCTTCGTAGAGTTCTCTGCATCTTAGATGCTTCTTTTCTTATTCTCTTTGTTAGCTTCGCTAACGTCAGCGCCGTTAAAATGAAGGGCAGGCGTTAAGATATGGATCGTTTCGAAAGATAACGGCTACAGAGGAGACATGCAAATTGTTCCCGTTTCACCGCATGCGTGCACAGCTGCGTTCACTGTGAATACAAAAGCTTACATGATGCCAGGAACTGTAGAATGCTGCGGGAATTCAGAGGAAATCTGACGATCTGGGTCAGGAAAAGCGGTTCATGCGTCAACTGGCTTTAACGAGTCCTATATCTAAATATAGAACAAGAAGCATTTATACAGAAGTCATTTGTGACACGTTACACATGAGCGAAACTTTTCAACCTCAATGAATTTATAGTGGATTTAATAATATTAGATGTAGTACTCTAGTTAGTGTCTATAGAATGTCAGTACAAAGTCACATGGAGCATAAAAAATACATTTGTATAAAATATAGGTCATTTCATACAACATGACAGTACTTTTCAGAGATATATAAAAGTAGCGAGAAGCGTGTATTTCATTTAGGACTGTTAGATTTAATTTTGAAATTGGTTAACACTTTGAGCTTATTTCGTGCTCTATATAATTGAAATTGGAAAGCATGCCTTAATGGCTTAGTGCATTAAAGCAGAACGTGGTATCAACCCTTGTTGCCCATTTATGGACTGGTAACTCGCAAACAAAACATCAGACATTTTCTTATTGCGGCTGGCATTCGGTGGTCCCTAGCTTGACTCCCAGTTCTCCCATGCCAGTAGGTGATTGCGAGTGAACCTTAAATTGCAGAATCAGCTGGAGCTGGAGTGTTTAACGCCCGCTTTTACTACATGTGGCACCGCAGGTGGATAACTGGAGCTGGAGGAGAAGTTGAACTTATCTTGTGGAGAAGACTTCTCCTGGATTCTAGCAGATGCTCCTCGAACAAGGGACTATCAGCAAGGTCGGGATAAGCCTAATATAAACTAATAGAGATCCTACCTCTGCTTAGGGAGGGGAGGCCATTCTTCACATTTGTTTTTCGCATTTCCCCTCGCTGTAACATGCAGTGGATCCTTATGGAAATCATTGTGCATTGGCTGGAAGCACCTTCCGTGTGCTTCATATTCCCAAAGTCACTTCATTTGTCTCCATCAACATGTTCCTTGAGACCTTTTCCTCTCCTGTTAGCAGTGTCATGTGATAAACTAAATCATGCATGTAATTTTTCTTCATTCTACTACCACTTCAACGTTATAATACCATGAAGTTCAAAAAGTACCGCAAAACTTCAGTGTATTCTTACTGGCTCTAGCTAGGGAACTTTTAAAAGCCTATACATGACATTCCTATTTTAAATAAAATACTACTTAGTCCTATATTGGTTGTTCCTGGTAAAATATAGTGCAATCCATATAAATCTAAACCAATATATCTTCAGTAGGCCATGATTTTCTTTTGAAAGCTCGCAGAATGTAGAGATTTGTTTTAATGATCGCAGTAGCTCTGGAAGAATTGACAAAGCTGACAGTTGTTGACATTTATTTGATACGACTGCAGACACTGAAATTTATATGGGTATCTTTAATACATTTGTGGAGCAGCTGGATTATATCGAATTGAGAGAAGGTTATTTCCAGCAAGATGGAGCAACGTGCCATACATCTAATAACACCATGGAAATTGTAACCAGTTTATTTGATAATCGAATAATCTGGAAAGGTCTGTGGCCCCTCAGATCCCCTGAACTAACGCTACCGGATTTTTTCTTATGGGTGTATCCAAAAATAGATTGTACAAAAATAGGCCACGGACAATTGATGTCCTCAAGGAATCCATTCAAACCGCAATAAGTAACATTGGCGAGGATACTCTCAGTAAAACTTCAGAGAATATGGTCAGACGGGTGGAAACATGTATAGTTGCTGGTGGAGGACACTTCCAACATTTTCTCTGAGATATAAACAGTGTAATGTAATCTCCCAATTGTGTATTATATTCACCCAAAGTTGCATGTGTGTCCTATTATTGGTTCAAAAGTTATGGCCTATTGAAATTGTTCAGGTTTATATGGATCGCACTACAGAATTGAAGAATGGTACAAATCATTGTTTCTTCTTTACGTGAACAATAAGGTAATTTCTGCAAATTTTTATATCGTTTATATGAATTAGGTAGAAGAAAGTATAGAGTCAACATGAAAAATTCAATGCCATGGCCGGGATTTGAACCATGATCTCCTGGTTTCCGTCCAGTCGCTCTAACCCATTTAGCTATCATGGCCAAAAAGCCGCCCTGACACTAAATTCTCCATTTGACTCGTATATTTTCCCGGTAGATCACTAGGAGCTCTCACATCCGAGATACACCGTTTGTGGCGACTTACTATCGTAAGTACTAAGTCCCAGGCTTCATCATTTAACTCTTAATATACGGGAAAATATATGAGTCAAATGGAGAATTTAGTGTCAGGACGGCACGATGGCCATGGTAGCTCAATGGGTTAGAACGACTGGACGGAAACCAGGAGATCCGTGTTTCAAATCCCAGCCATGGCATTGAAATTTTCATGTTGGCTCTATCAAGGATCTTAGCCTATATACGGCTAGTATGAAAATGATTAATTTCCATCAATTATCTAGAAGAAGGTAGTTCTAAGCGTTTTGAAAATTATTGCAGAAAATTAGAGAAACTTATGTGAATGCAACATTAAGATATTTCTACATATTTTCTTGTTTATTTTTCAATATTTTCAAGTAATAAAGCAAATGAATGTTAGGTCCAAAAGCTTATGCTTTTTTGATCCCCACGATCCTTTAGATCCTCACGCTTACTGTTCTCTTTACGAAATTTCTTTATTGCTATTATTTTTTAACCTTTGATGTTTGATTTAAAATGAAAACCCTTCAAACCCAACATCTTTCAGCAACATTTATTTTTTAAAAAATGGAATCTATGTAGTTAAGTATACTATAGTAAACCAATGCTTTGAAAAAAAGAATAGAATCGAAAATTGGGCAACAAGAAAATTTTTGTGAGGAGGGATTTTGCTCCTTTTACTTAATTTTGTTAATTATTTTACAATTTAAAGTATTTTTGAATTTGGTCCAAATTGTAAATCTATGTGAAATTAATAACTCAGCCATTAAAACATAAAATGTAAATTTTCAACAAAAATGTGTTATAGTGTCTGTGTACGTGTATGTATGTGTCTGTGTGTGCGTGCGTGTGTGTGTGTCTGTGTACGCGCGCGCGTGTGTTGTGTAATTTCCCTCTACTACCTTTTGCTTGGAACATGTTTCGCTACTTTCTAAAATTGCTCTGAAGCTTTTGATTAAAATGTCATATATTTAACATAATGACAATAGAAATGAAATGCGCACTTTGAATTTCTTGGAAATGGTCTGAAATCTCTTTTGTTTGACCGTATTTTGGCCAAATAGGAAATCTTTAATACTATTAGATCTGTACTAAGCATTATCTCAGTGAAATGCTCTAGAATTTGTTATTATTACAGCTTTCGCTCCTTGCCCTTCTTTACACTGCAGGCCCGCCTCGGTAGCGTAGTGGTAGCATGTCTGTCTCACGTTCAAGAGGTCCCAAGTTCGAATCTTGGTCAGGGTGGGTTACCTGGATAAGGTTTTTTCGGGGTTTTCCCTTATCCTGAAAGACGAATGTCGGGTAACTCTAAGTTCCATGGACCCCGGGCTCATTTGAGCATGACTTCATCCATTCCATTCATCGTACTATATGACTTAACGTTGGAGGACGTAAATTACAAACAAACAAAAAATTACACTGCAAGAGCTGTTACTAGTAACAAATGCTGTTATTTTATTTGCACAGAAACATCCAAATAATTTGTTGAATGTTGATTTTAACTCTTGTTTTAGGAAATATATCCAAAAATGTATATACTATAATTAATTATAATAGTGGTTCTAATTAAATACAATTTTCTTCGCTCCAGTCGGGTATCGAGCCTTGGGCCGTGAGCTGAAAAGCCATATTCTGACCCTTTGACTTCAAGGTACTCAAGTGTTATACGGTAGGTTGTCGCTATTTTCTTAACCTGAAAATAATCCTGGATAAAATGTATCTTAACTAGAGAATAGAATAATCACTGTTTATATTAACATTTATTTTGACTTTCAAATAGGATGCGTTTGTCCTTGAACTCTACCAGGCCAGCATACAATCGCCGTCCTACGACGTTTTCATACTGCATTGCCATTACGTGTGTTGTAACCATCCCTAATAAATACTGTTGGCGCTATCATAACAATTCAAATATTGCAAAAAGTAATCCACGAGAAAGTCATTGAGTAACGTTTCTTACACAAGCGAAAAACACCATATTTTTAACACAAATTTTTCCCGTACTACAAATAAATATAATAAAAATATATTAAAACAACACATTGCGACGTAAGCACTGTAATGACCATCGCTCCAGTTGGTATGTATGTGTACATATATTTGTAATAAACCCAGAACTGAAATGTAAACTATTGACCTGATGTGTTAAAAGAATTACCTTGAACAAGCCAAGGTGTCTGTAAATTTCCAGAGAAAAGAAATAGTTCAGTTTCTGTTAGCTTCCAAAATGCTGTATCTGCAGAACGTGGGCCATCAACTGATATGTTTATGATTGTTTCCCAATCGTGAACGATCTTTATTTACTATTCAGAGTTCAAATCAGTATTGTTCGGTTGGTCTTCAGTTTAAAAACCAGTTAGAAGGTGAAAGAGCTGTATCTTGCTGCAATTGAAATGGGACACGAGTTAAACCACTTACTCCTTCAGCACTGCCAATACAGTCCAATTGAATTGGTGTAGTCTGAAATAGAACACAGGAAAGAACACTTTCAACCTGATTTATGCTTAACGGCTTATCCTCTAAGAAATTAACAAGATAATATAAGATTAGAAAAACTGCCTGAAACATGCAGAAAAACTACAAGATGTCGACTCTTAGAAACAAATAGCACGTGGAGAAATCATTGGAGCCTATCATCATGAATTTGCAAAACTCAGACGAGAAGACAGTGAGAATGACAAATTGTCTCTTGATGTAAGTGACTTTAACAGCTATACGGATGATCCAATCTTATTTCCATTGGATTAGAAAAACAGGTAACTCATAAACTATGATTATAATTATATCATTTAAAGGTGTACATAATATTAGAATATCCTTGATCCAAGGATACTTGTAGTACTATAAAAGGCTGGAAAATTCTGTTTGGGTTCCCTACATTACGACAGGAATTTTGGGTTGGGATGCTGCAGCGTCCTGTCCTCGGGGCTGGTTCTGATGCTCTGGATCGCGAGTCCTCTCTTTGTTACCCTCGCCTGCTACAGTCGTTGCCTGAAAACCTCTTACCTCGGGCGAGGTGTCTGATGGGGGTTGAATGAAAATAATTTAAAAAATAAATTGAATGATTTTTTAACTCTCTTCGAATATTCGAAGCGAATGTAAATATGTCATAACACAAAATTAATGCAAGATTTCAGAAGCATCGCTATTCCTTTTATAATTTGTTTTACTTCTCGACGATGATTCTACGCAGAATCACAATTTTGCTTCTTTACTCGACGGTGACTGAACTTAGAATTATCTCCTCTTTTGCGTCTTTACTCTATGGAGGTTCAACATAGAATAAAATTATATCTAGCTGTTTGAAATTACTGAATTGGTCGTTGCCATGTAAATTCAATAATTTCTCATTGATTTATGTATTTGCACACTTACCATATTTGGTAATCTTCATAATATTTCCTTTAAATCATTTTAAATAATGTAACATTCAAACAAAGTGTTTTAAAGCTTTAAACTGACATTATCATCGTTAAGCACATTGTAAATATATATTACGCGAAAAAGACCACATTTCCCTGAAACAGGCTGGATGCTGCACAACGATAATGTGCGACTGCATATTGCCAATGTTGTTGCTGAATATCTTGCAAAAATCGACATGAAGTACATCTCTCACCCTTCCTATAGTCCGTATTTAGCCCCATGTGACATTTTTCTATTCCCTAACTTGAAGAAACGCCTTCGTGGGAGGCATTATCCATCATCAGAAGCAGTGGTGAAGGCTGCGAAGGCGATTTTGAAGGATCTCTCCAAAAATTGTTTCCAGCATGTCTTTAAAGACTGGCAGAAACGCTGGGATAAGTGCATCGCATTCAGCGGAGACTATTTTGAGAAAGACCATAAAAATTATGAGGATGAGTAAAGGTACGTTGTCAAAATCAATTGTGATCATTCTTTATTGAACAGCCCTCGTAAATGCCCTGGTCTGTTTTGTAAAGAATTCCAAATACAATTGATTTTAATGTACACATCATTACATTTAAAACTAGCGATAGTAAGGCAATGTAAACCTCTATTCCATTTTACATTGTGAACAATGTTACCTCTTTGCTTAAAATCCCTCGAAATACACATTACTGTAGAGGGATGTATGCTCAACTGACTCACAAAATATTTTTGTTTGAAATGCCGTCATAACAAAACCCACAGTAGCTAAAGCACAGAATTGCATTAAACTTCAATATGTGGAACGCAAATGAGAATTACAATCAAAATCTGACATTAACATTAGGCAACTGGTTATTCGATATTCCAACTCGATGTTCAAACATTACCATTTGTAAAAAAAAGAGCGACACAGGGTAGAGGTAGTTATATTAAATACTAAAATTCATGGCAAATTCGCTCCCTTCGCAAACACACAAGCGCAATATGAAACGTTTACGATTCAGAACAGTATGTATTGTATAGTAATAACTGACGTAATGTATTGGCAAACATTGCCCAATGGACAGCATTTTCATTCATTGTGTACTGGTTTCATTTCCCTCAGCTTAAATACGGAATATCCAATCAGTATTTGGTGGAATACAGTTGAAAAAAGGGACTTTGTTGTTATTTTGTAAAACATTTTCCATTTATTGCTTCTGAAACTAAAACTGTGCAAATTGCGAAAACATCGCTGCAACAATTTTTTGTAGACGTGTTTTCAGTAGGATTTTATTGATAAAATAATTTTATATAGTTATATCTATTCGGTCTCTCTTTTTTAGAATTATATAAAGAATATAATCACTCATGTAATTTCCTTGTAAAAACTGTTAAAAGAAGATGGTGTGAATGAATGCCTCGTGTTGTTTTAGGATATCGTTTTCTTTCCGAAATAAATATCAGGAGAAGACAGGTAGTGGCTGTGTGACGTTATCTCCGCCAGCTCTCACCGCAAAATATGCTCCCGAACGAAAGGCAGGTTAGCGTGTGACGTCACCACGCTGATTACTACTGTTGACGGGGAAGAAATAGTTTGATGTGTGCGGGTAGGAAAGACAGGAAACGTATTGGGTATTAATAACGTGTAGATCTTACATCTTGGGTGGTGTAATATTAATGCTGACTGCTTTAATTACACAATTGATCATAGTTTATAAACAATTACATTTTGGCTCTGTACTATGAGAAAATATATAAATCTAAAAACTCGAGTTTATCTGAACGAAGGGATGTTATAAAGTAAATAAAATATAACATCAAGTAATTTTCTCTGCAAATTTGAGGAGATCCATTCAGAACAAAATTAGGTGGACATTTTCCGACATTTTCTGTTTCGTTTTTCCTTAACTGGTTTATCAATGTCAGGATGTAATTAATGTCTGGGAGATCTGTAATCGAAGGCTGCATGTTAGATTGTGATACGACAAGGTACTTCGGGATCTGGACTTAACTCATTTCATAGCAAAAAAATTGTTTGCACACGTATGTCGAGCCAAAAACACAAAGTTTATGCGGTAAGTCAATACAACTTTGGAAATCTGGATTGGGGGACATTCTTGTAAAAATCAGCCAAGTCTTTCTTCTGTATATTTGTCCTTCGTGGTGCGGGCGCTGCGGACCCTTAGCACTCGTGGTACCTCTGATGTTACTAGAGGAACCTCGGGCCGAACTGCCGAGCCCTTCCCGTCGGGAAGTTGTTCGGATTGGGTTGGAATCGAGGGGGCAGTGTGTTCCCGACATCCACGGGGAATTGGCTACCTCCGGCCAGGCTACGGCCGCCCGGAGGGGGTAGAGGGTTGCCCCATATGTCCCGGGTTCTAGCCTGCAGAGCTAGTAGGTGTGCTAGATTACCAGGTGGCTTCACCGAGTCTCCACCAATCCCTGTGGGATTGACGCGCGTAAGTGGCGTATCCAGTTCCACCGGTCTCGACGTTGTAGTCGATTGGGGGGGGGGGCTTTTTAGACTCAAGGTATTGCCCCATGGAAAGACCCCCAATATAATCACATTGTAGATTTAACAGTTTCATTTGGTACGTGGCAGCTACATTGTTGTCATCGAGTGCGCTAGACCTGACTGAACCCTCAGATTCTGTACTCACCGCCCCATTTATATAGGCAACTTGGTACTACATGGCTCTTGCCTGACGTCACGCTCATTGCAGGCCTCGCTCCCGGCTGAAACACGTCACAACTCTCGAAGCTGTCTTCCTCTGAAATATATTTTTGAAAAATATTAAAGACCAGCGAGAGAGAAAACGGCATTTCAGGTATTCTATGTTCATGCGGATGTTGATTGTAGACTTGAGGCCTTCCTCTACGTGTGAAACGGTAATGCCAGGAAGAAAATGTCCTTCCAAGGGGATTCAATTATGATTTGAAGCTCGTACATTGATTTGTCGCCATTTGCAGGTTAGATTGCTCGAACCAACTTATGTTTTATTAGAAATGTGTGACGGTAATTGGTTATGCCTTTCTTTAAACTGAATAAATAGCAGTAATTGCGACAAGAATTCAAATTAACGCATAAACTTTACCTTAGAATATTTGCGAGGTTGTGCGGCCCGGGTTTTTGTATTCCTGTCAGGCCCGTCTCTCTGAACATCAGCATTTTTTTTTAATTTACACCGGTGTCGATATCTAATACTAGGGCTCTTCGCCCTCTATAACAAATTTCCGATCCCCATCACTTACTTCTATCTGCTTTACATCTGAGGAACTAAGCAGTGGTGGTTGGTATGTTGCAGTAAGACTGTGAAATGTACTTTCTTCCTGAAAACGTGTTGTCTATTTCCGAGACCCCCAGTTATAGGTGAACAAAGCAGGGTTAGCCAGTGCCAGGACTTACATCATATTAAAATTGGTAGGGACCAGCTTTCTGATATAGCATTTCGTCGTCGGGATCTATTTGTCCGCAAGGGTTCTCTCTAACATACCCTCGTCCCACATCTTATTGGAAGCCGAAGGGCCACTCGTCGAATAAAACAAAAATAGAAAGAGGCCCTAGAGTACATATGTATGTTTCTTCCAGCGAGTTTCTTCACCGTGTCTTTGAACAGCACAACTCCAAAACGAATAATTCGGTGAAATACCAGACAAAGTTAAAAGTCTTCAAAAAATATGGCGCAACGATTTTCAACAAAATTATCACAATTAATGTCCTAAGACATCTGATCTCACCGATAAATTCTTGTGCGGAGGGATAAAATTTATCTGTGAGGGATTCTTGACTAAATTATAAATAAAATATACATTTAATTTCTATGTTCTAAAGATTTTATCAGAGAATGTTAAATTAAAACATAAACTAAAATATATCTATTACAATTTGTGCAGTTGGCCTTAATATTCCAAATGAGGTAATATTCCAAATGAGGTAAAGGAAGTCCAGAAATTAATTAATTTATTTCACACACTCGCTTCATTTTTCTATTGAATCACTTGATGTACACTTTTGAATTACTGTTTCAATGCTCCACCAAACCATCTGGAATTACCTCCGCTCTGAGTTTTAATTTTTAAATCCATTGTAGAGTGTAATATATTGTTTTATCCGCAACCTATAGGAATACAGTTGGTGACACTGATTAGCAAAAGAATGTCGTGGTGATAGTATAAAGCAGAAAGATGACCAGCTGTAAATAGTATAGTATGACCTAAGGCCTCTGCGAAATAGTCCTCAAAGTTTTTGAAATTTTTGAATTTTTCAGAATTTTCTGTAACACATTTTATTAAAATGTTATACATTTAAAACATCTTCGTGATAAGGAAATAAGTATCTAAAATTTTCCGGGAATAATCTGTAAGACACGTTAATTGTGGATGACCTTTAAATAAATGGTAAAACATAAGATATGAACAAAATATTACTATATAGATCATTTATACCTCGTTAAAGTATACAATTTTCAAAGGCCTCCTTTTGATGGAGTTAAGAATTTCCAAGATATCCCTTGTTATTGGTTGAGTACCTGTTTTTCCATTGGAGAGTCAGTTTGTTCCTGCTCATGCAAGGTGAACATAATTTTAAAGCCTCCAACAGGGACCATCTCCTCCAACATTGAACTACCGTTGTACTCCCCTGGTCACATTGTATCTACAATAGAATGTTTAGGGTAAGAATGTCAAATCCCTAGAACATATTTTACCTGAATGAGAATTGAGAAGTTTTTAATTATACTAAAAGAGTAGAACAACTCTTTCCGAATAAGACCATGGCAGATACTAAAGTTATTGGGATTACCGATAGCATCACCTAGTGGGGCAGCACAATTGAAACTAGGCAGGTATTCTACTAAAATTAAAATCTTGTCAAGGGCAAGGTAATATTTATACTGAATCACTAACTTGGAAGGTGGTAATATTATTAAAGAATGTTTTCATATTCAAAAGGGAAGTAACTGGGGTGGGTCTTGGGCACATAAAATGAATGATGTGTTGAAGCAGATAGTTGTGGGTCATTCTTGGATAAATGCAGAGTATGGGTATAAAGGCTTCTGGAAAGAAGTTAAGCTAAGATTAGAAGATATTGACAGAGAAGACATTTTCGCCAATACAAGTAACAAAAGCTCACTGAGATTATATAGAGAAATAAAAGCAACCTGTGGGAGGGAAGGATTTATAGATATATGTAGTAAGTTAGGACGAGAAGGTTTGCTTGAGCGAGAACAGGAGTGAGAAACTTGAAAGGTATAGGTCAAGAGAGGGAGCTAGATAAATGTTCATTGTGTGCAGAAGAGACTGCAGATTTCCGTTGTATATTATATTGTAGCTAAACAAAGATATGGAGAGAGCAGTCCTGGCTATGTAAGTGGAACAATTTGGGGGTGAAGTAATTATTAGAAACATTGTGTCAGTGAAAGGGGAAAATAACAGGAGAAATATAGATAATTATTTAGGGAAAGTTAAAGAGATATGGCTAGGAACAATTAAGAGAAAAATGTAGAGTGGGATATGAGGAATGGCAAAATGTGTAAAAAGGAGTGTACGGCCTCGAATACATTAAAACCTAGGGTTAGGTGTATGAGGACCGAATTATTATTCAATGGTGAGCAACATGATAGGGTTTTCAGGATTTAGGAATATAAGGCATTTTTCACTATGGATTTTATAATTATAATCTTATTTTTGTATTTCCATTTGATGATGTAAAAGGAAAGAAAAGAAATAAATAATAAATTAAAAACTACTAAAGTTTATATTCGACATATAAACATGTTACGGTTCTCATATTTAACCTAAAGTAGGCAGATAGCACGTATATTTTTTTTTTTTTTTTCAAAGGAACGGTTTGTTGATGAATGGTTAAGGAAAATCATGTGATTATAACATTTCAGATTTTTTCCAAATTTAATTCAAATTTTCACCCTTAGCCTTAAGCCAGTGTGAACGAAATAGTATTAAAATACAACTTATGCCTAACATTGGCTGAGTTACACAGAAAGATAGTGACGAAGTGAGAGAGGGGTGGGGGGAGCAAGCTCGGCAGAAGACGCAATAATGCGAGTGGAGCTGCGAGATCTGTTAATACAAAATTAATTCCATTACTTGCAGATACATTACAATATTCTCTATGCAAATCGGGCCTTTATATAGTCAGCGCTATGGGAATGACAAAATAAGCATCAAATAGAACATACTCTTCATTAAAGTACTGAAATGAAAGTGAAATTTCCATATAGTGCTAAAAGCAAATGGTAGCGTTCTAAGAAGATGCCCTAGGAAAGCATTTTAACAAATGAGTTCCGTTGCTGCTGATGAAGGTAAATCATAGCTCTGATATGGATCACAATTACGGAAGGCCTGTAGCCTAACTGATTATGTTCTGCATGCAATAGCTTTGCGTGGAGTCCGCTGTGAATGTTGCAAACACTCACCATTTTCCTTTACTTTATGCGTTCCCAGTCTTTTGGATTCCAACTGGGAGCAGTAATGAGTTATAACCTCGCAAACCCGCTGCCCAATAAATAATTCAGATAACCCTTACTTTTTCCCCGCATTGCCTTTAACGACAGCGAATCCTTGACTTTCTACATTCCCGTAGTTTTTGCATGAGATAAAAAATCCCCTCCGGACTACGCTTTAGAATATTCTAATTGCCAAGGATAATATAGCTCTACTAAATAAGGATCTGTAATAATTTAGCAACGTCTAGGAAAAAACTAAGTAAAGAAACCAAAGTTAAAATCCCTTTCTTTAGGAACTACCAAATTCACTCTCAAATGCAAATAAAGTCATGTTGTAAATAGTTTATTATAATCTGATATAAAATGTTAAAGCATCACTTCAAAGAAACTCCCTAGTTCTTGAAGTATAGGACTTTTTCACTGCATAAAATATCAATGCACGTTTCAAATTACTTTTCAGATTTCCAAGTAAATACTTCTTACTTAAAAATATAAAAACTGTTTGGAATACACAGAAAGTTAATATAATTTAACGAAGTAAACTATGAAGAGCACTTTATTTTCTTCTAAAGCCCTAATGTAAAATATAGTGTGATCCATATAAACCTGAACCATTTCAATAGCCCATAGCTTTTGAACCCAACATAGGACACACGTGCAACTTTGGGAGAGTATAATAATCAATTGGGAGATTATATTACACTATTTACATATCAGAGAAAATGTTGCAAGTGTCCCCCACCAACATCTGTACAAGTTTGACTCGTCTCACCATATTCTCTGAAGTTTTATGGAGAGTATCTTCACCAATGTTACTTATGGTTCAAATGGATTCCCTGAGGACGTCAATTGTCCGTGGCCTATTCTTGTACACTCTATTTTTTAGATACCCCCACAAGAAAAAATCCGGTGAGGTTAGGTCAGGGGATCTGGAGGTGGGACACAAACCTTTGAGATTATTCGATTATCAAAGAAACTGGTTACAGGTTCCATTGTGTCATTATAGTATAGCACACTGCTCCATCTCGCTGGAGATAACCTTCTTTCAATTCGATATCATCCAGCTGCTCCACAAATGTCTTGAAGATACCTATATAAACTTCAGTGTCTACAGTCGTATCAAAGAAAAGGGGACCAACGATCCATAGATGCTGGTAGAGGGCACTTCCAACATTTTATCTGAGATTTAAATAATGTAATGTAATCTCTTAATTGTGTATTATAATCTCACAATATAATACACAGTTGGGAGATTATATGATAATTAAATACAGGATATTAAAGGATAATTACTGCGATATTGACACCATGTAGACTTATTGTTGTAGACACAAAAACAGGTTTTATAAATCGAATAGTTTATCATGTTGCAATTTAATAAAAACACGTACATTAAAATATATTTTATAAACCCTATTTGATTTACTACGTTATATTGTAAATCTACAGTAGAAATGCAAAAATTCTGATGTACTCCACTTAGATCACCTTCTCTACTCACTGTTGTTACAAAGGCCTATCCTTATTATAGTTCTTATGAACTTTGTATTTATATTTACACATTTCATTACAGAATACGGTGGAATCAAGTGATAGTCATGTTTATAGACCGTGTCGCGTTCTAATGGCTTTGAAATTGCATGCTCTTTGCACGAGCAGAAGTAAAAAGAAAACAATATAAAAACAAAGGCAATTTACCAGCTGAGAAAAGCATAAGTATTTGAAAATTCAAATGAATGGAATACTTTTGGAAATGGTTTACCTTAAAAAATATATTTGATGTAAAGTGTGTCCTTTAACACCATAAATCGAATATATATTGTGTGCTTTATTTATCCCTTATGGTTTATCAATAATATGCAAGAGTCTTCAAAATAAAAAATGATTTAGGAGTTTTCACTAAAAAGTGCAATATGTGTTATTTGTGATGAAAATATCTGAGGCATGCAGTCTTTTAAAGAAATTTATAGGCCATTTTGAGATCGTCAAAATGTTGGAAACATTTTAACTTAGAGTGAGATTGGATTATCACTCCTGAGAGTCCTAAAGGCCAGTCCACCTATTGTATGAAATCTTGTTCTACAAATTGGTCCTGCTGTTTGGCAAAATCTGTGCTTTCGGGCTATATGGCTTCTTTCTTTACAAATATATGTGAGAAGAGTCTCTGCTTTCGTATTAAACAGATTTTCCTTTAATGACACTTTATAATATAACTGACCCGTTTTCTCAAAAATCATTGGAGATGGCTCGTTTAAGTTTTAGGGGATTACAAGCAAAGTGGTTAGAGTCATAGTATATGACATTTCTGCAATATAAAAAACAAAATTAAAAATTAAAATACAAAATTTGACAAGCGCTTTTAATGTCGTTGAATATGTATGAAGACGAGCTAAAATAGAGACTATGTTCTGAGAATGCAGGAACAACAGGTTTTGGAAAAGTAGAGTTAGACTGGAAAATTCAGTGCCATAGTCAGAATGTGAGCCATGAATTTTGTGGAAAAACAATTAAAAACCAGGAACACAGACTACATAAAGTTTTCCTGTGATATAAACCAAAAGGAGAAAGGGAAATTGGAAGACTTGGAATAAGATGATCAAATCAATTTTGAGTCTCGGAACGATCGTTGAACCTAATTCTTCTTGATGGCGATGATGATCATGATGACGATGGTAGTCTCCTTTAGTTTCCAAAGGTATTGTACTGAAATGTATTAGTGAACTACGAAGTGTCATCTAATTCCTGTAACATTTTCCCTGTTTTGAACAGTTTCTGATATAAATGGTTCATAATTTAGTAGTTCTATTTTACATTGGCGGCGAAATATTACTTTCTTTCTAATATACTACCTTGGATCTCAAAATAATCTATTAAAATTAATAGTAACTTTTAAACCAAAGTTCAAAGATCCACTGTGCCACATCAACAAAGATTTTATACAAATTAAAAAAATCATAAAGCAGAGGAATGAATGGCATGCAGCAGTGCAGAAATAAAAGGAAAGAAAACCCAGAATAAAGAATATTTTCTATGGATGCAGAAGAAATACACAAAAAAGAGTATTTGCTATGAATGCGGAGCTGACCTTATCTACATCATGTATTTTATTCAGAGTTCCTGAAATGTAAATATGGAACAGAGTTGCAAGCTGCGGCTACCCGAGCAGCCAAAAGAGAAGCACAGAAAGGAAGAATTTAACAGGGATCTATAAAATTAAAACAGCCGGGCGAAAGGTTTGATGTGGGCGAGCAGATAAGCTTTGAACTTGGGGCTCGTTTAATTTATGCTTAACGAATGGGCAAGGCGCGGCATAAAGGCTGCACCAAATGTTTGTGTCTGCAGGCAGTCTTTTTTTATTCCACTATTATTGTAGCGGTAACTGCTTGGAAACTGCGATTTCTGTGGCCAGCTAACGATGATCGTCTTTCCATCTTGTTAAACAGAATGAAAATACTGTGGTACTGGTATTAGATTGTTTGCCTTCGTTGAAAATGTGCATCTAGCAGCGAGAGTTCAGCAGTATTTGATATTCGATGGAGAGCATTCGGAAGACAAATAGTATCATACGCGCTAAACAAAATGTGTGCATGCAGTAGAGAGAAAAATTTGTAATGAAGGAAAATCTAGAAGCATATAATAAATATAGCAAGAAACGTCTTCCTCTGTGTTTGAAAGGAAAACACGGAGGAATAAAATAACACCTAGGACGCCGCTATTTTGTGTAGGTTTTGTAAATATTTCATTCAGAATTTTTAAATTGTATAATGTTATATTTAATATATCAATAATTGTATAATAAATATAGCAAATTATATTGCCTCTGTGATAAGATGGTCAATGTGGCAGTTTAAAAATACAAAGTTTGGTACCGAAGCGGTAGTACTGTGTCACATTTGACGTCGTCCTTATGCACATTCTTCGACGAATCTACTGCCAGCTGCTCCAGTGATGAATTATGATATATTTTACTCGGAGTATGCGCCGACAGGTGTGGGGATAAGCACCACAGCTAAGTTGACTAATAAATTTAATGACATCTAGTAGTGATCCGCTTGAAGCGAGTTGCCAATTGTTTAAGTTTGAAGATTAAGCACTAGAAATTGTAACCAGTGAATGATATCTTACCACCAATCTAATAATATATAGCCCTAGGGTAGCCCTTGAAGCTGCAGCTGGCGACAAGCAATCGCAATAAAAAATGAAGGAAAGAAGGCGGATTTTAGAAAATACACGATATTATAAGCCCGTCCTACTCGAAACTCCCCTAATTTTAAAAAATGTGCATAAGTGTTGATGCGAATTATTTTCACATCAATTACTTATACAGTGGAAAAGGTTACTCGACGCATTGGTCGCTAGTTTGATGCAGCATATTCTTACGTTGTAAATTTTGAAGCAACATGGGTAGAGCAAGAGTTCAGTCTAAGGCTATGCGTGGATATTTATGGGAGTAAGGATGATTCAAATGACACTGGAATGCAAGTTTCAGACTGGTTTAATGACTGCTTCTTCTTATCAACACATCACTCATGAAGTTGCCGACCAAGGGTTACCAATATATTATTGTTCAGAGTTACCGTATGTAGAATGCATATTACGCGATAATACTTAATTCGTTATTTACGTAGGAACCGGTAGATACCTTTTCTCCTCGGTTCTCGTCTGCCTTACCCGAAGACCGTACCAGTTGTGTCTTTCTTAATGGACCGCCAGCTCAGTTGTGTGTGTCCTCACTGGGGCAGTGCAGCTGCGTGTGACTTTCACCTCTAGAAGCCTGTCTTTATTCACACCAAAGTTCCTTTTGTGACTATTTTGTTCATTGTGATTATTAGTCTCGGTCATGCAATTATTAAGGGTCCGAATAATACCTTTTCAAACGCAGTCAAGTGTTATCCACTTGGAATCCCTGCTAAGAACCCACTTTCTCCCATTACTTCGTTAAACTACTCACCCCAACTGCACCTCTCGCGTTTTAACAAATATGCTATGTTTCTTTGAAATCCATTACGAATCTTTATTCATTGCAGCCATTAATTTCGGTATCAGTGTTAAGCAATGTCTGTGATAGACAAACAACGGAATGCCTTGGAATTCAAGGAACACCTCAGGGAACATTTTGAGATATTAGTTTTATTCGCTACACTACCGTAATTAATTGTTTCTCCTTAACAACAAACTTCCCTATGAGTTAGTCCTCAGACTGTTTAGCTAATGACTCTAACTCAGACATATTTCATTACCTATTAATTTTTGTATACAGAGTTATATGTATCATTTCGTTATAAATTTATAAACATTAGCGGTTGAGTCTTAATATAATCCGAAATTCTATTCCTACATAAAGGACGGAGAAAGCTTCTTTAGCAGAGTCTGGAAGTACAAAAGAGACTATCAATGTATTTGTGAATTTAAATAGAAGCCAAAGATTAACGCAAAATAAGCAAGTGAACAATGTTAGTATGAACAGTTATTCCAAAAGGCCAAGATACCGATTATGACCTAGATGCTAGAAGTGTCATATAAATGGCGGTCAATGAGCATATACTGCCAATTACCCATACTCCAAGTGTCGTGTAATAACCTTAATAATTTGACACCAATAAAATGCCTTTATATATGCTGTCACGTATGATTCGCTGCGATTGTAAATTTCCCACATACGCTGATGGCAACTGTAACCTCCAATTACCATTTTTCGCATTAAAGGGATTTAAGAAATAGCAAAGCACCTAACATACGTTCTACTGTCCCTCCGGGCTAAGAATGGGTCCTTATATAAGCGTTGCATCACTCGGTAAACTATTGCTCCCAGACGCAAGAGATTAACTCTCTATTGCAGCTGTTTTTGTCTCACTCAAGGTTATCGTAACCGCATGGCTATCTTTCTCTACATCAGCGATCCCTCAGAGTAAATAAACTAAATTAACTAATTCAGGAAATGGGTAAAGAATGTTTGTGAATATTTATGAGCAAATATGTCAATATGTGTCATAATAATAAGAACCGCGATACCCAGCTCATATTCAGAAGTAGTTTTATCACTGGAAGAGTCATCCAGGTTTATAGTTTAATCCGAAACTATGCACTTTAGCGAGTGGCTCTTTTAACAAAACCATTCACTTCATGGTTTTTCTCCTTTTCTTTTTCCAGAGATTTTACAGTTTCCGTTTGTTCAATTTCTGTTCCCGCATCGGATGCGCTGTTTATACATATATCAGGTACTTCTCGCGTTATTTTGGTACTTTAATGCGCATAGGAACTACCCAAAAGTCCGAAGACCCTCCTTTTACCTGGGAGCGATGGATAACTCCGGAGCTCTTTCCATAGGGCAATACCTGGTTTTCTAAAAAGCCCCCCCCCCCCGCCATCGACAACAACGTCAAGACGGGATGGAAGTGGATACGCCACTTACGCGCGTCAACACCGTAGGGAAGACTAGCGACAAACCTCTGTGGGGCCACCTGGTGACCCAGCACACCTTCTACTATTTCTGTAGGCTAGTACCCGGGACTTATGAGGCAACCCTCTACCCCCTTCTGGTGGCCGTAGCCTGGCCGGTGGTACCCGATTTCCCGCGAGTGTCGGGAACACACTGCTCACTCGAATCCAACCCAATCCGAACAGCTCCGCGACGGGAGGTTTTCGGCAGTTCGGCCTGAGGTTACTCTAGTAGCGTCAGAGGTACCACGAGTGCTATGGTTTCCATCGTTCTCGGCCATCATTCTTCATATTGCCGAAAGAAAATGTTAAACACATTTTATATTATTTCAACTCTTTTAAGAGGCTTGCTACTTTAAGGTTTCTCTACACTAAGGATCTAAACATTCCACCATAATAACTTCATACCTGCAAACATTACTGAGAAAATGAGTGCCAGAAGATTGTTTTGCTCCAATAAACAACTCAGCCACTACAACGAGATAACGATATGGAAGTAAAATATTTAAACTCGTATTTAAATGATTTGAACGTTGAACTACAGCCCTTCCTTATTCACTCCGTTCACTAATTGTGTGCATCACATAAACGAGTGAGTGACGAGTGAGTGATGGGTGAGTGAGTGAGTGAGTGAGTGAGTGAGTGAGTGAGTGAGTGAGTGAGTGAGTGAGTGAGTGAGTGAGTGAGTGAGTGAGTGAGTGAGTGAGTGAGTGAGTGAGTGAGTGAGTGAGTGAGTGAGTGAGTGAGTGAGTGAGTGAGTGAGTGAGTGAGTGAGTGAGTGAGTGAGTGAGTGAGTGAGTGAGTGAGTGAGTGAGTGAGTGAGTGAGTGAGTGAGTGAGTGAGTGAGTGAAAGTGTGTGTGTGGGGGGATTAAGGAACCGTCGCAAATAAACGACAATATACGAAATGTAGGTATGCAGTAACAAACTATTTTCACCTCTGCAAAGTTTATGCTGTAGAGTAATGTTTATACCCGAACTCTTTCTAAGGCTCGATCAAATACCTATAGTAATCATGCTCACAAATACCATGATGATCAATCAGCAAGAACGTAGACATCCCAGTCTTTAGGGGCAACACAAATGCCTTGTGAATTAAGTGGCTAGAATTATGCAACAGAGAACTAAAGGTGAACTTTGAGAGAACGGAGCTACACATTTCAATAACAACTTAAACTCTCTCGTTCCTAAATGGCACATTCTTGCTCCCAAGTGTACAATTTCATATACCACATGCAACTGATTCCATGTGATTATTGTATTAAATATAACAGCATTGCGGCTTTCTAAGGTCCTTTTATAATGCATTTTTGCAGCGCACCTCACCCTGTGCTTTTACAGGAATCAATTTCCGTGTTCTACTATAATTACCTGGAACCACAAAGGTCTTAGTTCCGTAATGCTGGAACAAAGATTTAACATTCCATTCACATCTCTCTGATGTCTTTGAATAACCTATTGCCGAGAATCCGAACTTACTCCTTCCATATGTTTATCCTGTTTGCCGCTTTGATTGAATTGTAATACGAAAAACTGTTAACAAACTGTTTCGGTAAATAATGTTATAAGGAAAGTTAAAATTACATATTTCATGGTTGCTTTAACAGTTTATAATTTCTGCTTTTCTAATGTTTGTTATAACAAAATATTTGCTGTGATTAGTTAAACACTGTACAACTCTTTCGCTTATATGCTGTTTTTTTTTTTTTTTTTTTTTTTTTTTTTTTTGCAAACCTCTGACAGTATCAGAAAGCTGATCACAATTCCTGCAAACAAAATGGTAGCCGAGATCGTTATAAAATGATTCATGAGTGTAAAGTATGTGGTTAAAACCCCTGCCTTGTTCTCCTTAAAGTTTTGCTGAGTTCTTATAACACGCATAAGCCATAGAGGTGCCTTAGATAGGGCCTGTAACATTGTCTTCTCAAATTTCCTTCGAAATTATATATCCCATATATAAACATTTGTGTGTTCGAGTATACTGAATATGCAGATTTACTAGAAAAAAGCTAATGACAGCCTGCGAATATAATTCCTTCTCTTCGCCTTTCCTGTGTAAAAGTTCGCAGCAGGATATAAACTGCAAGCTGTAGCGGTGACCATTCAGAAAAATGATCCCTGGCCATCTGATATATTTTACTGGGTTCTGTCTTTATTGGCAATGAGTGTTGTAAATCGTCTACAGTTACTACTATCAGTATAGGTATATCTGAAATTACAGTTGTTAGTGATATGGCGTTTTGGGAAAAAGAAATAAGATCTCATAAATGTAAAAAATCACAAATATTAAATTATTAGTAGGCTGGTTGCATAAACTCCCATTTTTAAATGCAACGTTACGATGTCTCTTGCGAGTTCGTCCCATCCTATATTTCAGTTACATGCAGTTAAGTTAAAGTCAGCCTAAACTTAGAAGCATTACTCGATTGTTCCTTTTATCTTGCAGCTTGTGTAAAACAACCATTAATTGCACTCTGGTGCCATTAGCACAGAAAATGAAATGAAGTGTGTAGTGTTTAACGCCCACTTTTACTACATACGGCACCGCAGGTGATAACTGATCAGTAGCACAGAGCTTGCATGCTGCGACTAGTGAGCTACATAATACTGAGAGTTCAAATTGTGGCATAGCGTCATTTTATTGAAATAGGTAATGACTGATTAAAGAAATTATATAACGTGTAAATTATGACGAAGAATTTGTCGATCATTCTCGGAGTAAGAAGTTAACGACCGCCTTCACGGCATTGAGTCTTGTGTGTTCATTGTTACTCAGATTATTGGACTGAGAGTTCAGACAATTTATTGAATGTATCTCTTGGACCGAAAACAGCAATTGACCGTTCAGGCTGAACACTGTAACTCTTAAGGTAATTTCTCTGACACACGAACCAACAAAAGTGTCTCTGAAGAAGTAATTGGAATCATGGTTCACGAGCTAAATAAGTGATGTTATTTAGGGTTCATACCACATTATAAAATGAACAATGCGTATTTGTTTAAAAGGAACCACAATTTTCTCCTACACTGTACTTGATTGCACCACACCGGGTCGAACTGTCTGTAGGAAGTAATCATAAATTCCACTTGATCACATTTACACTGAAACCAAATGAAAATTGTACTTTAGGACATAAGTGTTCCTTGTAAGCCAACTGCTCAATACGTTTCAAATATTGCTAATAAAGATTACAGTGATTTAAATGTCGTTATGAAAAGGCGGTAAATGTGTTTTGATTGAGATCGATACTACTGTGCAGTACAACTTAGTACCTTATATGATTTTTAAAAATATTTATAGTGCTTGCTTTGCCTGAGAAATTTTTCTGCTCAGGTTCCCCTTCCTTTGCGCTAACCCAGTTTCAGAGAGCGCTTGCATATCTCTTGCTTTTTAATGAAGCCTCAGAGAGACTAGATCCCTTAGGAGCAGTTATATATCACATTCCATTCATATATTCTGCTTCGGCCATGCATCTTGAATTAAAATCTCCGCTTACTTGTGGTGCATTTGTAGTCTCCTCTTCTCTATAGGATAACTGATGCTTGGTTATTCACTGTCTGCATCTTACATTTTAAATTTTAGAATTGTTTCTGAATTCAAACAACTGTACTTCAGTTAGACACCCGGCTTCCCTTGTGAAATATTACAATTAATAAGAAGAGTTCGTGTACTGGGAATGTTACTCTAATTTCTACTTTTCTAAGAACATCTTATTAAAGAATGGAACCCAGCACCCTCAATAATTTTGGGTGAATAGTAATGCTATTATGTTAATGATTAAAAATAACATTTGATAAAGGAAAGAACTTTCTTCAATTCAAATAACAAAAAAAAAACTCGAGTAGTCGCGTGGGCTACATATGAAGTCCAGCCATTTTGTTTTTGCAAGTGCACATCTCCTTCTACTTTTATGGTGGTGAGGGTTTTGGTAGCTTCTTGACGCATTGTGTTCTAAGTGGTCAGTTGGCTATAATATGTTTTAGCGAGACATATTTTTAATATTCCTGATCAAACTCAGTTCCGCACAGCTGGTCTACATAAGTAGCCCACGCGACCACTAATGTAACAGTTATTAAAATGGCTACTAAGAGAAAGGTTTCTCGTGTGGGAGTTCCTGAGGACGATTTACTAATTACACACAGGCTTAATGAAACTCTAAATGAAAGTAGCGAAAGTGGCATTGAGTTTGACGGCAATAATGAAGACGAAGATGATCATGTTTCCCCAGATGTGAGTTACTCAGACACAGAGAAAGCCAGTGATGAAATAAATCGAGTGATGAAGCAACGGATGGTGAACCAGGTAGTTATCATTATTATGTGGCTAAAGATAACTTTAAATGGAGAAAGGAACAACCCACTCAAAATGTTAGGACACGTTCACACAATATCGTTCTTCATCTTCCTGGACCGTAGGACCAAGCTAAATCTGTTGCATCTGATCTTGAGGCTTTAGAACTTCTTCTGGATACCAATATCATAAAATTTATAACCACTTGCACAAACATTTACTGAAATAAAGGAGCAATTTCAACGTGATCGTGATGCCAAACTAACGGATGAGACAGAGATTCGGGCACTCATTGGTATACTTTTTCTAACTGTTGTCTTGGGAAATAATAAAAAAAACACGGTAAACAAGCCTGGGATAATTCCAAAGGTTCTGTAGTCGAGGCATGTTACTTAGCAATGAGTCATCAGAGGCATTTATTCCTAATGCGCTGCCTTCGATTTGATGAAGTTGACATATTTGACATACTAGACCAGCCTTGTGCCAAAATGATGTTGCTCGTAACATAAGACGTTGGGCTAGAGTCATTTTTTTATTTACTCAACATCAGTACGATCGATACTAAGTGTGCTTTTTCTGCAAATCAGAAGTATAGGAAAATCAAATGACGTTGGTTTCTTAAGACAACACCCTGGAAACTCATAAGGACTTAAACAGCAAGAAGAGCAGAACTGAACATTGTATCATTCTCATTGAGAAAGCTTGCTAAGATTCCTCTCGAAATTGAAGACATTCGCAGAACACAAGTCACATAGCTTGACAAGGTAGGGAGGTGTTACTTATGTGGAAGAAGAAAGGATAAATATGCCTGAGACCGCATGTGTCAAAGATAGATTTGAAAAATTAATTTCACGGCGGTGTGTAAAGAGCTCTACAATAGGAATAATCTGTAAACCAAATAGTATTTTTGTCTTCAGCCATATTTTCAGACTATTACTAGATATTGAAACGGTGATTGTTGGAGCAATGTAAACACTTAATACATCATACAGATATTGTTGTGTTTAATGTTATTAACTTGCTTAATATTATTAAGGAATGTAGAGAAACACTTTAAACGAGTTTGCCGTATAATTTAGACGACACGGAGTTTAATTTAGTTTAATACCAAATTATCTTCAAACAGTTCATAAAAATCAATTTGCTTGTAAGTAAACACTATAAAGAAATAAAGGAATATCCCATACTGTTATTAAAACAATGACAAAGAATACATAAAGTTACTTTTATACGGGCTACATATTGTGACTTTGGGTTTCGTGAAATTAAAAGTCCAATTGCACAAACTCAAAATATTCTTTATTTCCCCCGAAGTACAGTTGGAACACTTGCCGATTACACAGAATTACGTAGCGCACACAATTACAATTCGCCAGTTCGTCTGCCACAGGTCCACTCTACACTCACAATTACGTACAACTCCTCTGATATACGTACACAATCTTCCAGTCCGTTCACTAGCACGGCGCTCCTCACAGCTGCTCGCCAAGAACTGAACTGACTCGCCAACTGCAGCCCCTTTTATAGGAAGATCGCTATTTCTGGAAGTCTCGCGGTTCAGTGAATCATCCCGACTGTTCCAGACGTCAGGTGGAAGGGAAAGAGATGGCTAGTGATGTTTTTCCAACCATCCCCTCGTTAGCGCTACAAGATAAATGGGTAGGCGTGGGCTGAATGCTTCCCGTATGGCGACTATCTGCCAGCTGCTGGTTCTCTCGGGAATTCCGATGTTCGGGTGACAATATGTAGCTCACGTGACCACTCCCGTCACAAAGTATCACACGACTACTCGAGGGTTAACTACGAAATGCCTAAATAAGCGGTCTGTTATTGCTTGCAATATAGTATATATGCGAAGTATGGTTAAAAAAACTCTGTTCAACATTATTGAAGTTGGAAAACGAGAGAAAATATTGTGAAGTGTTACAATTAAACATCTGATGCATTACATTTAACTTACTTTTTCTATATATTCTGCGGGAAAAATCATTGTTATACAAACTTAGCCTTCTAATTCACGTTAATCCAGACAAACGTTTGTGGCGCTGATGTTATGACATATCTCCTTTTAGGTACAAGGGAATATTATTGGTGCACGTTCCTTTTCACATCAATTACTTATACACTGGAAAAGGTTGCTGCACGCATTGTTCACTAGTTTGATGCAGCATATTCTTACGCTGTAAATTTGGAAGCAGTGTGGCCTATCCTCAGGGTAGAGCAAAGAGTTCCGTCAAAGGGTATACGTGGATATGTATCAGTAAGGATGGTTCTAATGACACTGGAATGCAAGTTTAAGACTGGTTAAATGACTGCATCTTTTTATCGTCTCATCAAACTCGAAGTTGCCGACCAAGGGTTACCAATAGATCACTGTTTAGAGTTACCGTATGTAGAATGCTTATTATTCGATAACATTTAATTCGTTATTTACATAGGAACCAACAGATATCTTTTCTCATCGCTTCTGGTCTGCCTTCGTCCAAGACAGAACTAGATATGTTTCTTAATGGACCTCTAACCCAGTTCTGTCCCTCACTACAGCTGCGTTCCACTTTCAACTCTCGAAGCCTGTCATTATTCACACCAAAATTCCTTTTGTGACTCTTTTGTCCATTGTGATTATGAGTCTCGGCCATGCAATTATTTAGGGTCCGAACAATGCCTTTTCAGACGGAGACTAATGTTATCCACTTAGAATCCCTTCTAATAACCCTCTTTCTTCCGTCTCTTTTGTTAAACGACTCAACGCAACTGCACCTGTTCGCATTTTAACAAATACAATGTTCGTTTGATATTCATTAAGATTCTTTATTAATTGCATTCCTTAATTTCGGTATCAATTAGAAAGAATTCGGCTATGCTTTTGCTGTAGTAATTTCTTTCCTGGAACTTTAGGTCATATCAAATGATGAATGAAATGGGTGAAATGATGCACACATAAGCCCAGATTTAGTAAAGCTTAGAGCTTCTCACTCAGGATAAGGAAACCCCTCGAAAAACAACTTATCGAGGTAACCCACTCTCATCGAGATTCGAACTAGTGACATTAGATAGTATACCTACCAGTACAATGTGCAATAAAACAATGTCTACAGATGAAATTTTAAGTGTAACACTCCGATATATGGATAAGCCCTAATAAGATAAATTTCTACAAGGAATGAATACGGAATATCTGTAAAAACTAATTTTTTTTCTCGGAGTTGGTTTTCTGTGATTCTTCATTTTCAATTTTTACTTTTATCTATTCACACACATACATGTATACAAACAAGTACCCATGCCAGAAAGGAGACTCGAACCCACGTTCCTCAAACTGACAAAATGTTAAAGCCAGCGAGCAGTTTCTGTGCTATGGTACTTCAATTAGGTGACCAGATTTAGATGTCTTACCTAACTGATATTCCACTTTTTTCACCAGAAAATAACAGACAGTATATCTTCTTCTTGATCAACACGGTTTAGGCCACTTAGCCTGTTCCGGCTCCAAAGTCTTGCTCCTTCCGTCTTTTCCTCTGTCTTCCTAGATTTCTTCGTCCCTGTGGTTGGTAATTGTATACTATTTTAGTAATTCTATTTTCATCCGTTCTATTGAGATGGTGCTTCCATTTGGTTCTGTATTCTATTATTTTTATTTAATTCTGCTATTTTTAATTGCTATTGTATATCATAATTTTGTTTTTTGTCTTATTTTATATCCAGCTATTCTTCTAAGGAACTTCTTTTCTTCTGTTTGTATTTTTCTTTTATGTTGTATCGTCATTGCCAATGTTTCTGAGCCACACGTTACAATTTGAACAGCCATTGCTTTATACAATTTTATTATTGAATATTTTCTTGCTTTATTGTTTGTGATTCTATTCATTACAAACAGTATATAAGAATGCAAAAACAAAACACATTTGTTTCGAAGAGTTCGTAATTCTCTATCACCTAAAATAAAATGCATTTTCATGACATTTTATTCTACACGCGTTTTATTTTTCACTTTAAAAACTCCCAAGTTTTATGGTCCAACCTATTATTTACTCGTAGTCGGCAGAAATATTGCATTCCACCTAAATAAATTCTATTTCGAGAATTTACCTAAAATATGGGTAACAACGTAAATAAATGAAAAACTAAAAAAAACTTTTGAAAGCACAATATGTATGTATTATGCCTATTAATAAAAATTTTGTATCAGACACAATGTAGCAATTTTATATTTCTTTTACGAATCGTTCAGGCTTTAGATATGTCATATCAACCTTTCTTACAGGCTTTTAAATAATTTATTTATTTGCTCATTATTTAATCATTATACAAATAATGAATAAGTTAATCGGTTCAGGTTAAGATTACAATCTTAGTGTAATGAGTGAGTGTGTGGTGTTTTAGGGCCCGTCGACAACAAGGTTATTTGGGCCCGACAATCAATCTTAGTGTATACGAGCCTTAAAATGTATTTAGATGCCATTACAACCTATCTCCTTAATTTACTGGATGAAGGAAAGGAACAATAAGTAAGCTATAAAATAATATATAAAACATAAAGGCGATCCGTATGTTTGTAAAAGGAGCTACCTTAATTGTACGCCGAAAGGAAAAAGAGATGAAGGCGACGTAGCAAACGCTCGAACCTAGAATAGATGTGTTGTGTAATCCAGGGAAATAGCAGTCTGACATCAAAACGGCTGTAACTTAATTGAAATGTGGTGAAATGACATTAACAACGGAATGTAATTGAAGTGCATATTCTGAGTACGGCACTCAGACTTGTCTCCTAACACATTGAAGGCTATATGTTTGCACAAGGAAACATAATTGCTACTTTGCAAAAATAGCTAATTCTTTCAATTCACTCGCTGAGCCTTAATTTCAACAATTAATGTTTCTTCTGCAACAATTTTATAGGTTAAGTAGCCGTTTATTATACATAAAGTGTCTTAAAAGTTTAAGGAACTTAATTACCAGGCAAAGTTCATAGAGCGATTTGATTTTTACCTCAATCCCAAATGTGTAGGTTGTGATAAAAAATCACTTCATGAGAATTATTTGCTTTGTCTTTAATTTCATACTTGAAATATTCATTCTGTTAGCAAGTTTTTAAACCTTGCGTAATTTTATTCTCCTTCTTAATAATTTTCTTAATTAGAAAATATAATATATACGTAAGAGTTTGTAGTAGGTATATTCGGATACCGTGAAAGTATATATGTGTGTGTGTGTGTGTTTGTGTGTGTGTGTGTGTATGTGTGTGTGTGTGTGTGTGTGTGTGTGTGTGTGTGTGTGTGTGTGTGTGTGTGTGTGTGTCCTAAAAGATTTTATTTACTTTAATTATCTACGCTCCATAACTAAAGGGTTCTGACGGTTATTTCATATTTTTCAAATATTTAAGAATTTGTTCTGATTTGTTCCGAAAAAAGTAATTTGTACAAAATAGAAAATGTGAAAGCCCACGAAATGATACCACGAGAGTTTTTTGTAATTTACGTCCTCCAACGTTGTCTTATCGGACGATGAATGGAATGGGTGAAATGATGCTCAAATGAGCCATAGAGCTTAGAGTTACCCGACATTCGTCTTTCAGGATGAGGGATAACCCCGGAAAAAACCTTATCCAGGTAACTCACCCTGACCGAGCTTCTAACTCGGGACCTCATGAATGGGAGGCCCACAAGAGTTAAATGTTACATGATATTGTTGCTGTTGGTAATTACCATAATGAAATTACGTAGTGTAGTAACGTGAACCAATAATAGAAAAGTAATTTAGCTGTTCTAGAAACATGGTCTGCACAGAACCCAGAATAATGAGATAGCTTAGCGTCACTTTGCATTGGCCGCACCGTGGCTCAGTGGCTCTCACCAAGGCGGCCCGAGTTCGATCCCAGGCGACCGCAAAGTGAGATTTATGGTGGACAACACGGCGCTGGTGAGGGTTTTCTCCTGGATCTCCGGTTTCCCCCGCCATCTCATTCCACCGGTGCTCCTTCTTCATCTCATGTATCATCAGTGTCACCACCTGTTGCCATATGTTGTAAAAGCGGGCGTTAAACACTACACTACACACATCACTTTCCAAACAACGGCCTTGAGAGTAAGACGTGTTTTTGTGTCGCTCTGCGATTGTGCAGAAGACGTTTAGTTATGAATGCATTTGGGTTGCACTAATGGCGTGTGCCAAAAACTTAAAATTCATCGATGCAACAACAATAATTTGTGAAAGTACAGAATCTACGGCATTTAAAATTGTAATAGAATTTATTAATGGTTTAGCGGAATAAATTCCACAATATTTAAAGGAGAAGAATTGTTATTTCCCAAGAATTGCAGCACAAAATACGTTCACTCCGATACCGCGACCAGAGATAAGAGTCATTACTTCAGAGCGCCGAGGTATCTCAGGAATTCAACCAGATCGTCACCATCATCACGCCATTTGCAATTTTTTTTTGCAGGGTACAAAGGTTGACTGGTGTAAGCTGGATAATATAGAATCTTATATAAATATATAGTAGATTACCGTAGGCTCTACTCGAGTTATTACGTTAGGTGTAGAGATTCTGTTTGTTTCTTCTTCTCATGCAGCTCATGTTTCTCTCAAATATCGCTTTTTACTCTGTCTGTCTCTCTCTCTCTCTCTCTCTCTCTCTCTCTCTCTCTCTCTCTCTCTCTCTCTCTCTCTCTCTCTCTCTCTCTCTCTCTCTCTCTCTCTCTCTCTCTCTCTGGCTAGTCTCTGACCCCTTCTCTGTGCAAACGACATTTACTGAGACATTTGAAAACGGGAAATAAAATATTTTATGGAGTGTTAACAAGAGTTAAAGTTTAAGCAAAATGCTTTACTTCTGCCTCAGGTTTCGTTGGTAACCAGTTTACGCACAGAAATATTGCCACAGCTTCTTAAACTTTTATTCTGTATAAAGTTATAAACGTTTAGTAATATTTTATAAGATTGTTAGTAATAGAGAGTTTATAATATTTTTAATTAAATTAGTCTTTCTTTAGAAAACTTATTGCCAATTACTTGGCAGCCTACTTTCTAAATGACGCAAACAAGTCTTCCAGTAAATTTCATGACGATAAATTGGACTATTTGTCCTGAAAATGGACTCACAGACGCACATACACTGTATAAGTATGATATTTTATTTAAAGCCTGCCCATTATACAAATTAGTAAGTATCATTAATACGAAATCGAATATCGGCTGAAAATTACTACTTCTTCTATTATTCGACACGCTTCGTAATATCTACATAGATAACTATTAGAATAGATATAAATATTTTTAAAGGGAAACGTTTAAAGTGGACTAACAAAATGACTTCTCTCCTACCCTTGGAAGAGCTGGTGATGGTGATGATGTCATTTTACCAATATATTTTAAACGTGTTCGTTTTCTTAGAAAAAGTGCGCATTTCTTCACCTGATAACACTCAAAAGGTGTGGTAGGTTGTGAAAAAGGCGAGCTCCACATTTCTTATAAAAATAAGGCAACTTTTTCCCCCTTCATGATGGATGACCTGCTGTCTGAAAAGAGCAACGCCAAACAATGCTCATGGAAAAGTGAAATACATTACTCTCTTTTCCGACGGGCTTATAGAAACAGTGAAGGGAAAGGGACTTCACCAAGAGACAAGGGAAAGCGCATCTCCTGCCGTGTATAATACGTATGTAAAATATTTAATATCTGGCAAAAGCCAAGGGGCATGTTTGTAAGTGACAGCAAAAGAAAAACATTTATCATGTGGTATTAACCAGGACTAGCCGGCCTACAGATGTTCCCTCTTCGGACCTGTACGGTTTCCAGGGAATTTCAAATTTGCGTGATGTAATGTGCGTCAGTAAAAGTGCTGCAGTCCATTAATAATTCAAAGCGATGGTATGTTATTTCCTTTTTGCGTGAGTCCAGGTAAAACAATCGATTTTGATGTTATGCATAGCAACTGGGGGCGAATAAATAAAAACTTAAGCGGCACGTTATCCATTACATCAGATTTTTTGTCAATATTTTCAAAGCTTTCAGGCTATAGAAACCTGGAGCGTAATACAATCATGACTTTCTCTGCATCTATCCTTCATATATTATTATTATAACAGCTAATTATTCTTGCTTTCTACTCAGTCACGATATGTATTTTCATGGAATAATTTTAAATTAAACTGTAGCAACTCTCATGTGGTTTCATTAAATTTTATTATCAAACTTATAGGGATAAGATAGGCATAAAATCTAACGTACATTCTCAGAACATATAACGACATATCTGAGAAAAATTAAACTTGTAATAATACAAATATTCAATAATGGACGTTTGGAATCAACCCAACGCTTTTGACACACAAGTATGTTTTAATAGTTTGTTGGTTTTGACTACAAAAAATGTTGCTTGTTTTCTTACCTTTTCCAAGCTTATTAACATTAAATAAGTAAAAAGGTATTTAGAGACTATTTATAGAGAATTAAAGATACATTTTCTAAAGCTATCAATATGTTTAACGTGAGATACTAAATTACACGGCTTGATTAATTGGGTGTGTACGACGGTGGGTAAAAAGGTAAGGCCTCCTATTTTTTCCTTAAATAAGTAAGTTATGTGAAAACTTTGAATTTCGCGCAATTTCTCAAACCTTCTTCTCCAATCCCCTCCAGTAGTAACTTCCTAAGTCAACATGTGGCAGCACTGCATCCTCTTGCAAAATGGCTGACATCGACATTCGCATTAGACAGCGTTCTGTGATTGAATTTTTCGAATGCGGAAGGTGAAACGCCAATTCGCATTCACGAAAGGCTAAAAAATGTGTATGGTGATGCAACGGTGGATGTCAGCCCTGTTAGACGATGGGTTCGTCTCTGTAACGAAGCTGAAGGGCAAATACCATTAGCAGATGAAAAGCGAAGCGGCAGGCCGGTGGCTGCAGTGACTCCATGCATCATTCAGCGAGTCGAAGACATCATTCGTAGTGATCGCCGGGTAACAAGTGAAATGTGTCGCATTACCTCCCTCAGTAAAGGCAGTGTGATGACGATTATTCAACAACTGCGTTACTCAAAAGTTTGTTCACCTTGGGTACCAAGAATGTTAACTGCCTGAAACAAAGAAACAAGGAAAACAATAGCCTCCGAACACTTGCAGCGCTTCAATTTGGAGGGAGAGGAGTTACTGGAAAAAAATGTTACTAGAGACGAAACGTGGGTTCATTTTTTTGAACCTGAATCAAAGAGATAGTCAATGGAATGGCATCACACAACGTCACAGAAGAAAAAGAAATCAAAACTCAGCGGTTGACAGGGAAAGTTACGGCGACATTGTTTTGGGATGCAGAGGGTGTGCTTATGATTGATTTTTTTGGAGCATGGATGCACAATAAATTCTGTCCAATATGGCACAACTCTCAAAAACGTCTTCGCCGAGTTGGCCCAACAAAACCTATGGCGGTTGTTCTTCTTTTGCATGAAAATGCAAGACCACACACTAGCCGATACACCACTGCAGAATTTGAGAAATTGAGAAATTAAGATGGCAAGTCTTACCTCACCCGCCCATACAGACCCGACCAGCACCATCAGACATCCATCTGTTCGGACCACTAAAGGAAGTTCATCGTGGGATTCATTTTGAAGATGGCGAGGATGTGAAAAAGTCCGTACGTTAATGGTTTAGGAAGCAAGGCCATGTGCTTTACCACACTGGAATACAATCCCTAGTTAAAAAGTGGACCAAAACTGTGGAAAAGGACGGAGATTATATTGAATACTGACAAATTAATCGTCAATGTTGTAGTTTTCAAGTTATGTAATTTGTATTCAATTTTCTTGTCAATTAAAAGAGAGAAAACAATAGGAGGCATTACTTTTTGACCTACCCTCGTATAAGATTACCATTATTGGGCTGCCTAAATATCATCATTTAAGACGGAGCGTTTGAGCTATACCTATTTTTTCATCTTTTATCTTTAAAAATCCGTTTTTCTGTAGCTTTATTACAATAGTTAACCAAACTTTTTTAGTTTTTGTGGCTTCTGCGTCACATGCTTTGGCCGTAAAGGTAACAAAGTGCTACACTATTATTACCATTCTACCAACATAGCGGCCAAACAAGCGCGACTTGTTCTCAGAAGCTGAAAGAAAACTGCCATTACAGTTAAACTGACATAATACAGGGTGTATATAAATGAATATCGAGGTTTAACTCTTTTTAATATTTATTACATTCAACTTACAGTTATAAATGATATGCCAAATGAAAAAGCAACTCAAACAGTTTTACCAAGAAACTTATAAATGTTCAATGTGATTACTCTTTTTCACACGTCTATAGCCGAATTCTTCTCAAACGTTGATAAGTGTGTATTCAGTAATTGTAGCAACTGCTGCTTCTGATTTCTTAATTCAGGGAGGTCAGCTGGTAGTGGAGGCACGTACACACGACCCTTGATGAAGCCCTGAAGGTAAAAATCGCATGGCATTAGGTCAGGAGAACGTGGAGGCCATGCATAGCATGCATGGGTCCTTTCGACCTATCCGGCGCTCAAGTACAGTGACGTTCAACCAATCGCGTACTTCGTTATGCCAGTGAAGTGGCACATTATCTTGCTGGAAAATTAATTTCTCCGGCTAATTTGCTTACAACTGAGGCAAGAGCCATTGCTCTAGTATATCTATTGTATCTAGTGTATCTAGTGTGTATCTGTAAGGACGTAGCCGTAAGACTTTTCTTACAACTTTCCAAACAGTCGACACAGGAACTTGTAATTCACGACTAGCCTTCCGGACGGATTTCTTTGGGCTACGAGTGAATGACTCTCTCACTCGCTCAATAGTCTCTTCACTTACTCTTGGTCGTCCTGTGCTCTTCCCTTTACAAAGGCAGCCAGTATATTCAAAGTAATGATGCCATCTACGAATGTTATTATCACTATGAGGATCACAGCCAAACTTAAAGCAGAACACACGTTGCACAGTAACTACAGATTCGCTCTTTGCAAACTGCAAAACACAAAACGCTTTCTGTTTACTAGTCGTCATCTTTGCTACTACCGCTCTCTAGCGGATTGCGGTAGAAACATCGCACGCATATGCGTACTGGTGCCAACAAACAAAACTATTTGAGTTACTTTTTCATTTGACATATTTATAACTGTGAGTTTAATGTAATAAATATTATAAATAGTTAAAACTCCGATATTCATTTATATACAGCCTGTATATTCAGCCCTCTTTTTTCTCCAAGAGCTTTCTTGTAGGCCCACAAATAGGTTATTGACCTCTAACTTCTTTTGAAAAGCATTATTTTGAAAAATGCATGCATGTCTGTTCTGTCGAGTTCTAGTTCGCTCGAGCAAGTGACGTTAGATTTTTTTGACATGTATAATTCGATCGAGAATAGTACATTGCGATACTATTGTGGAAGCAATTTGTACTGAACGAGGAAAGCTTTGAAAGACGAGGCACTTGCGATGAGTTTTTCAATTTCCGAGATTCCGTTATATGCTTGTCACATGCGTACTGCATACTATTTTTGCACAATATGTATTTATATAACTATACAAATTGTAATATCACAATCAATATTTCAAAATAAATGTTTTTACTTACCGTACTAGTGCGGGAATCTCAACTTAAGAAGCATATGAGCAATAACGGTAAACATGGAATATTAGTTACATAGTGCAAAAACGAAATACAGCTGTGCACCACTCTATAAAGCATTTGAAAATTACTAGTACACGTCACACGTTAATTTTTCATTTTAGTGAAACAGGTGCCACATACACATAACTAGTACTGACAGTACCTGAAGACTGAGTAAGCCTATACTGCGATCTCAGGAGATGGATTTACTTGCTTTACATTTCAATTGCATTAATTACAGAGGTCCTGAAGATTCTCTACGTAAATATTAAATTTATGCCACGACCAACCCTGTAAATTTTGAAAATGACATATTTGCTTGTTGAAATGTTTTAACTAAATTTTAAGCCTTATCATAGCTGAGTGGTTAGACCACTTGGCCCACCTAGGCGGTCCGGGTTCGATCCCAGGTGACGCAAATTGTGATTTGTGGTGGACAACATGTCGCTGGGCGGGTTTTCTCCGAGTCTTCCAGGTTCCCCTGCCAGCATTCCACCGATTACTCCACCATCACCTTCCCTATCACCTCATTTCCCTTACTTTTACTTCCGGCGTTGGCCTGATCCCTCATCTCAGAATTTCTCTGACCAGGAAACTTCTGATTCTCAAACCGTTGCCTACGGACCTCGAGGTTGCGCGATTCGCAAAGCCCTGTGTTCCACTTAAGGAATTACAGGAATTAATTCGTTCATTCATCCATTCATTCTAACTAAATTTTGTCTTTCTACTTCTCAAGGACTTCAGCTCGAGGAAAAAAAGAAGTAACGGTGCGATCAAATTTTCAAGTAGGACTACTATCAGTAGTACTAGATATCACTAATCCATTGTTAAATTCTGTTACACAATATTCTATGTCAGTTTCACTGAGTGGGATAGCTTTGGTGATACTGTATTGGTCTGCATTCTGGAAGACCTTGGTTCAGGTAGTTTGGGCCGAACAATCTGACTGAATTTCTTTGGGATTTCTCTCAGTCGTAGATGTAATTATCGTATTTGATAGTCAACATATCAGGGCCTAAAATTTCACATTACATATAAAACAATAGTAAACTAGAAAGTAGATGTAAATAGTGAATTATGTATCATCTATCCACAGCTGATAATAATGAAAGTAGGCAAGTAAATGACAATCTGCCATTGAGTGTCACGTATACAAGCAGAGGTACAGTAGTCTAGCATTAATATAACTGCCAACACGGACAAAGGAAGATTACATGTGATCAATTTCGAGTAACTTTAAGCTCTAACGATCCTGAACTTCTTTGAGCGTAATTTCGCCATTTCATTCATCCTCCGATATGACGATGGAAGATGTTAATTAAAGAAGGGGCACGGTAGCGGGATGAAACCCAGATGGCTGACTGACCACTACACAGAGAGATGTGAGTAGTTTCTTAGAAGGTCCGTTGCGATAGGGTCACATAGTTATATCAACGTAAAATGAATAGAAAAAATGTATTTTGGTGATCCACTACAAATGTCTAATTTGTTAACAAGCTCCGACGGATTTATTTTGGTCATTTAGTTATGATGACCATTGGACATTGCATGTGTTACAAATAACAATTCAGTAACATTAACACGTCCTTCAGGCTAAACTTTATCCTGGAGAAACTCGATGAAGTTTCAATTAGTCAGACCATGTTTAATTGGTTTAAATCATCAAGAATAACTAACTACGCGAACCACCAATAAGAAGTGCAACATCGCCGAAGAGCTGCCTGAGCTCCTGGATATGTGGAAGGAGTGGTATTTCCAAAGAGTCTTCGTCACTTTCTGATAAGTATTTAAAATATTTGGCACATACGTGTAAGACAGACACCTATTAAACTTAGATCCGAAACTCCATCAATATTTTTGCAAAAGCTAATGTTGGAGAGGACGTGGAAACCAGTAGTTATCTCAGGAGCGTAAATAACATACACAGTATGAATCTTAACCTTAACTCATTTTAATCTCTCTTCCTGGTTACAATAATATAACATCAGATGGCTTTGCAGTGCAATTCAGTTCCCAAGTCCTCACTAGATGTCGGTTTCCCCACATCCTCCACACCCTGGTGAGTCCCGATTTCCAAAGGAATGACCAGCTGAATGGATCGGGCGATCTGAAAGCCGTTTGTTGTCCTTAGAATAGCTGTTCTCGCTATGCCGTCTCGGCCCAGGCGAAATTTCATCACCATGCTAATTTCCACATCGGCAATTTGGATTTCAGCTCTTCCGGTGTCTGAGCGTCGTAGCACGTGGAATGCTCTCAGCTCCAGGAGGTAATCCTTAGTCCAATTTCTCCAGAAGTCGTCTGCAATTTTCTGCTTCTGTCGGTACAGTTTAGCGAGACCAGTAGCTGGTGGTGCCTCACTGGGGATTGTCGTCAATTTCCCACCGGTGAGGAAATGAGCTGGCGTTAAATCTTCTTGCCCTATGTATGTATTCCTCGCAACTTGTTACATCCTCTTCATATTCTGCGTCAGGTAGAACATCGTTTATGACATCATCTGGACTTAATAGGCGTTTCAGTGTATCCTCTAGACGCTCTTTGTAGTGTTCTTAGTCATCAGTGGATGTATTGCTTGTAAAACTGTCTATTTCTGTACAAAAGCGAGTGACATTGCTCCTTTCTCTTCCTCTCCTTCGTTTCAAAGATTGGGCATTCAGCTATTTCTTAGTACACAGGAAGCCAAAATGGCTGCCTTCAACGATCGTAGCCTTGTTTTCTTTCCGCAGTATAAGAAAAATAATGCAGTACTCCTACAATTCACAAATGGCACCGAAGTTATACGTATATTCTCACTTGCGATTTCAGGCCGGGTTTCGGTACCAAATGTTGGAGAGGACGTGGAAATTGGTAGTTATCTCAGGAGGGTAAATAACACACACAATATGAATCTTAACCTTAACTCACTTTAATCTCTCTCCCTGATTAAAATAATATAGCATCATATGGCTTTGGAGTGCAATTCAGTTTCCCAAGTTCTCACTAGATGTTGGTTTCCCCATAACTACACCCTCGTGATTATCATACAGGTTGCAGCATTATCAACAGTAAACATGAACAACAATCCCTGAAGGAACATATTATGACAAATGAAACTGCGACACAGAGATTTCACAATTTTTGACTATATAATACTCCAGATTTTTGGGTTTTCCATACTACTTGTCAGGTAAGATCACTAAACAGAGCCAAAATGTTGCAGAGAATGTTGGAACTGAGGAAAACATTCACATTTTCGTAACCACTAAAGGATTGCAATTCCGGAACTTCAAGATTAAATGTTTGTTTTATTTGATTTCCTAAGCAATATAACTTTTCACCTCAACAACTTCAGTGTACAATGTAAACGCATGTTTATAAAGTTAACAGACTGTGTGAATGCATATACTGAAAAATTAAAAATTTGGTAAAGCCAAATAGATCAGAACCAACTACAGAATTTTACATCTCTAAAATGAGTTATGGAAGGTTTAATGCATAATATGAAACAAAAATAAATTCATGTATTAGAGAAGTCATTAGAAGGGTTCTGAGTGAAATTTGTAAGCCTACAGTAGCGTTTCGGTTGAACATCTTCAATGCGTTCTATACTTAAGTTCATCTAGTTTCCAGCCGGACATTAAAACACTAATATTTAGAAAGAAATAGTACCAATCATGTAAATTAAGGAAGTGTCATGACTACGCCACTGTCTAACAGTGTACATTGGAAACAATTTCAATGAGGTATTCAGATAAACTGTGACGTTATTTTCGAGAATACAATATAGAAAATATGTAAATGTCTTTAGGAACATAAGAGAAATAATTAGTGCTGCATAGTAGCTATTGGACAACGAAACAAAACACAGGTAACAAGCATATAATCGTTCTGTAGAACTGCTTTTGTCAGCTTAATGTTCGGCTAAGGCCAGTAAAATGGTGAGAGGGCAGTGTCTAGCATTCTTGTTATGTCTGATGTTCTTTAGTGTCATTAAACCTCTTTGCTTTTCTAACCAAACCTTGCGTTCGTAAGTACTCATTTCATTAGAAGCTTTATCCAAAACCCGAATGACCACCACTGTAGCACATGTCATCTGTTTGTTTATATGCCAGATAGAAGAAAAAAGTAAGGGGTGAAAAGTAGGGGTAAAACAATGTAGTTGTGTTTGTCAGCCTGGTTCTATGCAACTCATGCTTGTGGGGTGGGATTCCTAAGCCGGGTGTTCTTCCAGTTTTCACTCCACTGGACACCTAGAAGTAGATATGGGGTTGCACTAAAGATTTTTAGGTCGAAGTGCAAGTACCGTTAAGCTCTTTGCACTCTCCCCATTAACTCTATTTCTACTTGCTCTTCAGAAAATCCTTTATATATAAAGCATGACAGAATAAAATAGAAGAAACCAAAGCTTTCAAATCTATGATCTATGGGGAAAGATAGTGTAGTGTAGCATATCTATAGAATTCTTTCTGAAAGTCATTGTATGTATGATTATACCTAAACTTACGTCCAAGATCCAGTGTAACTGTGCCTAAGAAACTTCAACCTATAGCTCATATCACCAAGGCACTGTTTTTGTTTCAATAATAATTAGGAGTTTATCAGAGCGGAACCGCTAAAGAAGTAAATCATTTGAAGGAGAATGAGATACGTAAAAATGGTATATACCTATTATCATAACCATTATCTTTAATACCCAACGTAGCCCAATATGTTTATGGCGTTCTGTTATATTCCACCAACAGAACCTTCAATCCCATTCACAGACACTTCCACCACCTCCAAGATTGGTGCACGCTCTGGCAATTGTCCAGCAACCTGGAGAAAATCCGAGCCATTCTATTTACAAAGGGCCACTTGCCCGCCAATTTCCCCACATTTTCTTATTCTGGGCGAAGGATAAGATGGGAGAATCCCATTAAATACTTGGGTGTGACTTTGGACAAGGGCCTAACATTTGGGGAGCACGTTCGGGGGTTGTCGCATTGGGCGAATGGGGCTGCGGCCTCACTTTACCCAATGCTGCACTCCACGATGCCTGTTCCCCTGAAGCTACGCCTTTTCCAGACTTTAGTCCTCCCCATAATGCTTTATGCATGTGAAGTCTGGGGTATGACCGCAGGCTCAAACTTTCTGCTGCTCCAACGTGTACGGAATATATCCCTCTGGTTTATCTATTCTGTATACAGAAGGTCGCCCGTGAGGTTACTTCAGGAAGCTTCATTCCTCCGACTGAGCCGGGCCACAAAATTCTACGCCAGTTTACCAAACCATCAGAGTGCTCTGGGTAGGTCTGTTAGGGCTTATCGTTCAAGGGAACGCCGCTTGAAACGATACCGGCTACCACGCATGGAAGCTTCATTCCTCCGATTGAGCCCGGGCCACAAAATTCTACGCCAGTTTACCAAACCATCAGAGTGCTCTGGGTAGGTCTGTTAGGGCTTATCGTTCAAGGGAACGCCGCTTGAAACGATACCGGCTACCACGCATGGAAGCTTCATTCCTCCGATTGAGCCGGGCCACAAAATTCTACGCCAGTTTACCAAACCATCAGAGTGCTCTGGGTAGGTCTGTTAGGGCTTATCGTTCAAGGGAACGCCGCTTGAAACGATACCGGCTCCACGCATGGAAGCTTCATTCCTCCGATTGAGCCGGGCCACAAAATTCTACGCCAGTTTAGCAAACCATCAGAGTGCTCTGGGTAGGTCTGTTAGGGCTTATCGTTCAAGGGAACGCCGCTTGAAACGATACCGGCTACCACGCATGGCGTGTGGGCACTACCGGTAACCTTAAGGAACATATATCAGCCTAAAACAAAATTTCTCTCATTGAGATTTTGCCTGGGATAGCTTTCTACTCATACAAGTCTTCCAAATGTTTAACACCATTGCGCTGCACACGGGCCGTTGCACCCGAACCTGCAACCATTGAGGAGCAACTAGCTACCTCCCTTCCTCCCCCAATATAATTTTCAACCGCCATCCTAAGGGCAGATATGTCTGAATCCCTGCGGGCTGTTCCTGAACTCGCCAACGCCTCAGTTGCTGTTTAATACCCACTAACATCGCAGGCATCCATGCTTGCTCATGTGCAATGCCATTGTCACGGCATATTAAAATAGCTTGTAATTCATTGTTAATATCCTCCGGTTGAATTCAAGCCTATGCCTATTGCATCTGTCATTTCTCTAATTAGCCTGCAGCGTCTTATGGTTACTGTGCATTTCCCTATTTATGACTGGTTTGTTAGAGGCGTGTGCTTGTAAAATCTCACGAATTGATAGTGCTTTCATAGCCACCCTCGAGTGCTTTATACCATATAAAGTTAACATTACGATGGCTTGAAGGTTACACATAAACTTTTTCGGTCTTTTAATAAAAATCTGGTATGTAACACTCGCATAGCTTCCTTGGCTCTCCCTTATATTAATGTTTCTTAAAAACTCTATCATTGTAGCTCCTATATACTAACTAAATCTAAAGATTGCTGTATTCCAGTAGCCTTACAAATATAGTCTATCTAAAACAGTCTTTTTTCTACTTTACTTCTACTTCAACAATATAAATCAAATCTACATTTCTACTACAGCTTTAATTCTTATAACAAGCTACAAAAGACTGTTTCCTACAGTTTTAAAATTTCCTCTTCTGCAACTGGTATCCAAAGCTTCCTCCTACTGGTATCCATCTCCTAAAGGAACTGGCATTAGTAGATGGAGCTGGTTCGTCAGCTCCAGACATCCGGGTAGTCATCTCTCCGCTTCTGCATAATCAGTTGCATCTGTCCGCTTTGATACTCTCCATATATATCTTCTCTCTCCTGGTATTCTCTTTCTGTCTTTCTGTATTCTTTCTGATGTCCATAATTGGCGTCTTAAATCAGGTCTTCAAGTCTGGTAATCTGTATCTTCAGTTTCTCTTGGTCCTATTTCCCTCCGACGATTTCTTAAGTTATATTCTTTTCTCATAAATTGAAATGTGCTGCAACAAAATGAAAAAAAAAACCCATTCTTGGTTCTATATGTTCCAATTTTAGCCTCTCTTTAATGTCCGGAAATAAATCATGTACTCTTCTTCCTACGTGTGCATTATCCCACTCTTCTTGCCATTCTTGTAAAAATAATTTTTCACTTCTTTCTTAGTATTGCATCTTTTTCCCATTATTTTAAAGGCATTCCCATATTCCTCCTTCTTTAGCCGAAAAGGTGTACCCCTTAATATAATGATATAGTCAATAGGCCAAATTCTCTCTACTATTAGTAGGGCCAAAGTAGATGTCGTTTTTGTAGCTCCGCTGCTGCGAAGTAGTGTTTGTCTGGTTATAAGGAAAAACCATACCAGTTAAATATATTATTGCATGCAATGTAGGTTAGCAATGATGATGATGATGATGACGACGATCTATTTGAATCGAGTTGTCCAATTATTTGAGAATGTAGTATAATTGTTTCTGAATCACAGTACGAGAAAATTTGTTTATCTGTTAATTCTGTCGCATTCATCCTTTACAGTTTAAACTAACTGTTTCGGTAGTAAAGTAAAGCTTTAACTGCCATGAGTCGCTTAAACGGTAATCAAAGGTTCCTTGGGCGCTGACGCTAATTCTGTATAACCCGTGCGTGGTCCTTTGGGGCTGTGGTTGTTGATAATCACAGTAAACACTTTGGAAATTGAAAATTATGAAAGGAAAGACACGACGTTAAGCAACAAACACCGCTGTATTAACTTAAGTTTCACCTTCTAAGTTTCATCATCTATATTTAAGTTGTCATTTTAAGCGGATACCTCATATGAAAAAAGCAACACAGCTTTCTGCTTGGTGATTTGCTATTTTCTAAGAGTATCATTCCTGTTCTCATTTCAAATTTGTCTGTGTGAGTTAGTAACTTCTGCCTTCTTATTTCCAAGTATCCCTTGAGCTAGTGTGTTTCTTGTGAACTGATTTTACCAGAACCTTTGTTCTTATTACTATTAGTTGGCTCCGAATCTCAATACTCAGACGAAATGTAACCCTTTCTTCCTTCATTACATATTGATTTTAACTTTGGAAATTATATTGAATGTGATTATTTATTAATCTCAGTACATTTCATCTTAACGTTGTTCAACTTCCCCTAAATAGTCCCAGTATCGCATTCTCTTTGCATGATCAGGAGAAAAGGAAAGCGAGCATCACTTCTAATTTGAGAAAATGATAAGCATTAGGAAGTTGAATCCAAATAACAAGAAATATATCAGAATTCCAGTATATATTTGATTCAAATTGTGTCCCTTAACTGGATTTGAACCATGTTTAGTAAGTTTTCTGTATCCCTTACGGTTTACCAGGTATAAAAGCCTTTCAGAATGTACGGACCTCAGAGACTCTTCTCAGAAAAATCAAGATATTGTTTTATTTGTCATTACAGTATCTTAAATATGTGATAATTAAATTAAACTCGTAAGGACTTGCTACCCTCGCTACCTCGGAGAGAGGTTATGCTTGCTAGATACTTGTCCACTTTTACGTGCAATCTTTGTAAACTTTATTTTAGATCCGCACTTGCTTAAAAAATGTCAAAACGATAAAACTCTTTGAAATTAATATTCATATTGCGACGTCACTCCCCGACTCCTCTACCTCTGGCATAAGTGAATGTGAAATGTGAGTGTCTTCCTCTTTGTGTGTAGGTCTTCGACCTAGCAGGGCGTAATGCCCTGACTGTGTAAGGTAACTGGTACAAGGGACCATTTTTGTAATTAATTAGTTTCGTAAATATTCTTATTAAGTGAGTAGTAGTTATTTGTAACCTAATAGAAAACCCCAACCTTTCGTAAAGCATGCATTCCCTACCCATTTGAGCTACTCTCCCCGTGTACGATCTGCCCATGTGTTATTTATCCTTTACCATCCATAGTTAGCTCGTCATAATATATCTATCAGTTACTTATTTTAAAACGTTTTATTCAGTAAAATGTTTTTCTTTGTAACTATTAGAACCTAAATAATAATTATATATTCCGAAATTTACAGTCCTGTTTTTCTATGTACATAGAATAGTTTCAGTATCACTCTTTATTTTTAATATGTTTTACCAGAACAAATCTCACAGCCAATCGAAAACATTGTTCCGACAACAAGAATATATTACACACTAGCCTTTGCTCCGGGCAATTTGTAATCAATTCAGTTTTGAGACATGCGTTTAAGATGACAGTATACTTATTTCTGCATACTGCGGACGTCTTTGGAATAATGAACTGGTATAGCATGTAGTTTATAAATTGCATACGAATAGGAAACTGCGCAAGTGATAAGGTACCAATGCAGGCATTGTTTAATTGCGAAGTCAATAGTGTTACTGAGAATAATAGATTCCAAGATTAAAATGACTTCGTCAATCAATGAAGTTCAACGTTTATTTTATGGGGCGAAATAATGAGTCCTTGAAATATACAAATTTCTGTTGCTGGCAGCTGCGTATGCTGAGATTCTGATAGCCTGCTACACATAATAACTCTCACGAATGTTGTCATAAATACTCTTCGTAGGGAAACAATACTTTGTTACCATCCAATAGATATTGTGTTTTACATTCCACGTGACATGAAAAAGAAAGGCGGTGGGCTCATCAAGAATATTTCAATCTATTGCACATATTCAACTGTAAATATTGGATCAGATGAAAACAAATCAAGCATATGAGATATACAAGGAGAAAATAAAAGAAGCTAAAAGAATGACAAGACCAGCATATGCAGAATTATTGAATAAATTTATAAGTGAGGTAGAGCATGACATACATGGGAGACAAACAATAGGATATAAACTAATTAAGCATTAAATAAAAACGAAAAAGATGTAGCAAGATTAAATATAATATCTGAAGATAAATGGATAGAGCACTACACTAACCTGTATTTTAGTAATGCAGAAAATGATTTACAAGAAAACATCTCAAAAGAAGAAGCAAAGCAACAAGAAGTAGACCCAATAACCCTTGCAGAATTAGACGACGTATTGAACACTATTAAAATCGAAAGGCACCAGGAATAGATGTAATGAAGGAAGAACTTATAAAATACAGTGGAATAATGTGCAAATTAAGAATACTACATTTAATTAATAATTATTGGCAAAAATGTAAAATACCAGAATAATGGTCAATTGCTCTAATCAAAAATATATTCAAGAAAGGAGATCGTAAGATCTGTGGAAATTACAGAGGGATAAGTTTAATGAACGCAAGTTACAATATATATATATATATATATATATATATATATATGTGTGTGTGTGTGAAAATAATAAATAATAGACTGAAAACTATTACAGAATGCCTTATAGGAGAAGAGCAGAGTGGATTCCGCAAAGGCCGATCCTGTACAAGAATTTGGAAACACATATCGCATTCATTGACCTGGAAAAGGCTTTTGATAGAATAAATAGAACAAAACTGTGGCAAATATTAGAAAGTAAGGGTTACCCACCACATATTATTAATGCAATAAAAGGTATATACACAAATACAACTATAAGAATTGATACTGGGGATAGACTAACAGAACAAATTTCTACCAATACTGGACTAAGACAAGGGTGTAGCTTATCACCTACTCTTTTTAATATATATAAATTATGGATTTTAAAGAAAATTATAATGTAAGATCAAAAATTGTTTTGGCAAATAGGATTTTAGAACAAATATCGAGTTTTAAATATTTAGGATGTAACATAAGTTTTAGAAACAATGCTGATATAGAAGAAAAAGCAAACAAATTCCGAGCAATATGTGGGACAATCCAAAGAACTTTTAAAAACAGAGTGAGAAGGGATACAAAAATGAAAATGTTTAAGGTAATGGCTATTCCCACTTTACTATATGGAAGCGAAACCTGGGTGCCAACACAAATGAATTTAAATAAAATACAGACTGCAGAAATGAAATTTTTAAGAAGTGTTAGAGTTTGTACAATATTGGACAAAATAAGAAATGAGGATATTAGAAAGGAATTAGAAATCGAACCAATCCATGACAATGGCATGAACATATATTAAGAATGGAGGATGGAAGATATTCAAATGTAATATTAAACTATAATCCAAAAGGAAGAGGAGACAGAGGACGACCCAAACCATGGAGTGAAGAAGAAGAACAAGACGAATATTGGATCATAAAAAGGTAAGGTTGGTTTTTGGTTTACATTAATGGCCGTGATTAAATATTCCTATAACAATTCAGGAAATTGTAACCCGTAAGGTCCGTCCTCAAGTAAATAACGTAACTCTATATCACCATTAGAAGTGAGTAAACTCTAATTGGTTTCTTAAAGCAAATGGTCTACAGCAGCACTGCTCTCTAGTAATAAATGGTTATCATTAAACACAGAAATGGAGTCAATTAAGATAAAAAATTGTATTAAGTACACGCTTTTTCTTAGCTTTTTGTTTCAGAAGACAAACTATCTTCCAGTAAAATATGGGGCAGCCAACAAAAACCCACTTTAATGGTAGAAGTTGCATTCTTTGCAACGGATTAGTCTTTTAAGACAGGGTTTGCTAAACTAAATAGCAGAGACCAAACATACTCCGTTAGCTGCAATTGTTTGGCCCTCCGACAACCTAAAAGTGTAAATAAAAATAAATGTGCACATGCTTTAACTTAGTGACGAATGCCGAAAGATATAGAACCATTTGCCAAATGTTTTATTAAACATCAGATCTGTACGCGCCATCCTTCTACGGAACATCTAATGTTCGTTCCTCTTTCTTGATGGAATGTATTGCACTGTGACTTTTCTTATACCATTATTTGGCATATTTGAATAAGGCGATCCACTTCAGTTTTTGTTTTTCAGTTAGAGTTTTGGTATGTGCCTCATTTAGTTATTGTCCAATATTCGTGCTTCTTTTAAAATCCAGTACTGAAAGTCCTGCTACAGAGCGTAGGAATGTCATGTTTGATTATTCAATTTGCTGTAGTTGGTTTGATGTTTGGATCTAACATTCGCTGTCGTGGAATACAGGGGCAAGGCTCACTGTATGCAGTTTAATTAATGTGTTTTTTCGCACTTTTATTTCAATGTTCCTTGAATATTTTCACAAAAATTTATGAATCTAGCCAAATTTTGCTCTGCATCATCTGACTTGATAAATTAGAAATTGCACCCTAAATATTTAAAATCTCTTTCTTGTTCAGTTGTTTATCCATGTATAAAAATTTAGGTTTTTATAAGTTCCAATCCATTAAATACTGCCACTTTTGTTTTCCATTTATATTGTATCATATCAAAATTATTATTTTTCTTTTCATGCCATAGAGTAGCAAATTGTAATGATCTTCTCAAACAAAACACACGAATATTGATTTTGCTTGTCTTTCTCAACCGTCTGTCGTGTGACACATTGTTTCCTCTAAAATTTTTTGTACTTTGACTATATCAATGTTCGTCTGAGTGAAAAGATGGTTTCAAAAACTAAATATAAAAATATGTAAGTAGAATATTTAGATTCCGTTTTGATGATAGCCCAAAATTGGCAACAAAAATATATGTGTCATCTTTTTCACAAACTATGAACGGTTATTAACGTAAAATACTTCACATAACAAAGAGATATTAAAACATCTAATTTAATATATAGACTGTCGTAATATTATGAATGAAAGACTAACAGTTTGATAAGTACTGAAATACTGCAGTCATTAATATGTAAGTATATATTTCAGTAAAATAAAACACTATGTTTGCAAAAACCTAATCATATTTGTGCATCTCGTAAATACCAGCTTACGGTTCCTATCTTAAATTAATGTGACTTCATCTGTGATTTATCCACTGATGACTATTTTGAGCTACATAAGGGAATCTGTGGAATCCTCTGCACTAAATGTCAACTGTAATGTTATTAAGGGAGAGCAAAAGTGATAAATAAATGGATGTCACTGGCAGGCACGAGTCAAATTATAAGGAAGGACAGGAATGATGTTGAGCATGGGGTGCTGCGAATACATTATTTGCTAAAGTATATGTGGAAGGTAGCCTAGCGTACATTATTGTAGATGCATGCTATCACAATGTGTCTTTTGCAGAAAATACTCGCTTGTGAGGAAGCTAACGCTCATTATAATTTCTACTGCGCATTATGAAAATCTTACAGATATTACGGAACATGAAGTAGAGCCTCGGCTATAATTCTGGATGCTGAGATGAGGCTATTTTGATTTGAGTAGGATTGAGTAGAATAGATAATTACTCTATTCTTCTAATGTGCGAGCGTTCAGTCAATAGGAAAAGAAAACTTTGGGCAATTTGCCAGAAAATAGCAATTATAAAAACAGGTTTTCCTGAAGAAGCACAAGGCATAGCTGTAAAGAAATTCACAAACTGACAAAATCGAATCGTTTCATTTATTTTATCAACTTGAGCCTGTCATCTCTTTCTTCTTAAATAGTCGAGTGTTATACCGCCAGCTGTTTGTTGACAGGTTTTGAAAGAACCGAAAGACTGACACTCATTAGAATGGATCTTCCTTGGGCAAATATGATCCTTAAAGTGTGAAATTAACGGGTCATCCATCCTGCAGTGTCTATTGTTATTTCAGAAATGTGTAGAGTGCTCCTGTCCTGACTCTGAGATATTCTAAAAAAAAAATGTATAAAATTATTGTTCTCTCTGCTTTTCTGAATGGCGTTTTTATTTGGCATTTATGAACATTTTTTGTTGCTGTAATTTACGTCCGCCAACGTCGTCATATCGGACGATGAATGGAGTGGGTGAAATGAAGCTCAAATGAGCCCGGGATCCATGGAGATTAGAGTTATCCAACATTCATATTTTAGTTTAAGGAAAAACCCCGGGGAAATCTTATCTATGTAACTCACCCTGACCGAGATTCGAGCTCGGGATCTCTTGAACGTGAGGCAGACACGCTACCATAACGCTACCGAGGCGGGCGAACTGTACGAATAGATCTATAGTCAACGATGTTGTATTAAGTATCAGCCACGGTAACGGTAAAAAAGAAAAATTAATTCTCATTTTGATAGTTTTATTGAGTTATTGAAAATGGTTTTTCTTGCCTATTGTGACTGAAAACATCTAATTCTTTCCTATTTTAAATTTCAAACAAATCCGGACTGATCCAGTTCAGTTTGGATAAATGTTCTTAAAATGTACCAAGCATAGTTGTCTGTGTAATATTTAAAACCTTAGTTTCTATTTACAACTTTCTTATTTTAAACTGTGCTTGCCAAAGTCGACTAATTGCCATTTTATCACAACAGATAAAATGTGGTTGCCTATAACTTCTGATGCTTTTAAGCAGAAGTCTTTGCTTTCAAAATAAAACGTTAGTGCTCGAGCAGATTTTATGCCTTTGTGTCCCAAGTAAACGCAAAAAGCAAATGTCGAAAGTGCGTATTGTTGTCTACTTGACATTCTATTTTACTCTCCTGAAAATAACAGAGAGTACATAAGCACACAATAACCAGACTAAAGAATAAAAATATAAAAATATATTCTGCATTTCTTATGTCTTGGCCTCTAGATGCTATACCTAGACACAGTATTACAATTTTATAATTACTCAAACATAATAATTATATTGATATTTACAAACATTTTGTAGGAAAGCTAACCTACACTACCCTATCTAATCTAACCTAACTAATCTAATTGTTACAATTGCAGCTTACAAATTTCACAATCTAAACGACTTCTACCTTCTTATCCCTAATAAATCATCTATCCTTTTGTTCTTGTGTTGATGTCTTCTTCTGTCGCTTCAAATCCTTCTGTTGAATTCAAGATTGTCCTCTTCTATTAATCCTTCGACTAGGTGAAGTTCCTCTTCTTCCTTTGGTTGTTGAAGCTAGGTATCCATATTCTATCCTCGAAGTCGTTCAGATCTTCTTGGTGTGTAAGGAGGTTCACGATATCTATGTTGAATATTTTCTCTTACTCGTCGTTGCTGCTGTCTTTGTTGATTATATTCATCCATTACTATTGTTGAGACCTTCTCTGCTGCCAATTCTAGTATTTTAAAATCTTCCCTCTTCCTAATGATGTTCCATATACATTTTCGTGCTAATTCTTTCCTCTCTTCTTCTAGCTGTTGTGTATACTTCATACATTCAAATAAAGCATGTTCCGGAGTATCTTCTTCTATGAAGGTTGTGCACATGGTTTCATCTGCCTTTCCTATCCTTTTAAAGTATGTCTTGTACGGTCCATGTCTTGAAACAGATTGTATTCCACTTCGTCTTGGATGGATCTCCTTTAATTTTTACCTCTCATTTATACTAGGAAAGATTTCGTGTGTCCTTCTTCCTACATCAATTTGATCCCATTCATGTTGCCATTCTTACGTTCCTAATTTCTCTCCTCGTCCTGCATGGAGTTCCCAATAAATTTTCTATCTTATCGAATTCTCTCCGCTTCATCCAAAAGTAGGCTGCCCTTTGTTTAATCAACAAATCCAATGGCCATATCCCTACTATATATTTATATATTTAATATGGGTATAAAAGTGTTGCTTCTCATCAATATACATACCAAGATATTTAACAACATTTGCTCTTTTGGTGTTGAGCATAATAAGCGACTTTTGCGGAGAAATTTCTAATTTGGCTTGTTTACACCAAATATCAAGAATATCCAGACACACCGCTTTGCAGAGCACATATGTAATTCTTTATTAAATAACATAGCATTGCCGAAATGTGATATTTCGCTTTAAGGAACCGCTGGGATTTATTGACTAACCTATTACTTTCTCTACTATACTAGTAGGGGAAGTATTGAATTCCAAAACATTGCCAATATTTTACCAAAACAAATGTCCCTACCAATAAAGCATTTTTATAATAAAGACCCGGGTGTCTGTGAACAGCAGAATTTGAACACGAAAAGCCATCTTTTTTTGTGTGTGTGTGTGTGTGTGTGTGTGTGTGTGTGTGTGTGTGTGTGTGTGTGTGTGTGTGTGTGTGTGTGTGTGTGTGTGTGTGTAATTTACGTCCTCCAACGATAAGTCATATCGGACGATGAATGAAATGGGTGAAATGATGCTCAAATGAGTCCGGGGTCCATGGAGCTTAGAGTTACCTGACATTCGTCTTTCAGGATAAGGGAAAACCCCGGAAAACCTCATATCTAGGTAACTCATCCTGCCCGAGATTCGAACTCGGGACCTTTTGAACGTGAGGCAGACACGCTACCATCTACGCTACCGAAGCGGGCGACAAAAAGTTATCTAAAGCCAAACTTGATATTTAAGTTAGCATCTTCCAAGGATGAGACAAACAATTTCCATGAAAGTCAACAAATTTTAAACTAGATTTCAACATTTCTGTTTGTCTTAATTCAAAGTGCCGTAAGAGATTTTTATTAGAATTTCTTAACTATGCGACATTTTCATAATAAACTAAGTTCATGTCTTAATTTCCTAGCCTTAAACTCTTCATTCAGAATGACTTTTGTGTAGCATAATTGAACATAACTGTAACATAATTTATGTCAAATAAGGATTTAATGGAATTAACCGTTTCCGAGGTATTCCTTTTTATTATTATTTTCAAATTCTTATACTCTTTTCAATAACGAGTTCTTGCTCGATTTTTAGGTTCTGCAAATAGAACAGTATTTAAAAGCTATCACATAGCAGCCCCTTCTTAAAAATTGGACAACTGTTGATGCCCGTTGTATTTCCCTAATTCCTTTCTATTTAGAGGTAAACACCGAGACATTCGTAAAGTAATGCTAAATCATATGTAAGATCACAAAAGAATTCAAATTCTTTAATAATACGAGTTTTATCCATAGACTCCTCTCAGGTCAGCAATATGTTGCAAAATTCTTGGAAGATGGCACTCTTCATCTGCAGAACTATTTCTGGATATTTCTGTAACTGATTAATCTAGAACTTTTTGAATGTCAACTCTTGATTGAATTCGAATACTCTGTAGAGTTTTCTGATCTTTTATAATATGTCATAGTCAAAAGGGCTCATGTCTGATCAACTTGGTGGATGTTGGAGCACTTGCCAATTCCATCTTCTAAACAAATTCCTGACTGATGCCACTACACGACAACCAGAATTTTCGTATAAACACAATGTCTCCTATCTAGTGATCTGAGATCGTTTACAACGCCACGTTGGGGTAAAAGATGCCTCAAGTAACGCAAATTGTAGTACCCGTTTACCCTTATAATTTGAGGTACGGTATGTACTAAACGTATGTCTTTAAGATCATAACCACAATAATTATCTGTTTTGAAGTGTCCTACGCAGCTCACCATCTTTTTGGGCGTGGTGATTCTGTATGTCACCATTCGCTTGGTTTCCATTTCAACTCAGATGTATACGAACGAATCCAGCTCTCATCCACTGTGATAATGCGACAAAGAAAGGCCTCAGCTGCTTTTTCTTATCACCTAAAGTGCATTTATGCTGTCTGTATTCTATTTTTGCTGCATCTCAAATTCAGTCAGAATATGTGGAATCCATTGGGCACAAACATTTCACATTTTCAAGTTTTTCTTGAAATGATGTGGGCAGTCGATGCTGTAACAGCAAGTTGCACACAAATCCAGCGTCTATATTCAATAACGTCCTTATAGCAAGAACTTAGAGATGGTCTGCTGCAGCAACGGGTCTACCAGCACGTACTCTGTGTTGACATTCCTCTCTTCCTTGGCGGAAAGCTTCCATCCATCTTGCAATAGTTCGATAAGGTATGACTTCAACATACTATACAACCCAGAGTTTTCATGCAACATAAGATCCCAAGCAGTGGACCTTTTATCATTCGAGTGTAGTGCAGTGAATACAGAGAGACAGAGTTTGTTTAGCTGTGTTCTAAAGAAGGCCACTGCAAGTTCTCAAGTCTGAGCTAATAAAAAAATCCTTAAAGAAATGTACAAAAGTTTTAGGTTCTTTACTTTCGTGCGCTGAAATTAAACAAGGCCAATAGCCACTGTCAAACAATCTATCTCTAAGTGTAAATTATGTTGTTCGTAAAATAATGTAGAGTTAGTTAAGAGCATGTAGTACTACGCATGTGTGCCCACCCCGGTAGCGTAGATGGTAGCATGTCTGCCTCACGTTCAAGAGGTCCCGAGTTCGAATCTCGGTCAGGGTGAATTACCTGGATAAAGCTTTGCCAGGGTTTTCCCTTGTCCTGAAAGACGAATGTCAGGTAACTCTAAGCTCCATGGACCCCGGACTTATTTGAGCATCATTTCACCCATTTCATTCATCGTCCGATATGACAACGTTGGAGGACGTAAATTACACACACACACAAAAGATGACTTTTTGCGTTCAAATTCTACTGTTCACAGACACCCGGGCCTTTATTATAAAAATGCTTTATTGGTAGGGACAGTTGCTTTGGTAGAGACAAATGGAAAGTTAGGATTTCTCTGCCTCAGTTTTGTGCATTATTCTAAAGCACGACTTGTATTTCTTCCTCCTGCAACTTGAATGTTTATGAAGTACCTTTGTTCTCTTTAACGGAATATTGTTTTAGGGTGGTATTACTTATCCAGTGTGACATACATATCGTAGATGGTAGCGTGTCTTCCTCATATTCAAGATGTCCTGAGCTCGATCTCGGTCAGGGCGAGTTACCTGGATAAAGCTTTTCCAGGGTTTTCCCTTGTCCTGAAAGATGGGTGATGGGTAACGCTAAGCTCTATGAACCCCGGACTCATTCCAGTCATCGTCCGATATGACTTTACGTTGGAGGACGTGAATTAAAAATATGTGTGATATACTTACAGAATACTACTATTTTGGGACTTTCAGTATTACAGATTTATTCAACAAATACTGTTCAACAAAAATATACTACAAGATTACTGTTGACACCACTAGAATCTCCGATTTACAGTAATGTTGTCATTAGTTATGTAATAAACTAGTTTGTAAAAAGTCATTTCTGTTATCTCAAATAATATGAAATACATAGAAAAATAGTAATTGCTTGTTGAATATTAAATACGGAAAGCCATGTAAATTTAAAACGTCATAATGTAGTTCCTTTAATTTATGCCTAGTAATTTTTAGCAGGACTTACAGGTATTTTAAGGTAAAACCAATATTTGGATTAAGTACTATCTAGCGCAAAGATAAGATAAACTACAGCATGGAAATTTAGACAGTCTGATTATACGTTTATTATGCCACAGCACCTTTTGGTAGAAATGGCCATAACGCACTAGTTAAATAAATTTCTTTGGTTGTTTCAAAGTTTAAAATTTAGATAAAGATTGCTGAACCATTTAATTTCATTCTATAAAAGAAACACTGCAGGTAAATAAATGTTATGTTGAATCTCATTCTGGCAGCGCCGAAAACAAAACCATGGGTCTAAGAGAACTAGGCCTAAATGTAAAGTCTGAATGCTTAATTATATTGCTCTTCTGGGGTCCATTGCAGAGTTTTCTTTGTGCGTGTGATGTATTGGTTAGAGGAGGGAAAATTTGCTTTGATATATAAATCCACCCTCTTTGTCCATTTCCTTACAAACTTTTAATAGCTCTAATTTAATGAGCAAAGTTAAGAGAAAATAATTATTAGGATTAATACGATAGCCCTTACACTCTCTTTGCCCAGAGCGAATTATTCCTTTTCGGTAGACATCTAATTATGCGGCCTCATAAAAGAAAGTGCTTTAAAATAAATAAGAGGTTAAATACCGCTTGGACTTTATTGTGTAGGTGCAGCGACTGTGTACTGTTTTCTACGACTTTCTATTGGTATAATGAATGACTGCTCTACTAACAGGGGGACTGTTGTATTCTCAGTTTCCTTTTAATTATTTTAATGACTAAGGATATGTTCTCGAATCTAACCCAAATACATAGGTTCTGAGAGGTTGGTAAAGGACCTGATATTATTTTTTAATTTTGACTGAAAGCTCAGTAAGGATTTTGTTAGGGATAATTGGAGCATATTAGCATTCATGTTTTGCTTCTTCCATTAGATTGACTGAATGCAATATGCTACTTCCCTGCTTCATAAAACGTTCAATGTCCAAATTGTTTCCTAAAATTATGTTTTATGTCCTAGAAACGCCTCTCACAGTTTTATAAAAAGTCCTTGTGTGTATTTTTTTGAATTACAGAGGTAAAACAGGAAGAGATAGTTAAATAGCAAACTAGGCATTTGAGTTTTCCATCTTCTAAGAGCTGTAATTGAAGATTTCAGGAGAATCATCAACCCTAAAGTATCCTTTATATGGAGCTTTCATAAAAAAATTATTTTCTCAAAATGGCTCTAACGTTTATGATTCCAATACCATTTGCTTAAGAAGTGTTCATGGAAAATGGAATGTATATGTTGAAGATTGAAGGCACCTTTTATTTTGAATTGATTTTTGCACAGCTGATAAACTGAAACATATCGACATGTCAGGTGACTTAAAAGCACACAGTACACAGCTGAATTGAACTTGTTTTTTCCTTGTCATTAATTTGAATGTTCATATATTTACACTTTTCTAAATAGGAAAATCTCTATTTGTTCCATGCAAAGAGAAGTGAATTTCAGTGTCATCACATAGTTATCAGCTTAAGAGATTTGACTAACCCTTAAACCTGACGTATTTTTCTATTCAGGGGTTGAGAAATTAGTATAGAGAGATAACATCGTCATCAGCCCCCTCTTATCTGTAGTCGTGGTTAGCGTATTACTTATGCTCCACTTTCTCAGTGGGCAGCAGTTGAAACGTCTTATTAAAATAAAGAAAATGATGATTTCTACAGCACAGACGTCATGACCAAGGAAGACTGAAAGGGCCCAAACTACGAACTAAGACATTTTGTAACAAGATACATAGCACATGGTTTTCATGATTTGATTTGTATGGAGGAAAGACACCATGACCCGGGCGAGGAGTGCGTGTGCGCTTTATGTGGGAAGCAGTGCAACAGATATCATATGAAGGTGTGTCACAGGAGAACAGTGGCATTGAAAAACTTTTGTTGTGGTGAAAATGGAGAGTGTTAGTGAACTGAAACATCAAAAGTCGAACATTGAATTAAATATGAACAACGAGACAAGGTTATATGTATAAATATTAATGTAAACATGTATTAATTCACATTGTGCGAATTTTAATTATTACAAAAATAAAGAAAATATAATTTTCAGCATTTAGTAAAAGAAATATAACTGCCCTTCTCCACATACCTTAAATTTCGAGGAAATGTTCATTATTTACTAATGTAATTGAGAAATAGGGTAGTAATTATTCAGGTATTAATATAAAGCTCACTTAAAATTGTATGACCTACTTCGGAATTGAACATAAAAGACACCGAGGTGGACTGATATAGATTCAAGGTTGTATAAAACTACATTAAGCTCCTTCTTACGTTTATTAGTAAGCAATCATTTGTCGCAGATAAACGATAACTGATAAAGCTAACTCCAAAATTTATTACAATTTCTTCTTCTTCTTCTTTTTCTTCTTCTTCTTCTTCTTCTTCTTCTTCTTCTTCTTTAACTTCCCTAGTTGTACCATTATCCTGGTGTTGGGGTATTCTTGTTCCTCTATATCTTTATGAGCAGAGCTTGAGGAAACGAAGCTTTGGATTCGATAGTGAACCGGGATAGGTGATCAGCCCAATGCCTGGTGTGAAGGTGAAGGAAGTGGATGATATACATGAGGGTGAGGCCAATAATAGGAAAGATGGTGATGCTGAGGAGGAAATTGGAGGACCCGTAAAAAATCCTTCACAGCGCCATGTAATTTATTACATTTTATAAGTAATGCGTGAAAATATTGTCATTTTTCTATACATCTGAACATACTTCGAAATGAATTGCAGTGAAGTGTAATTTTAAAATACTCAGTAGTACCAGAAAGTACACAGCAAAACTAACAGACCATCTTTTCGTTTTAATGAACACAAATGTAAACCAATTTCCATTTCTCACAAATAGAATTTTCTTACTCTGTACCACACTCCTAGCTCTCAGGGTAAACCACACCACAGATTCTTTGCATGTCCCTCCTCTTGCGTAATTTAAGCAAACCAGTTTGGGTAAGCAGGATGGGAGAAGGGGTAATTGCCTGGTGCATTTATGGAGTGCCGTGTCCTATTCTCATTTTACCTACAAGGAAATACGTAACAAATCAATGTTTAAGACAGTATCTCTTATTTACCAACTTATATTTAGAAGAATAAGGCTTTGTATGTCTTTTGAATAAGGTTTTGAATGTGTCGAGAAATTTATCTAACTGTAACAACACAAATTGTTCTATTAAGCACAACTAAAGGAGGCAAAACGTTCAGGAGCATGTTTTATCAGAAACACTTCATCCTGTTCAAATAAATTTTAATCAGAACAGCAGAGAGTTATTTTTCTCTTATTTAGCTTGATGTGGTATAAACCACTTCCTGAAATTGCAGGTTTTGAAAGCCTAAGTATAATTTTATAATAATTCCGTTTATAGCTTTAACTAAACATTTAACCGCTTGATTTTATTAATTTTTTACACTGATATAACAGAGGCCTTCCACAGAAAACACATTATCCGTAGTTTCGAAGAGCATTCTGTAGCATCTTTAATGTGAGGCAGACACGCTATCCTAACACTAAAGAGGCGGACTGCGGATTATTTGAATGGGTCGCAAATGGATTTTCCAGAACTGAACTATTGCCTATAAGGAGCTCCTGGAATCTCATAAAACACAGCCCGGTAACCATTATGAGAAAAGTGTATAAAATTAAGAACTAAAAATGATTATATAAGCTCATTAATGCATAGCATTATTTTTTAAAAGGTACTTATATTTTCTCTCATTTTGTCTTCTCATCTTAATAGGATATTTAAGTTTAGCTGGCTTACTCTTTAATTTTTAAATACTTTAAACATCCGTTTCTCAGTGTAAAGTATGACTCGGTGTTCCAGTTTATTCTTACATTTGTGAATTGGGCTAGAACTCTTATGATTAATAAATCACTAATATTACTATAATACGTGTTATAACCTGAATTATAATAACGTACATAGTAACATAATAAACCTACCTTAACAAGATGAAGTGAAGGTAAACATTTCATTGCTTTATGAAACCTACGCATTCTTTTACACGCTTTTTATGTGTGTGCTAGCGAGTCCTGAGCTACAATTTGCAATTACTGTCATGTTCATATTCTCAAATAAAGCTAATAATAATTTCTATATAGAAAAGCCTGGTACCTGGAACACTTCCTTTTACATTAGCAGACACAAGAGGGATGTATCTAAAATGGACAATGTAATTTCAGTATAAAACTTCTCACCACACAAAATCATCGAAAATACCTTCTGCGAATATTGGGGCAGGAACAGCAGTAATTTTACTCTAATACCTACTTTGGTTCCATTTTGGTCTTATTTCTTATTTATACTACATACGATTCTTTTTATAGCAGGCCATAGCCACACAAAAAAAAAAAACATTTGTTTGCTTCTAGCTTGTGAACACATCTTTAATTTTCTGCAGTAGATTTTATTGCAAGCGCTCTTCTGTCCTGCAGGACACTTAAACGTGAATGTTCAGCCACTGACAGACACTGGAATATCTCCCCTACGTGTACTTAAGCCACCTGATGGGAGCTGATTTTGCGTTACTGCTTTGAACAGTTTAGTTTCCATGCCATCGTGGATGAAAAGTGTATTAAATTAAGTATACTTCACATTATATAGCACTTAATACCTAAGAAAAAGTGAATGTAAGCTTCGAATGCATATGATCTTAGGCCCTAGGTGTTGTGTCTAAGACGAAACTGTTTAACCGTAGTAGAGCCAAAGTGGTGGATGTCAAGTGCAAATGGAATAGGTCTACCTTCTGGGGTAATCAAATCGTCAACAGTAGCTGGCGAAATATGTAAAAATCGTGATGTAAAGGTCATCCGCTAGAAGTAAAACCTACTTGAAAAAGTCTGCATCATCTAAATTTCTCTATTCGATTATCTATATTCCCCTCTTACAAAAGCTTATTATTCTAGCTATTTCTTAACAATCCAGATGAGTTGTAAATTTATGCTTACACATTTCATTCAACAATGCGTAAACAAAGTAATAGATTTTTAATAATAGTGTGTCATTATATAATGACTGTAATTTCCCATGACCATGAAAATAAGAACTTCCATTTGAGAAAAGCAAGTATTTGAAAATTCAAGCCAATAATGTGGAATGTCTCGGAAGCTAACGCTACAAAATATATTTATTTGACATAAATTCCATGCTTTAACGGGATCTGCATTATTTGTGCAATAGTAATAATTTGTTCTATACTTGCTGTTTATCATTTTTGTGAAAATAATTCTGAACATTTAACTTTTAGTCATTTAGCTTAGTAAACCAATAGAAGCATCTGCTGCAATGATGCCTTGTTAATCGATTTTGTGAAGTTTCTGAAAAACAAATGTGTCCATTATGTTATTTTTAAGGTGCACTTATTAAAGTGCTTAAATTATTTCCTAAAATTGTATAACACTGCCAGGAATTTCTAAATGTCATCATTGTTTCTCTCGAAAGTTCGGCAGAAATTATGTTCTCAATTACTGCACTTTCTAGTAGACTGTTTGTGAGAATTCCATAAAGGTTTGAAACGAGTCCAAATGCTTTCAGGAGGAAACTCAGCTTTATCATTAGGGTTATTTGAAACTCTAGGGTTGTCCCTGAGGATTCTTAATTAAACCCTGATGATTTGGGGGAACCAGTTGAGCAAGCATTAATTCCATATTAGAGAATATCAATTAAGCGTAAAGGATCGGGAAATTTCCTTGCTCGGCTAGCGGTCCATCATTCCTAATGAAATTTCTTGAAAGCCATATTTGAGGGCAGGATAAAAATATTACTTGAAGTTAAACCGGTAATTAAATCACAGTCTAACAAGCAACCCAATAAATGAAAATAATCTTAAATATATTAGGATGTGAAACCCTTACATGAAAACTCAAGTGTTTTCCCTCACTATTTGCTGCTTTCACCAAAACAATAAACTTCCCGATTCTGCCTGTTACTTAACTAAATTTAACAAAAGTTGTTTTGTAAAGAGGGAAATACCCATATTTTAACTACTAATATCGATTGGATCTTCTTCTAAACAATTTAGAAAGCAGACTTGACTTTTAAGCAAAATATACTCTGTAATTTTAAATGCCAATTCAGACACGTGAAAACAAATATTACAAAATTGTTAAGCATACATTACCTAAATATGTGGTTATAATCTTAACGTTAAAATAACGTTAGGAAATTAATCAATGAAAGTATAATAAATTAATCAACCTGTTTTGTAATACTACTGCATACAAAAATACAACACAGTCCAGGTACCTGCCAGTTTTTTAAAACTAGTCAGTGGTGCGTATAAATGATCTAAAATAAAATACTAAATCAGATAGTATATAAATTATAAAGATTTCTTAGCAAGTGTATTGACTTATCAGTCTTTTTAGAGATACTCAATTTCCATTTTATTTGCAATTTTTCTAACATGAACATTCGCAGAAATATATTGTCCATTTAACTTATGTGACTCATATTTGAAATAAAGTTAAGAACTGAGTGAATCTACACAAAATTATGGGCCAGCTCTGAGTCCTTAAGTCGAAGTTATAAGTTAACTTACATAAAGTAAGTCGTATATGTAATAACTATAAAACTTTTTCGGGCAACTTTATTTAACTTTGCATTTGTTATCGAAGGTGGCAATAGAAGCAAACGTGCTTATTTCTGCATTATTTACTAATAAATGTGCAGCTCATCATTTCGTTTTTATTCCAGGATTTGCTGTTACTTAGAGATTAGTGTTTTGTCAGTAGTGGGCCAACTAAGCATTTAAGCAGCTCAGATGTGCTTCAATAAGGCATTGAGACGTACCATAGGTTACTGATTTTTTCTTTGTTTCTTTTCTAATTTATTTCTACCAAAGTTAAGTAATATCGGACGATGAATGGAATGTGTGGAGTGATGCTCAAATGAGCCCAAGGTTCGTAGAGCTTAGAGTTACCCAAGATTCATTTTTCAGAATAAGAGAAAATCCCCCCCCCCCAAAAAAATGCCTAGTTACCTCACTCTCATCGAGATTCGATTTCGGGACTTCTTGAACGACAGGCAGACAGGTTACAACCTATGCTACAGAGGCAGACATACTAGAGGGTTTTCTTATTTCTCATAACTGGAAAATGTCGGGGACTGTCCCAAAGTTAGACCTACACGTTTCCTTCCTTTTCCAACATTAGCATTAACCAACGAATGTGATCCATATGTAGTGAGAACAGGCGGTAAACACTATTAAATATATAAGTAGAGAAAAACTCATAATAGAAGTCTTACTTTGTATTTCTGTATATAAGCCGAGCGTTCGACAACGTTGCACATACATGCCTTCAAATCTTATTGTCGTTAAATGAGCTACCTTAAAACTTTCTAAACTCATTATAGGTAACAATACAGAAAGATGATACGGCCCAGGTTGAGATCGGCAGATTCCAAACAAAGCCTATCACCAGCAGAACGGAGTTAAGCAGGATTCGCCGCTCTCGCCTTCCCTTTCAAACACAACGGATCATATTTCACAAGAACTTTATACTGAAGAGATTCAGAAGAATATATACTTTCGAAGGATTGCATAATAGAGGTATAACCCCTGTTGGCTTTGCAGGTTATAAAACATGCTTGAACTATGGTTGGACTTACAAATATAACGTTAGTTTAGAAACTAATGTTAATACGAGAGGGTATCTTAAAGTTTTATCACCCGGTACTTCTTATGCTGGAGTGATGAACATTTTTCAGTGGCATCATTGATCCCTCGGGACTTAATGTTGGTAGTTTCAGTGATTTGAGTCCTTTTACTCTTTTTACAGTGAGTGCCAGAAGTTACTGAGGTGTAAGATGGACAAAATTAAGGCCCGGGAAACCCGTGATGAGATGACGGCTGTTTATGGAAATAATTGCCCGTCGTATGCCATTATTGTGAAGTGGAAAAGGAGTTGCCAAACTGGTGCCATGTCTCTGACAGATGAGCCAAGAGCTGGTAGACCATCAATGACAGACGATGCTGTCACAGTGAATGAGATACATCTTAGTTATGGTACTGTGTGGAAAATTATTCATGACGAACTGCGTATGTCTAAGATGACTACACGGTGGGTTACACTTTTGTTAACCCCTTTCCAAAAGCAAACAAGGCGTGACCTTTCAAGACAGATGTTGATTCTGTTGGAACAGGATGAAGATTATTTTTTATCGTCTGGTAACCATGGATGAATTCTGGATCTATCAGTATGATCCAGGGTCAAAAACCATGACAGCTTACGTTTGTCATCTGTAATCTGTACTGATCTCTTTGCGGCAGTGATACAGGCCTTCAGACATGTTTTGAGCATTTGTCCTAGCTGCGAAATTCTTCGAAACTCTAGACAATATCAAATTAGATTGATACTGCCGAAGCCCTTAGAAACAAGAGGCATCGCGTACACGAAAAGGTCCATGACATTCGTCTGGTGAATACACGTGTTTGCTAAACACTTAATTATTCATCTGACTAAATTATCGACCATATAGTTAAGCTAGTGAACAGCAATTACTCGAGGTGCAGGATTTACAAGTCCAGAAAGCACCCAACTAACTGGGGAAATAAGGCCTCAACTCTACCAAAATTTAAGGCCTAGTGATCGGAAAAGAAGGCATGAACCTCATTCACTTCTATAAGTGGTTCATCTCAACAGTCCGCTACTTACGAAAGTTTCACTTTTGGTTATTGAAGAATTCGTTTCAGATTTAAAAGAGATTTACGTATTATACACTTTTAACTGTCTTTTAGTTTTCATTTTGTTATTCGCTTGCATTTTACTTTTCATGTTTTATAATTACTCTCACTATGTCTTATCTCTTTTGACATTATGTATCATATAAGTATTTCCACATATTAAAATTTTCCTCTCTTTGGAGTACTTTTAATTTATTCAAGGTTTCATATATCCAAACTCGTCATTAGCATTGTGTATGGCAACCTTTTCCATTTCGAATTTCAAGTTTTGCTTGGTTCCTAAGTTTTTACTAAATCTTACTCTCCCCTTCAAATTCTATTTAATTTTATCTCTCATGTTTACTAAGTTTCCCGTCTTCTCAGCTTTTCTGGTCAACCTCATACTTATTACTCAAATTTCAATACACACTTCAATAAATCTTCTCTAACTCTATTTTACTATCTCACTATAGCTTCACTATGGGTTTTCACAACTCTTTGAACTTCAGTTTACCCACCATTTCCTTGACCTCGTTCCTGTAAGCAAAGTGCCTATATCTTCTTTGTCTATCTTGCATCAGTTTTTCATTAATTTTTATTCTTTATCTTTCATAACTGTAATTTACCATTTAATATTATATTGTTATATTTAACTCACTTCCCTACCAATTTGCATTTAATTTTTGTTTTCTTTACTAATTTTATGGCCTTTCTTCCCCAATTTGTGACCATTCAAAGATTGCCATTGCTCACCTCATTCCACTTCCACTCACCCACTTCCGTTAGAACTCATTATCCCTTTTCCTTTTCACTTTCGCCACATTTTCTTATCCCACTTTCTGTGCTCTTTGGTTCTTTGTATAACCTAACAAACATTTTTTATTCTCTCCACCACCGAACTCTCATCTTCCCATGTCCTACTTTATCTTATATTGTTAATTATTATTTTATCTTTCCCAAGCAACAGCTATATTTCTCCCTTGCTGTTTAGTATACCCATTCGACCTGGTTATAAACTATACATTTCTTAATTTCCTCACTTATTTCTAATTGTGTTGGGAATTGTTCCAATTCTCGTAAACTCGTAACCACGTAACCACTAAACTGTCCGCTTTCAACGTTTGTTGAGATTTTGCTGTCATTCCTTTCTCTATTGCTGTGTTGTCTGTAGGTATTACCCTCCTACCCCTCTTCTCCGGCGCTGTCTCCTCCTACTTCACTGTCTTCATTCCTTTTAGTACTGTTACTTCTAAATGTTTCCTTCATTTATGTTCGGCAAATGTTTGTTAGTTATACTTTGTACTTGAGGTAATCTCTGAATTTATATATTACCTTTAGAATGAACAACCTGACAATACCATCGCATACTGTTTAAAACGATGCAGAAATACATTCCTGAAGTAGTGAAATGTGAGGTATTAATGAGGAAGTTTAGCAAAACTGTTGCGAATTGCTTAATTTGACATGTATTTCTGCGCCAGCTAAAAATTCGTTTTCTTCTCGTACTATAATAAAGCATTCGGTTTACACCATGTTGGAAATAATTCAAATGATAATTTTAAAATTTCTGCAAATGAATATTATACATACATGGAAGGGGGACAACAATGAACTCTACTCCACCCAGTAGGAGTCGATTAATACTTTGACAAATCAGAGATATCAGAATAGCAGCTTCTCGACGTGCAGTAAACCACATGATCTGAGCTGGTTTTCCGTTAAGGCTAGAAAATAGCGTTTTTGTGAGATTGTAGTCACCATCACACCGTATAGAAAAGAACAAAGCAGAACGTGGGAGAAGCTCAGTTCAGCTTGAAAACAAGTCGCTGATAGCGGGGATTTCGAAGTTTGCTCTGATGCATAGAGCCTGGTTTTGATTGTCTTTAACGTTGGATGTGCGCAGACAAGGAAAGTAAAAGTAAATATTAGTTAAAGCAAACGCACATTCTCATCCCTCGGGTATTGTACATACTCCACGGCTTTTCATTCCCATCTGTAAGTCCACTCGCTAGGAAAGGAATTTGCTCAGAGATGCACAAGCCAATTAAATCTAGACAAATGAAAAATAATATATGAATTACATTCAAGATAATTAATTTTGCTTCAACATTGTGGATAAGAGATTTAAAAACACACTGTTTACCAATTTCTCTACCATTTACTTAGATGAAATAGAGAAAATATAGTAGGTATTGCATCTAAAAATATCAATGACAATATTTTGGTACAAACACATTTTAGAGACTTACAAATTCAAATACATATATTTGTGAACTGCGGCAAACCCGCATACCAGTGTTAAATTTATTGAGTTCTAATTGAAGCTATGAGGTTTCTTTTCCTCAAGTGAATGATTGTAGGAAATGGATTTGGTGGTTGTTGGCTACTCAGTCGTATTAATAACACTTTGTTTGTTGCAGAATTGTTTGGTTTAATTCGTACTAAGTTTGCTTATCGACTTGGACCGTTGACCACCTGTTAGTAAAATTTCTAACATAAATTGAATTTTAGTTGAAACCCTGGATTACTTGTTTAAAGTTACTTCCGCGCGGTTTCTATTTCTTCTTTATACTGCGACTATTTGCTCTAATAAACTTCTAATGCTGCTTCCACTTACGCTGGTTGCACTATTCTTAACTTCCTTACATTTCAGACTTATAAATCTTCGCTTCTCTTCTTAACGCGCATGAACACGTCCTTCCTGTCGTAGTATCATCTTATAAGTAAGGTTTTCTTACTTCACGATTCAGTTCGAACCTTATTCTGACCCCCTCTCTATCACATGACCAAACTAGCTCACTCTTCTCAAATGTTACATTATTATTGGTTTCTCATTTATTTCGAATTTTCGCATTGATTTGCAAAACTCATCTAACTCATTGACGTTCAGCCCACCCTGAGTTGGAGAACGCCTACCCTGAGTTGTTTGTCACCGTATACATGGTTATCAAATCAGCGAAGTAAATCCCTTTAGCGTTCATGCTCAACTGCATTTTGAAAGCCCTTTGTCCCAACACTTTCCTGGCTGGAAGTATTCTATAGTTCTCAGACACTGAACTTTTGCTAGCACAAAGAAGGTAACGGTCCTTTCTTCCTGTCTCTCCGACGTGTACAGATTTTTACAAGAATATTTATCTCTCTTGCCTAGGTGCTAGTATATATGTTATATTAAATTATATTCTTCCCTTCTTATTCTTTAAGTCAACCGCTATTTTAATCACTGGTCTATCCATTCTAATTTCATATTATTATAACAAGATTTTTATATTAATTTAGGAAAGCATTTTTATTAATATTCTTTTTTAATTATCTGATTTCGATTAATTCGCCGCCTCCTAATCGCTGCCTGATAGTGCGGTTACAGAACATAACTGAAATGTTAGTATTTTATGTAGATAACCATTTACTAGAAGTTCCTTGTTTTAATAGGCATTTTAAAATACTTACAAATCCAAAAATAGATTTTTTTTTATTCTTTTACCCTTTATCTCCCTAATCATACAAGAAAAGTATTACAAAATTATCACATACGAATCCACTCTTAATATTTTGGGCTATCGTGTAAACTGCTTTCCTCCATTCTCGTTGTTTCTTACAAGGATATAAGTAACAAAACATTTACTTCCATTAACACAAAATAGATGGAAGAATAAGCTTTTTAGATACATTTATCATAAGAGTAAAGAAATTCATGTGAGAGCAAGACATCTAATTTTAAATAGTCATGCTGATTGTATTCATTTAATTATTTAACATAAGATTGTCAGAAATATAAACCTAATGACTATTAAGTAGGACATTCACGTGTTCCTTGTAAAAGATTTCATAGGTGATAAAGTTCATTTTTTCAAATGGTTTAACGACTCTTAGGACTCTTCATAATTGTGGAAATTTTGTAATATTGTATAGAACAACCCTCACATAAGCGTCTTAGATGTTTGTAGCCTTCTACTCAACGGTGGCTTAAATAACTATAATTAGCATTATGCACGTATAGGATAATGTATTGTAAGAGCTATTTCTAGAGTTTCGGGCTCTCCCCTAGCTCAGTCGGTAGAGCACCTACCTGCCATGCGAGGGGTCCCGGTTTCGATTCCCGGCTGGGGTTGGACATTTTTCTCCAACCAAGATGATTCTGTATCTTCACTAGCGTCTGGAAGTATAAATGAGAGTGAGCCCGTCTCGGTAGCGTAGATGGTAGCATGTCTGCCTCACGTGCAAGAGGTCCCGAGTTCGAATCTCGGTCAGGGTGAGTTACCTAGATAAGATTTTCCGGGGTTTTCCCTTTTCCTTAAAGGCGAATGTCGGGTAACTCTAAGCTCTGTGGACCCTGGACTCATTTGAGCAGCATTTCACCCATGTCATTCATCGCCCGATATGACTTAACGTTGGAGGACGTAAATTATAAAAAAAAAAAAAAATAGATTTCAAAGAACCATTTTTTCAAGCATTCACTCAAATTTATGATCATTTTGCTCGTTGGTGACTGATTAAGCTAAATTTATAAGTTGATTAAAATTTCAAATAATGGAATTGCACATTTATATCTCATCTGAGATGACTATCAGTGAGCGGGATGGTTCAGCAGGCAACGTCTGTATCTCTCATTCGAGTTCTTTCTTTCTTTCTTTCTTTCTTTTTTTAGAGAGATTTTTCCGGGTCACTGTGTGATTTATGGAAAGGTTATTTACTTCACAGCCCCAATTTCAATTCATTTGATTTCATTTTCTCCATCCGATCTTTCCAAGTGTCAAGAGGTAGCGAAGTCGCCGGTAGATGCACTGTGGTGGTGACGCGCTCTGGAAATGCGGTCCTCGGCCTAAGGGGGGGCGCTGTATTTGACAGACCCTCTTCCAGAGGAGGTTGTTTGATCAGCCAGACGCGGTTGATCACAAGCTCTCTATGGTGACCATCAACTCCGTCAGGCTGAAGAAATTGTGTGCACCTATAGGGGTCTCACCGTGACTGTAGGGCCCCTGTAGGTACTTTCATCTCATCCTGAGCCTGACGCAGAATAAACTTCGACTACCCTTATATGCTGGAATTCTCGTCGTGTTACATAAAGGTCCTTTACTATAAGAAACAAGACAAACCATGGATACTAATCTGAGAAACGAGCACTAAAACCCATATTCTATCATGCTCGCCCTTTCTGAGTATTCTATTGGCAACATATACGATTCTTTGGAAAATTTTAACTCTGAAATTGTGTTTACCTCTCAGATTTTCGGAAAACCTCATAAAAGAAAACGATCAGGCTGTAATACAAGGGGCGTCCAGAAAGTAAGTTCTGTTTCAATTTATCTCCGCTGCAGCGCTGCGATCGCAGTGCCGCACATGCGTCGCAGACGTTCTGTATCAAGGAGAAGAAACGTGCGCCCTTGTGAGATCGCTGTCAGCCACGTACGCTTTGTGCTTGTTTACGATGTCGGTGTTGATTGCAAATCCCGCCGCTTGTGATTCGTTTTCTGAATGCTAGGATTGCGCCGCGCAATACAGAAAAAGCGCCGAGAAATGCTGTCAAAAGGTGTTGTGTATCTTCACCACAACGCAGGAGCACACACTGCAATGCGACGAAAGCATCCTACAGGGATTTGGCTGGGACGTGCTTGACCACTCCCCGTAGAGCCCTGACCTCGCGTCTAGCGACTTCCATCTGTTTTTGCATCTCAAATATTTTCTTGGCAGTCAACACTTCACCAATGACGAAGAGCTCAAAGAAGATGTTTCCACTGGTTGAAGACACGGGCGGCAAACTTCTATGAAGTAGGTATACAAAAACTTGTGCCTCGCTATGACAAAATGCCTAAAAACTTCGGCAGTTATTGGAAAATTAGTTTAGAGTTGTGGAACTTCGTGCAATAACTATTTTTTTCTGTATCTGTACACAGTTTAATTTTATTTCCAAACAGAACTTACTTTCTGGACGTACCTCGTAGTTGAAGGTAGCTCTTAATTTTTAATTCATTGGGATAGAGGAGCAGCTTTAATATCAGATGAGAGTTTGTGTTGGGTATTGTGGCCATTATTAGCCACCACATCTAATGGCAATGTCGATTGATTCATTTTCTCCCCGGTTTGTACATCACCAGCCGTGCATCCCTCCCCTTTTCACAAACATTTCCGCGCCAACTGCAATGTGTATGCTAATTCCGAGAGCAAGCAGCAGGGGTGATATACCGCGTCAAAACAACGTAAACTGTATGGGAGTCTACTTTCTATCTCACAGGGTTTTTTCCCCCTCGACTACCAGTCAAATAGGGCAACTCGTTTTTCGCCAAGTGGCACTGCTGTGTTCGCGCTTTACGTTCTCTTTTTGCTTTCCTCCATTTCTTCGTCAACTAGCCCGTTTACCCATGCTTCCGATAGGCCTGCGTCGAGCAACAGGGTGTTTCACGTGTCAATTAATGCTTCACACCCTGGCATGTAAACCCAGCACGGTTTACCAGCTTACACAACAGAGATTTGCAAGTAAATGTGTAGCAGCGAATCTACGTAGCAGATTGCGTTTAGAGATAAATTGGCTTAAGTCTAAAAGTATTATTACCGTTACCCAACACTTAACGTATCACATATTATTGTTTTAACATATCCTCAATCCCTCTGTTCAGTATTGGCATTTGTGTAAATTACACAAATCTATCCAGCCTCAAATCAACTCGTCAGACCTTATCATACTAAATCTTCCCACACTTTCCTTTACATGGGTAACGCCGATCTTTATAAGGAGTTATGTAACTTTCAGTTCATTCTAAGTATAAGAGTTAGATATATCTGTATCATTGTCATTCATGCCCTCAGATTTATTTCCTTCTACTTGTTTTTCTTCTTCACTTAAGGCATTAGGCATTTCTGCATGTTCGGTATACACATTCCAATACCTACGTCTATCTTCTTCTAGGGCTTCCTATGTCTCTTCTTCTGCGAGGATTTTACCTTCTTATTAAAGCTGGTGTTATTTCTTCACTCATTCTATTCATACGTTCTTCCAGTTCCGTTTGTTCTTAATTGTTTTATCTCGTAGTTTGTGGATGGTCATGATGTTGTATTTGGCGAGAATTCTGCTGATTCTGCCGGATAGATTGCCGGTAAACGGGATGCAGGCTGTAGGGTAGGCTTATCTGACGCTTGCTGTATTACGGGTTTCCTTTGCCTAGATTTGGTGATCGAGGTTTCAGCGTCATATTCGGATTAGCCGTTTTGGCGGAAAGTGAGTCTCAGGTGCTATAATTCTTGTTTTAAGTGGCTGGGATCAGAGATAGATAAAGCTCTGTGAGCCACTGTAGTGAGAACTCCCAGTCCCTGAGACTTATGATGGAAACTATGAGCGTTCAGATAGAGATTGGTGTGTGTAGGCTTGCAATATACAGTATGCCCCAGTGTGCCGTCTGATTTTTGAAACAAGAATGTCCAGGAATGGAAGAGTTCCATCCTTCTCCACTTCCGAAGATTAACCATCTGTTGAGACCAGTGAAAGACAAACTGGACTTCCAAGTTCCGGGAGTGTACCGCATTCCCTGTGAATGTATATAAAACAAGCCGTAAGGACCATTGCCACTGGAATAACCGAACATGAACGGAGCATTCGTTTAATGCAACCTGAGAAGTCTGAGTTGGCAGAGCATTGTTTTGATAACGACCAAAAAGCCAACTTTCGAGAAGCGACCATCTTGGCAAACTGCAACAGTTACTGGGAGTGGAAAATTAAGGAGGCTTTGGCGAGCACGCTGAAAGGAGCACGCTTAATCGTGATGCTGGATTTCACTTCAGCTCCTCTTGGAAACCGGCCTTAAAAATGGAAATCCCTCGATTTAAGAAGCAAATATTAATACAGCTTGATAATAAAGTTAAGTAGTTACGTTTCTATGACACAATTTTCTATACTCACGCCATCTGCTGACCTGGCATTTAATTCACTGAAAACAATCTTTTATTCAGTAATGCGAATTTTGATAGTGTTTTGTCTTTGTTTTTATTGGTGTTATATCCAGTGTTTCATTTGTGGTTATAACATTTTATAAATATCCTGATGGGAGCGAGCACAGTCCCGAAACGTCGATATCTAATCGTCTTTTCACCTGGTTGGCTGCCCGAGAAGAAAGTGAGCATATTCGTCGCCAGGAAAGCTTCAGGTCTTATTTTACTACCTTTGTCTTACAGCTCATCATTCTATTCTAGGAGTATATTATTCTATCTTATGTATTCGTTAAATATTATCTTGTTAAGAAGCTTATCATCGTCCTCTTGTTCTTTACGTCTTTTCTGCGATCCTTTCCTGCATCCAGTCCCTATGCTAGATTACTATGATTTGCAGTACATAGAGGAAGGTAGCAGCGTGCTTCAGAGTTAACACAAATACTGGCAATAAAAAATACTAGATGTATACCAAAACTCAATTTTAACCTAACGGTAATGAATCAACTGCAAAGACTTGGGAAATAACACGTGATAACGTTGTAAGAATACGCTCTTTCTCGTCAAGGAAGATTGAGGAGGGCTCCTGAGTTGCAATTAGTAGATGGATGACAAAGCTCAAAGAAAGAGTGGGTTTCCATGCCCTCTCTCAGAGTATCGCGTCACAAAGACTTAATGGCATGTAATTTACAAGGCGAGAACATGTCTTGGAGTCCAAAAGAGCGACGGCTGCACCAGGATTTGGTTCCTTTAGTAGACAGTGAAGAAAAGGGCAGTCTGACCCCTTCAGCCTAATGAACTAAGGACATACTTTCTTCTGTAATTTGTAAGCTTCTTTCGTAACGTGGAGACAAGGACAAAGTTCAATTTATCTGATACCAGTAAAGTAGAAACGAAAGCTTCTGTTAAACAAATAAAGTATGTTGCTAATGTTTAGTCATTATCAGCTTAAAATTATTTATGGCAGCATAATAACTCAGTGTGTGAATAAGTTATTTCTATCGGCACAACATAAATTATATGTCATTACACCAAGCATTTTATCATATAATCTATAATAATAATAATAATAATAATAATAATAATAATAATAATAATAATAATAATAATAATAATAATAATAATAATAATAATAATAATAATAATAATAATAATAATAATAATAATAATAATAATAATAATAATAATAATAATAATAATAATAATAATAATAATAATAATAATAATAATAATAATAATAATAATAATAATAATAATAATAATAATAATAATAATAATAATAATAATAATAATAATAATAATAATAATAATAATAATAATAATAATAATAATAATAATAATAATAATAATAATAATAATAATAATAATAATAATAATAATAATAATAATAATAATAATAATAATAATAATAATAATAATAATAATAATAATAATAATAATAATAATAATAATAATAATAATAATAATAATAATAATAATAATAATAATAATAATAATAATAATAATAATATCATCATAATCATAATAATATGCCCGCCTCGGTAGCGTGGTGGTAGCGCGTCTGCCTCACGTTCAAGAGGTCCCGAGTTCGAATCTCGGCCAGGGTGAGTTACCTGGATAAGGTTTTTCCGGGGTTTTCCCTTATCCTGAAAGACGAATGTTGGGTAACTCTAAGCTCTATGGACCCTGGGCTCATTTGAGCATCATTTCTCCCATTCCATTCATCGTCTGATATGACTTAACGTTGGAGGACGTAAAATTAAAAAAAATAATAATCATAATCATAATAAATAATATTATGTAACCATATAAAGTATCCTTAAGGGGCAAAAAATGTTCGCGTTATAGGTCAGAAAAACAGGGTGATTCAAAAAGACACTTTCAAATTGCTCTATTTCTCGAACTAAATGCTATAGTGGAATCCCGTCAGATATATTTTAAAGAGGATGTTGTACTGCCGCTAGAGTACACAAGCAATGGATAGGTTGCAAGGGGAATAACTACTGGGCACTTCATTTCTGGTTACAGAAGTTCTCCGATCTCACACCCTGCGCCTTTTTCCTTGTGGGATTCGTGAAAGAGACTGTTTACATAAACCCTCATCCCACAGATTTGAATGAATTACAAAATCGTATCGCAGCGGCGGTGAACTCAAGGACGCAAGATGTTCCCTTCAAGTTTGGGATGAATTGGGCCACAGATTTTATCCATGCAACCGGAGGAGGACATATTAAACACCTGATAACTTTCATGTATGTACAACCACGTGCCATTTACAGAAGTCAAGTACAATGTATAGTGTATAAAATATAGCAATATAAAAGGTGTCCAACTTTTTAAAGTCACCCTATATGTCTTAAGCCCTTTGTCATGGGAGAGGTGGACCACCATGCCACTTAGAAGTTCGCTCATAAGCATGCAGTAAGCTAAGTGCACATATTATAGCTTAATTTGGCCTGAACAGTGAGGTATTAATATAAGAAGCATAACGAAAATCCAGTGCTTCTCGCAGCTTTGCCAGGGTCCCATTAATGATCTTATTTCCGTCACATAGTCTGAAGAGACGTTACAGATCGGTAGAGAGTGAAGAGTAAAGGAACCCTTTTTGAATCTTCATTATTAAAGACTCAATTACCCTTTGCTCATTTCACACAGTTCTTACTTTCGAAGTAGAATCATTAGTCTGGGACTCGTTCAGGGACAATTGTCGACATGGAGAAATAGCTTTTGAAGAAACTGAAAGTGAAGCCTCCATTCAAAGTACATTTGCCTCAATAATTCCTAATTATATTTTTAAAGTTTGCATTAGGGTGAAACAGTTACGAAAACCGCGAATTATATACATTTTAAATATATGCTTCAATATGATACGCAACATACAGTGGAAGAAATTAATATTGTATTCAAAGATTTGAACTGTCTATTGAGTGGGAGCATAGGAACGGGACCTGAAGTTCTGTTATGGTTTAATTTCGGACATTTATATCCACAAATGCTATAGATATATTCATCATATACAGCTTCCGACGTTTATATTGTAATCAAATATGATAATATTTCCACAGTGACTCAATTACTTTCCTACTGTATATATGTACTTATGTTATATTAAATTACTACCAAAATGTCATTTTGGAGCGCTAAGTACCTTAAACGTTGGCCTACTGATCCTAAAGACGTAGGTTCACACTTGGCTCAGACCAATGGTTCTTAAATGCTCTTTAAAGCTTAAGTAGATTTACTAGTATGGAAACGAACACCTACGAGAAGAAATTCCAGCATTGCAATTCGTTAATTAATTTATTTAGCACGCAAGCAGTACAAAGTTAATCGCTAGATATGAAGAAAATATGGAATCCAAATATGTACCAGTTTTACTATTGTTTTCTCTGCATTTATGTTAGTATTGTTGCAAACATCTACCCTTACAGAGCGATGACGGATCTATGTAGCTGTATATATAATCTACATATTGTCCATGTGATAACTTGTGTGAAATTTAAGCTGTACCTTTTCCTGGATTTTGAGGACAATGTCTCACATGTTGAAATGGTCTGCTGTATTAATAGGTCTAAACTTCTGAAATAGCTTGAGTTTGAGGACATAACAACATATTATTTTTACTTTCCCCACTACATATAGTAATTAGAGGAAGTATTGCATTTCACCCAACACTTTGATATAGGTATTGCCAAACAAATTGGCATATGGAGTTTTCAAATAGCAAACTAAGGAGTGCCGGTCCCACGTAGCCATGGTCTCTAACGTAGCATAGAGGGTCGCGGGAGGTGTATATGCGTGAAATTATAGAAAACATATAGTAACACAAACGGAAACGATAAAAACCGGTTAAATAAAAAGAAAAAAAATAGTAGCTAGTTATTTACTCTTTTATGATGCTTCCAATCCACCTCATACCCTGGCTTTTGGCTCCGATGTAGACAGATGCGTAAACTAATTGAGTGCAAAAATTTGTTCCCCTGACACTGCTACAGTTATATCATTGCAGTTTTATAAAAGCTTCAATCCGGTCATTTCTCATCAGTCACCAAAAATAAACGGTTCAATTAAAGCGTTTCTCTTCACTTCTACACGTAAACGTCTATGAAATAAACACGTACTAGTTCCGCTATTTGCAATAAGTGAATATCCTCATGACCAGGCAAGTTAACCAATGACTTGTTTCCGGTACTTAATGGAAGGTGAGAGTTATGAGGTCTAACACACTTGCTATCGTTGCTGGTATAGGCTCGTCCAGAAGTTCCAAGAATTTTTCACGTTCCAAATTGTTTGGCGATAACTTTAACGACATTTCACTCAGTAAGAACATGTTTAGGAACTCTATGAACCTTTATTCATAAAAAGAAACATTATTATAAAGTGTGTGTATGTGTGTGTAACTGATAATCCGCACGAGGTAGAGAAATCTTGTTGTACAAATAATATATGCAACTTCTAGTTGTCACGCACAATTTATGTAAAATAAAGTTTTCTCGAGTAAAACATTTCGAAAATATTCCGTGCTATTTGGTTAAATTATTCAATGCTTGTACTTTTTCTAAAATTAAAAGACGTTATTCGTTTCTTTATCTTTTGGCCATATAAAGAGAACGGAATTTCGAATGTATTAACTGGCGACCAGCTCTATAAAGATTTGTCTGTGTTTTAAAGCCTACTGTAATCCCAATTTCTCCTCGAATCTGCCAGAAAGTTTGCAATGGAATATTGTTTATATCTGTGAAAATTGAAGTAAATAGAGGAATATTTAAGGGAGGTGCGTACGAGAGTATAAAAAATCATGTGAATACAACGCATAGGATTTTTTTAACATTCTTAGAAGTTTCTCTCTTATTATTATGGGAAATTGATTTGATATCCCTCCCTCCCTCTCTGTCTCCTTTTTTTTCTCGTAATGCATTAAAAGGAACTTTAAACTATTGTTTAAGCCAGTTGTATTTACCTATTCTCTTTGTTTCTATATGTGAATCGAAATCCCTGCAAATGTTTAAATCTTTTGGCATGTTTTTAAAGAAAATAAGAAAATAATCATACAGGAGTAATTATGCAAAGTCATGATTGTGCAAACATCAGGCATGTTTCTTATTCTTTTTTGTATAACTATTAGGTTTATGAAGGATGCTTTACATCCCAAATTTTGGTAAAATCGCATGCGAGCATCTCTTTGGACCTATGCATTTCTATGGTTGCATTTGCTTGCTATGAGTTATTTAAAACAAGTCAACATTACTGGGCATCAAACCTGTGTAATATCTACGCGCCAGGTATATCACTGGTGGAATGTATTACTTTGCAAACAAACAATAATTTGCCTTAGGCCTAAGGGTACACATATTGCCCGCTGCTAGTACAAATGAATGTGTATGAAGCATGAAACTGGTAGGGTGGCCAGGTCTACCTGGTCCAGGCTAATTAAGGATTGCGGCCATATGGCCTCATACTGACGTCACTATGAGAAACGAGGTTGGCTTTGCTTGCAAACTGTGTGCTGCTGTCTTACCTTTCCGTTCCTATAGTTTAGTCCTTAAAATATCAGGACAGTTACTACATATCCATGAAAAATTACCTTCCATGGAAAATTCGTAAGAAATTTTGATTTATTAAAGTTATATTTTACTATGTGAAACAAAACTTACGCATATGTATTTAGTAAATCAGAATTATGTCTCATAAATTCTTCAATGCGTTATAAAATACTATAATAAGTTGATTACTTATTAGATACGCAAGACGGTTATGAGGCTACTCAAGGAGTGCTTTCATTAATCGAACGCTTAGGAGAATTTTCTAACACTCTTGTCCATATTCTGGAACCGTTCCAAAAAGGAACAAGATTGATTGAGAAAATATAACTTTCTGAACTATTTTTTAATCGTTTTAAAGAAAATGTGGTTTTTAATTTTAATATTTTACTAAACTTAAAATGCACTATGTGTAGTATGGACCACAACAACTATTGCTGGCATTTTCAACCCAGAGGAACAAGGTAAGGAAAAATGCCATAAAGATTTAATAATGAACTTTGTAGGTATCGTGGTCTATGCTACTGCCAATCGCCTGTGACGATAGTTACTGAAGTTCTCGTATTTCAGTGAAACTCGTATTATTATCAACACCTACCCCTTTGTAAAACTGGAACAGACAAATTATTCTCATTCAAAACAAACAAACACAATGGTACATGCAAAGTAAGTTAGACTGAAAAATGCAATGCTATAGCCGGGATTTGAACCATGTATCTCCCGGTCTCCGTCCGGTTGCTTTTAACAAACGGTATATATGAAAACTCCTTGTGGAAAAAATATGAATTGGTTGCCATGGCAACATGCCAGCTTGTATATCTTATTACATATGAGATACCTTAGTGGTTTACCGGGAAAATATGAATCAACTAGCGAATTTAGGGAATTTGATATAGTTAAGCGTAACTGGATGGAGACAGATGATCCGTGGTTTAAATTGTGGCTATGACATTCAATTTTTCAGTCTGATCTACCCTTCGGCTAGTGTGGAAGAACAATTAATTTCCATAAATTAATCTAATAGTGGTCTAAAGCATGGATTCCGGGATTTAAGTACAATGTACAACATAGTAAGCCGTCAAAAAAGGAACGCTATCTCGCTGTATATAAGATCTCCCAGTGGAGATCTCCCAAAAAATACAATCAGTTGGAGAAGTAAGTGTCATACTTTACCGAAGAGAATAAGTTAGGGTCTATCTCCTTTGTAGTGTTTTCTTTCCAATTATTGCAACGCACTAACTGCTTGATAACATCCAAGGAGAGATACGCACCAAACGATTGCCAATCTAAGTAGCTGAAGCAAGAATTACAGACCACCACAGCAATAACTGGCACTTTCCACACTCATTTTCAAAAAACAGCTCTGCTTAACAACAAATTAATGCTAACTGTGGGTGCTTCCTCAGTTTTCTTCTAATCTTTAGTGTAAGAAACTCCATTTTATCTTGAGGCTGTCTCCATATACGTTATAGCTTTAAACGGTATTGTTAATGTAAACTTACGTTTAATCTGTAAAGGGCAATTCGCAATGAAAATGCAAACGTTAACGCAAGGACGCAAACGTTTGTCATAGCCATAAACGTAGAAATAAACGTAGAAAGGCATCCATAATGGAAAAACGGAAACGTAATTATAACCAATCAAAAATTAGATGATTTAAAATGGCCCTTAGTCATGAAGTAACATTCATGCATGTTCAAACAACAGTAGCCAATTTACTCGGTGTACTATATTTGAAATGAAAACGGTCGTCTCGGCGTAGATAGTAGAACAACCTGAAACAAAGAAGAATTTATGAAGGAAACTTTCATAATTTTTTCGTGAAATGAGGGATGATGATCCAGTGCAATTCTAAAGATACATGAGAATGACTCCTGCACAATTTTATATTATATTAACCTAGTTGGCCTGCTAAAACAAGACGAAAAATGATGTAGTCAGACATTTGTTCCGATGTAAATATATGTAAATATGAATATATTCGTATGGCTAATTTATATATTTAAAAACCAACATTTAAAACACACTAAATAAAATATGTAACTTTATTTCTGCCTAAAACAACATGTTGTGGAAACAAAGCATAAGAAAGCGAGTACAACATTTAGGTTAAATGTAAACATCAAAGAACACATACAGCTGCATAGATCTATAGTTATTTGTTCCCATTTTAAGTGCAATTTATGTGCAGATGTTGTTCTTCAAAGTTATGCCTTTATAAGATTTATCCGCGTTGTCATACACACAAGCACGGCTCTGATACAATGCAATACCTAAGCTTTTCGTTAAGGGCAGCCATTTTCCACTGTTGTCTGATTGGTGGATGTATTCTTTCCACATAAAATCAAACGTAGAAGCTTGGAGTTTGCAAGAATTTGCTTTTGTGTCTGGGAAACAAGTTTCCGTTAACGTTTGCCTTTACATATGAATGGCCCTCGTTAAATTAGCTGGTCGCAAGCTTTACCGTCTAGCATATGCGCTAACCTTTCATTGGAATGACCCTTAAACATACTTGGTACCAGTAATTCTAGTCCATCACCAGAAAATATTTGTAAAATAATCACTAGGAAAAAAGGGAATTGGTAATCACAGTATACATTAATATAAATAAAAGGATCGTAGAAAACCTCAATATTGTGTTTTTGAATATTTTGGTTGATTTATAGCGACCGAGAGTGATGACTGAAACTTCACGTTTCCTTCTGAAGTATTCAAATTATTCCTCAAAGGTATTTTCATACCATTCCTCGGAAAAATTCCAAGCATATTTCAAAATATCAGGTAAGAAAAACGGCGAAAAAAGTTCTGATTTACGAATTATAATGCGAAAATTGTATCCAATTAAATAAACGTACCTAGATCTTTATAAATATTTTGATCTAAATCATGCACAAAAGCTCATGTCAAACTTTAGTTCGGTGTAATCAGATAAACAACGGATATAGAAAAGGAACTAGTTTTAAAATTTCACCATATGGAGAATTAAATTAATTTTGAAGCTCATTTGCTTCGAAAACGACCTGAAAACAAAAGTTAAATAAGTGCGTTAGACTTTAAAGTTTTAGATAGTTTTAGAAACTTAAGAGAATTTTACTGTTGTACTCTTTTAGGATTAGAAAGTAAGGAAGTGGTGTTGACTATTTTGATCATAATTGCTCCAACACATGCTTTTTCAATCACCCTTAAGTGTAACAGATAAACTTACATGATTGGAAATGTGAATAAAACTGCTGGTATATGGTCTAAAGTGAAATTATATTTAAAATAAACAATTTCACTGGTATTTAAGTGCTGAATATGAGAAACAAGCACACAATTCTATAAACATCTGCAGTTTACTGTATTTTCAGTCCCATTGCCACTCTCCTTTATGTCAGTTTAGAGGAAATACTGAATGAATTTGGCTGCAAAATGTTTGGTGCATTTTCTTCATTTTTTGTAAGAAGATGTCACAAACACGATAAAGAAATATTTTGGAGAAAACTGCTTTGTGTTTACAGGAAATATCCCCGGAAAAAGGACAATCGATCTCTTTGAAAGAAAAGAGGAAGGGGGGAATGTGTTCACAGCTGTCAGAAGAAAACAAAGCAAAACAAAAAGCATTGCCAAACATATCTGAGAGGAAAAGTAACAATCTATCGTACCTATATAGGAAGCGCAGAACACACAAAGAGACAAGCAAGAAAGGGGAAGTTCATTGTGTTAAGGGCAAGCAGCTCCCTTTGCGTTTCTATTCTTCTTGCTTTTGTTCTCTCCTTGCTTTCTAGAAAGCAGAAAAAAGCATTTCCTCAGGAGTGATTCTGTATTATAGTATGCTTTCTTTTTCTTCCCTTATTTTTGCGCTTCCGTTGAAAGATGGCCGGAACGCAGGTGAAATATTACAATAATAAAACAGTTGAAGGGGAGAGCGTACAGTCACATGGCATCTCGACTTCTCCAGCTATAAATGTCATGAAAACATTGCCAGGCCTTTTCTAGGCGTTAGTCAAAGGACAAACATCCTACACACTTGGGAGATAGAATGTTCCACAATGTGTCTTCTCTCTGCTCAAGGAAGATTAAAATGAAAACCTGTAAAACGGATTGAAGAATGTAAAGATATGAAATTGATTAGTATAAAGAAGAGCATCACAGAATTAGAATGCATTTAAATGGCTTCTGTACATAATTTCAAAGTACTCAACGTGTTCCTATAACATTAATATCACAATGTGTCTGTTAATACTACAGATGCTGTTTGTATACAAAAAACGTAAATATGCTGCTTAAAAATAAAATTGAGGTCACAATTTACTTAAACTATAATGCGTATTGTTGAATCGCTGAAACTGTGCATGTATATAGTGTGAATTCTTCCACTTTTCACTATCGCTTCACTAGTGTAAGTTAGTTCGGTTTCCACTGTGACTTCGCTTATGTAATTTAGTTCGTTTTTCACTCTCGTTTACTTTTCTTCATTATGTCAAATCAGAAAAGCACTAACTGTCTTACCTACAAACTTCCTGAATGACTCATTCCAAGTACGCTATACAAAACAAGAGAATTTCTACAGTTGGCAAATGGTAGAAACCTCGCCCTTAGGGAGGAGGGAGAGCACTCCACCGTCTCCTTATCTCTTCTACCAGACAGCCAGTGTCGCTGAAGGACATTCCCATGTACGTTCATTTCCCAGTATCTCGTTCACGATTACATATGTAAATGTATATAATTGTCTTAATACTTCAAACATGATTACAGAACTGTTATGTGATTTTTATACTAAGGCCGGATTCATAAGTTTTATATCATCTAGCAGAAGAGACGAAGAGGTTGAGAGTGTGTGCGTGCGTGCGTGTGTGTGTTTGTGTGTGTGTGTGTGTGTGAGAGAGAGAGAGAGAGAGAGAGAGAGAGAGAGAGAGAGAGAGAGAGAGAGAGAGAGAGAGAGAGAGAGAGAGATGGCAAAGACTCTGCCACCGCAGCCTCTGTTGCCGACGTACGAACCGCACACTATGGCTACCTCTTAGCATTGCGGTTGTGGGCATACACCATCAGCTTCCGCAGCAGTTGCCTGACCTACATCCAGCAGCACTGGCCTTCAGTAATGAAAGTGACTGGAAACAAATCCTGCTTTGTGCCTTGTCTTTCGAGACAAAGCACGTTTCCATGCTGAACTTCCCTCCTTTTGCCTCTTAGGACAATCTCTGAGTACTGAACCCAGCCGAACATCCTGGACTTCAATCTATCTCCGCTATTGCCGTTAGGGGCACACGCCGCCTGGATGCCACTATTGTGATACACTGGAAATATGGGAACTTTTACTCAGCATATCCCAGCTGTGGATTTGACCACTAAACCCAATAAGTTTGTTTCCCACTAAATCCACGCACAATCTTGACGCAGTTGGAGTCTATGATACCGGCGCGCCAGCTACAGTTTCACCTGTCTCGCGGCCCGCAGAGCAGAGTACACCTCCCGGTTCTCAACACACACACACACTCACACACACACACACACAAGCACAAGCACGCACGCACACCTAGCTCGGAAAAGCTTCCGGGGGCCGCCGATAATTTTAAGGCCAGCACAAAGCTCCTTTGCAGATCCTACAGAAGGCGGAAGAGGTGCAGCCTCCACCACGCACCAAGGTAACACAACTGGAAGGTGATCTGACTGAACTAAAGTCAAAGCTGAGTTATCACACCGACAGAAATCCAAACCATACCGATACAATTCGACGTTGCCTGCTTAGCCAGCGAAGAACATCTCGCCTCAAAACTGAATGAAAGCATATTCCACTCAGAAGGCAAGTAAAGTGGGATATAACAAACTTGCAGAGCTAACTGGAAATCCAACTGGTACCACTGACTTTGCACTACTTAAGACCCACTGAAAAACCAGTGGACACAAGAAATTTCACTAAATTTACTCACTTGATCTTATCACCCAACACTACCTTAATATTAACTACCTCCTGCATGATGGTGATGACTGAAAGCGGTAGTGAAAGCCCCTGCAACTTCGCGGCACTGTGACCAAGGTCATTTATAAACCTAAATTCCTGTATGTTGAGAGTGAGGATCCTCTTGGGTCTCTTTGCAGAAGGTTCAGTAAACTGTTTTGCTTGTTCCTACTTTTCCCCAGTAGTAATTGACTTTCTTGATTTGCCAGGTCTTTATCTTATCTTTCAAATAGCCATCTGGTACATCACAGAAAGGCTGTAGGCCTATAAAAGGGGTATTCGCTCCTTCTTTGGCAAGGCGATCAGCAATTCCATTGCCTTCGATTCCTTCATGTCCTGGCATCCACACAAGGGTAATCTTATGGTGATTTTTCAGCAATTTAAAATCCTCATACAGTTATTTTAAAGATTTGACTCAATGGTGCAAGCACCAAGAGCTCTTAATGCTGCTTAATTGTCTGATAAAGTACAGATAGTAGCACCACGAAGCCCCTTCTTACTTTCTCATGGACATTGATTTCTCTAGCATGAACTTCCGCTTGGAAGATGTAGGGGCCGGTAACCAGTGTTTTAGAAAGGATAAAATATTGCCCATTTACCCCAACACCAGTTTTCCCGTCCATTTTGAGCGATCTGTATACCACACGGATGACTTATTCTCATTTATAGATGTCAAAATTGCAATTTCCAAATTGCAGTTACAAAATTAAAATGCCTGACAAAACTCCTAGATAGGCTGTTATTTTATGAAAAATACCACTTGTACTTTGTTTCTGATTCAAATACAGTTATACAGTATTAATATTAAATAACGTTTGTGCACTAATTTCAATGCATTTGAGCAATTGTTGTAAAAAGGTCAATTGCAAATTCCGGTCTATTCCTTAAACTGAATGGTGTGCGTCCTTTTTTTTCAGGGATAAGGATTCCAACATGCATTTCTTAATTTCATATTTCAGATGTAGATTCATTTCATTTATCATGCATGCTGCTCAGGAGTTTAATTTCATTCGCTGTTGAGCATAAGGCGCATTTCGTGTTCTCTTAGTGTTAAGTATTTACAGCACTTTTATATTTAATATAAAATATCTCAAGGATGATCAAGCTCACTTTTCTTCATCCATGGTATATTCTTTTCTCATCCTCTCCATCTTGATAGATAACGTCACCAAGCCGGTTCTCCCCTGCACGCACCCCCTCTATCAATCTTGGTACATCACCCAGTTCCACGTGGGACTGATCTTCACTTTAATTAAGTTGAGGTTCAGTTGAAATATCTGATGTGCTCCATTAACACAGCTTTCCCTACCCTCTCTCTTGTAACTACTTCACATTAATCGAGATAAACATTTGTAATAATGCCTTTGTTACTTATTTTCTTGTAGGTGCTAATGAGGAAAAAAATGGCTTAAGCGACAATCAGATGGCTTTGAAATTCCGTAACCTTTGCAATACTCGAAGATAAAAGGAAACTGATACGTTGCAATCAATGACTTTATTTACTATTGTACAAGCTCGCCTTAAAGATCATATTTGTATTCACTTCATGGCAATCATTACAGAAACTGTCTTATTGTATGTTGCCTTTTAGACATAAAGACAATAAGGGAAATCAATAGACTGGCAGAAGTTTTAAGACCTTGTCGCTTAGCAAAGGCTTTGAAATTTTATTTTCTTCATACAGATAATATATAAAAGCAGATAAGAGCTCTCTGTATTATAAAAATGAAACATTCACAATTCAGGACAATAACAAAGAATATCTGAAACATGATTAGCTTCATAAGAATATTAGAATAAGAGGTGTACCTAAAACAGATCTACATTTACTGTGAGGTAAGATTTTCTCTATCACTTAGGGTTCGCCATATGTGGAAAAGTCATCTAGAATGAAGAGGTCTTTAAAGGTTTTGCCAGAAAATTTAAAATATGCATTTAGTTTCACAATTTTTCAGAAAATTAATAGTTCCAAAAACATTTCTATTTAAAGGCTGGTTTAAGGTGGGAGATATTCTGGTGGTCTTTGTGTCCCATCCTTGGAAGATTTTGAACATAAATATCAAATGTAGCTTTTAACGGACTTTTTGCCTTTGAGTTGTGCTGTTCTCCCTCTCTATCTCTCTCTCTCTCTATCTCATACACACACACCTCACGCACACCTACGCACGCACCCACCCATGCACGCACACACTGACTCATACTCGCATGTCCATATACAAACATTCCCTAATTTGCCCTTTTGATTTAGGAAGCCGTAAAACGAGCATTTTCTATGAAAATACCTCGATATTGATGTTTTCCTGAAATATATCTCCTTCTCCACTATGCACATGGGAGAAAAAGCAATAGAAAGTGTGTGTGTGTGTGTGTGTGTGTGTGTGTGTGTGTGTGTGTGTGTGTGTGTGTGTATGTGTGTATATGTGTGTGGGTGGGTGGGTGAACTGACGTTTCTTAGTCTCATAAAGCTCGAGAATGGCTGAAACGATTTACCTAATTTTGGTTATGTTTTTGTAATTTACGTCCTCCATTTTTAAGTCATATCGGACGATAGATGGAACTGGTGAAACGGTGCTCAAATGAGCCCATGGTCCATGGAGCTTAGAGTTACCCAATATTCGTCTTTCAGGACAAGGGAAAACCCTGTAAAAACCTTATCTAAGTAACTCACCCTGACTGGGATTCGAACTCCGGACCTTTGAACATGAGGCAGACATGCTACCATCTTATGCTACCGAGGCGGGCTGAAATATTTCTCTGTCCAAGGGAGGCTTAGAAGTTAAGAAAAAAACTGAAGTGATACTGAACGGATTATTAACAAATTTCTACGAAAAATATACACCTTTTATTTTCTACAAACAAAAGCTTTACAAATTAGAAAGTTATTCCACTCCTTGCCAAGGTCTTCTCCTTAATATATTTGATTAAATAAGGTTCTTTGTTTGTTATCAAAATTAAATTTTTATGTAGCACCTTTCGAAGATTGGACACAAAATTAATTTCTGAGCACACTATAACACTATAGATATTTGACCATTGACAACTGCTGACAAATATTGGTGAATCCTTGGATACTCTTATTTATAATAAGTTTGTGAATTCGTGAACTGAATTGACACAAAGTTAATTGAATTCCTTCGTGACTTTGTGAAGCTATCGGAAACTCTTTTACTATGCCAAAGAGAAGACGTCCTTACTTAGGTCGAAGTCAGTCAAATGTGCGACGAGATACGTCACGTGCTGACCACACTGATGAGCAACGAGACGCATATAATTCTAATAATCGTGTTGGTATGTCAGAATTGCGCTTTAAGAATTTCCTGGACCCTGGAGACGGTTTAGCCGGTGAAATGTTTCTGAGTTCTCCCCTTTGCTCAGCGCCTCACGATGATGGGTTTTTTGACGGTTGAGGATTAAGGATTGGGGAGAGTTAAACTTTGTCGGGGATTTCTGTAGGGCATCCACAAGGGTTCTCTTAGCTGGATTCAGGGTGTGGGTGCGTCCTAACTGGTGGTGTAGTTTTGACAAAAATACTACTACTGTTTAACATATCAGTTTGCTGTGTTCCTTAATCTCTCGTTGAGCTAGCCAACTGCGATGTCGCTACTCGTGTAGAAGTGATACATGCTGATGTGTCCCGTGTCTATATTGTGATGTATCGTAGTTTATTTCGCCCACGCGAATAACTTTAAGTGTTCGTAGATATACTAATGTCTCGCGCGCGAATCTATTTAAGTGTCCGAAATACGTATAGTTTTTTGCGCCCGGACGGAGTTCTTGTGTGTTCCTCCGTGTGAACAGTGCAGAGTGTAATGTATGTTATCTCTCACACACGAATAAATGTAACTGTTCGAAGATTCACTGAAGTCAGATACGTCGAGTTCCTTGCTGTGTAGTTTGCAGACTGTTGTATCGTCTACTATCAAAGTTCTGCCATGGTGATTTTCTCTCCCACTCTTGCTATTTTTTGAAATTTGAAAACTCACGTGATGTTTTATTAGTTTTACATTGATTGATTTTTATCCCCACTTCTGGTAAACGTTAAAATTTCTCAGTTCGGACGTTTTTTTCGCCTAGCTTTCTCTTTTCCTGCGTACACATGTCTCCTCTACTTCTGGTATAATCCTACAGTTTGCTGTTATGAGCATGAACCAGATTCTATGAAAGAACTTTTCACCGCCAAACTGCTGCCGTAAACTACCTCAGGATAAATCATACAATAGCTAATAGTTTCCGGTTGGTTGCAAGTATGTACACCTACCTGAGAAGGTTCAATAACATTTCTGTGGGAAATATATATTATTCATATATGTCGAATATGATTTTTAATTATAACTTAACTGTCCCTGTAGGTTGTTATTATTATTAATTATTTATTTTCTTCTTCTTCTTCTTCTTCTTCTTCTTCTTCTTCTTCTTCTTCTTCTTCTTCTTCTTCTTCTTCTTCTTCTTCTTCTTCTTCTTCTTCTTCTTCTTCTTCTTCTTCTTCTTCTTCTTCTTCTTCTTCTTCTTCTTCTTCTTCTTCTTCTTCTTCTTCTTCTTCTTCTTCTTCTTATTATTATTATTATTATTATTATTATTATTATTATTATTATTATTATTATTATTATTATTATTATTATTATTATTATTATTATTATTATTATTATTATTATTATTATTATTATTATTATTATTATTATTATTATTATTATTATTATTATTATTATTATTATTATTATTATTATTATTATTATTATTATTATTATTATTATTATTATTATTATTATTATTATTATTATTATTATTATTATTATTATTATTATTATTATTATTATTATTATTATTATTATTATTATTATTATTATTATTATTATTATTATTATTATTATTATTATTATTATTATTATTATTATTATTATTATTATTATTATTATTATTATTATTATTATTATGATCATCATGATCATCATGATCATCATCATCATCATCATCATCATTATCATTATTATTATTATTATTATTATTAATATTATTATTAATATTATTATTAATATTATTATTAATATTATTATTAATATTATTAATATTATTATTATTATTATTATTATTATTATTATTATTATTATTATTATTATTATTATTATTATTATTATTATTATTATTATTATTATTATTATTATTATTATTATTATTATTATTATTATTATTATTATTATTATTATTATTATTATTATTATTATTATTATTATTATTATTATTATTATTATTATTATTATTATTATTATTATTATTATTATTATTATTATTATTATTATTATTATTATTATTATTATTATTATTATTATTATTATTATTATTATTATTATTATTATTATTATTATTATTATTGTTATTGTGGTTGTTGTTATTGTTATTGTGGCTGTTCAAATTGACGAATTCTGTCCTGCATTATTTCTACAAATAGCGTCAGTCCATAATATTTCAAACTTTAGATATTTATGTAGAGCTTTACGGTACAATTTACGGTACGGTACTATTGCTCAATGAAAGGAGTTTGTAAATTAATCGATTTATTTATTGAAAAGGAAGTAAACTGTTACATTGCATTGCTCTAATATGATTGGTGGGAAATGTGTCGGCAGTTTTGACATCGCTGTAAGTAAATATGGCATTAGTGAGAGAAAATGAACAGGTGAGTTTGACGAGTGTGTTTTTCAAAATGGTATACAGTCAACAGACGGACACACAAAGCAGCACCTATGGGAGTGTTTCTAAGGCGTTACTTACTTCAACAGGTAAACATCGTGCTCTGAAGTTAACAATGCCAGCGTGGAAAAATTTGACTTGAGATCTCAACCGGTTTAGAAGACCTCTCGGCACAGTTATTAAGTTAGGCGGTGTCCTATTAATCTCAGCGTCGTGTGTTCAAACCAGGGCCAGACCATTGATTTTTAGGTATAAGGAAAATTCCCGGGATCGAAGTTCCAAAACACAGGTGGCATAATCCTGGAAATTGTTAAAAATCAATTTTTGTTCATTTAAAAGCATACGTTAATAAGCACAGCTATAATTTGATTTGACACAGTTGTGAATTCTTTCTGCTAATTAACAGCTAGAGACTGATGCAAATAATAAATATTGGTGATGATTTGATTATTTAAAACATATACCTAATAGGTAGATAATATATTTTGCTAAGTCTTGGTCAAACCATTACGATGGGTTTAGGATTACACGTTTATTTATTTTTTATTCTGTAATTTCCGACCTCCAAAGCTAAGTCATATCGGACGATGAATGGAAGGGGGCAAATGATGGTCAAATGAGACCAGAGTCCGTAGAGCTTAGAGTTACCGGACATTCGTCTTTTAGGATAAGGGAAAACTACGGAAAAATCCTTAATTGAACCTGACCGAGATTCGAACTCGAGACCTCTTGAACGTGAGGCAGACACGTTACCATCTATGCTACCGAGGCGGGCTTAAAATTACACTAATATCATACAAAAGCCTACTAAAGCAGAGGAAATTAACTCCAGAAGGTTCTGCTTCAAGTTAAGATAAAACTAGGTCTAGATTTGGCTCAACTAAGTTGAGTGGGAGTAGCTACTCCATTGATTGGACTACGAATGACTGCTTCATTTACTTTAGTCAATCAACATCGCATTATTATGGAAGGTTCGTTTGGCCTGATTACTATCTGCGAACAAATACAACCATGACTCCGTCAATAGAGCATAATATATATGGTACTTCAACCAACTAAAGTGCCTTTTTCCCCTTAAGCACGATGAGTAAACTTGGAGTGTAACAAGTTTCGTTTGATTATTTTATGTGGCTTATTTAACCAGTGCTTCCAAAAGTATGCCATTACCGTCTTGGTGAGCTGCTTATGTCACTATTGCTTACACGGATAACACCACCACATCAGCAAAAATGATTATGATGATCATGATGATGATTATAAGTATTGTTAGAATTAGGATGTCAACGGAGGGAATACGGCATCGAAACCTGTGGTTTATTGTAGCTAAGCTCCAAGTAGGGCATCCACAGGAGAAAGGATGAGGTGAGAGGAGACAAAGAGCGGCCTACCCAAGGAGTCACGACGGCCCCAAGAGAGGTGATGTGAAATTACAATGGAGATGAAACGAAGGGACCGGAAATTCGGAGGATGTAATTAACATAACCAATATTCGCCTTGTGACCCGGGAACTCCCGAAAAAAAAAACATGGATCAGATTGGTCGGCCACGAGAATCCAACCCGGGCCTACCGATTGATATTACTAATGTTGTTTAAAGTTGTTGCATTTCTTCGGCAATATATTCTGATTGCTTAACGTCTTTGAAATATTTAATTCTCAGAATAAAGCGTTAGAAGCGGCTCTTCTTGATAATAAAGAAAATATGCAATATACGAGACAAATATCATGCCCTTCGTATGTTTATTGAGCTCTCTCTATCCCCTTTCTTTTTACGTTCTACGAATGAGAAGCTATAGCAGAGAACCGAGCAAATGGAACATTAGGTCATTTCATTCTACTTGTGCAATGTAATGCTTACAATTAGATTACTTTAAGATTTAATGAACCACTAATACCTTAATATCTACGAGTTTTATGTTTTCTACGTATATTTGTATTTATTCAGAACAGGGGCGGTTCCTCCATAAAGTTGCAGGTTTGCGCTACACCCACTGAACTGCACTGATGTGCATTTTTCACATTAAAGCTGTACTTGTTTGCATTGTTTTATATACAAACATGTTTCAATTATGTTTTATCGTCTGTAGCTGCCCATGACCGCAGAAGTCGAAATAAACAGTGATTAGCTGTAGGAGCCGCAGGTTTGCAGTGAAGAGTTAACCCAAGATTTCGCCAAAATGTAGGCTCTCTGAGGGGGTTGCGGGAAGGTGAAGAGATGGCAGGGGCTTCTTATACATTGCTTAAATGGAGGTTTATAAACCTAGCTCCTCCTACTCTTAGCAACGGCTATAGCGTGACCTTCAGGCTTAGCTTCTGTGTGCTCTGCTTTTCGAACACAGGGAGAATTTAATTAAATGATGGAGGTTATTCAGAAGAGAGCTCTGTTAAACAACAACGCCACACTTGTTCAGGCTTCTGTGTTTATGGCCACATTGAAAGATTATAATTTTGTATTCTGGCTGTCTTTCTTCTACAAGATCATTTTGTACAATCAGCGGGTTTAAAAAATTTCTTTTAAAGGTTTTGTTAAGTAAATATAAAAAGTTAATAATGCAGAACCGAGACTGCAATGCAACGTTTGCCATCGCCCAGCTAAACGCGTTTAAAAGGGAAGTGCAAAAGGTAAGAAATAGCGTGGATACCAAGGAACACGAAGAAACTGCAATTAAGAGGAGAAGAATAGAAGATCATGATGTGAAAAGAAGAGAAGCTCTTGAAGTATGTGACATTCTTAGAGAAGCAGAGGACAGATTTAGCTTCACGGGGCATCTGGTAGCCTCAACTTTGTTTCATCAAGAAAATTTCTAAGACATTTCCAGAGGATTCCCTTAGAGAAACAATAAGGTTCTATCCTTTTATCATTGGAACAAAGATTCGTACAGAACTGACTGTAATTTACAGTCGAAAGGAATTTCGTGGAATGTCCGGCGCTTTGTGCTTGATGGACTTCAATAAGGAAAACAATTTATGTGCTACATTCAGCGAATATGTCAAACTCGTCCGAGTACTGTTAACTATGCCAATGTCTACCACTGAAGCAGAATGCTGTGTCTCAACTTTAAAAAGAATAAAAACTTTCCTTAGGAACACAATGTCACAGGACCGATTGTCAGCATTAGCAATGCTTTCAATTGAGAGAGATTTTGTTATGAAGATCAGCGACTTCGACGCAAAAGTTATCAAAAGATTCGCTAGGTCTAAGGAGAGTAGAGCAGAGAATCTGTATAAATAGGTGAGTCATTACTACTCTGTATTTTATTTTTCATTTGTGCACCATCAATAATTTAACCCACCAGCCGCCACTGATTCAGAACCAATAGGTACACTTCTTCTGAAATGTCCAGTTTTCCTTTTCCCTGATTAGATACTCGCCGTTACTTCTCTAATATGATTAAGTTCAAATTTTCACCATCACTTCATTAATAAAATAGGCTCGATGACTCCAGAAGTTTTATCCACCGATTAGTCGAACAAGATCTCTCTAAGCTCTTGTGTCGGTAGTACTCGCTACACGTAACGCGCAATATATGGATCATGTATGGATAGCCAATTGTGACTTATTTATGTTTCCATAATATAGATCCAGGTGACACAGGATAGTGCTAATATAATAGCGATAGACAGGAAATCCATATGTTCTAAATTTTCTGGCATATCATTGCAATTTTAAATTCCATATCATATTCGTTGTCATTTCGTGTAAGAATTTGATTGATAAGCTACAATTCTCTTGCTACTGAGATTACCTTGGACTTCTATACATGGATTTTGGTTATAGAACGGAAGGAAATATATTCCTGCTTTAGTAGCAAGGGAGAAGCTGAAGATATTGCATTCAATTGAAGCTCTGGAGAATAGCCACCGCATGATAAAATCTAAATTGAAAACCCTTCTCATTTAATGGTTCGACGTTTGCAACATTCCGTAACTTTTCTGATTCTTTGCAATAATCTGAACGGCAAAATTGAAAATGGTTTCCGAGATTTCATTTTGTATGGAACAGTTGCTGAATCTTCGTAAATAGCTGACTGACCAGTTGTGAAAAGGCTCTTTTCACTGCAGAATCTTTTCTTATCCCGTATCACAAAGCACCCCGAGAGAGCTCGACTCTTCCCTTTCTTTTGTTATGTAAGATCCGCTAAGCTGCTATTTGGATATTCAATGGCAGTTGTTATTGCATTCTCACACACCTAAAGCATTGTTATATACAAAATTGCGGTTTATCTGTGTTCATTTAGTATAGATAAAAAGTAATATTCAAAAACTGATGTTGCCACATAATAACAGTTTGAAATGACAATATTATATGTTTAGTATAAACAGATAAACTAACCACTACAGACCTTCGGCTTGCAAAAAAATATTTATAAAATACACATCTACATAATTTCAAATGTTTTACGTGTCTACACAACCTGCAGGTTATAATTCTGCGTAGACATTTTACCACCGTTTTCATAAAATTGTATATTTTTAAACTGCGACTCCGTTGTAGGGGTAGCTTAGAAACCTCGCAGTTCTCGCACTAAGGAACCATAGTTCCATTCCCCACTATACTAGATATTTGACATGTCTATAAATTACTGGACTATTTCAAAACATTACTTAACATATACCAACATACGAAGACAACTCCTTGAAAGGGGATAGTTTGTAATTTTGTGTTTACGTTACATGCACTGGATATGAGTGCCACGTGTAATACGGCAGAGTTCTACACGGGAATATGCCAGATATTAACATTTTGAATAATAAGTTTTTTGAGAAATATATGCACTAAAAACCTGAAAATTTGCATGTAAATATGCATTAAAATTACCAAAATATTCATAAAAACAAAATATGCACTATTCAAATTACTGCACATCTATGCATATTTATTGCAGCTGCTACATAATTAGCTAATATCTGTATGTATTTTAATATATTTAAAATGATTATATTCTTTTACTACAAAGCAGTGTGAAACAATTACATTTTTGCTGTTTTCTGGCAATAATGTATTCCTCCTTTCAGTAAAAATATATATGTAGAGAGAACAGGTTCTCTCTACATCCCAAGCAAGGGGACAACACTTATAGCTCGCCAATAATTACGGATCAATATCTACATTAGCACATTGTTGCCCGTGCAGCATCTACACTTTTGGATAGGTGAAGTCAGACCGAAAAAGCCAATACCATAGCCCGGATTTGAACCACAGATCTCCCAGTTTCCGTCCGGTTGCTCTTAAACATTGAGCTACCATGGCAAAATGCCAGCATTACATTAAATTCTCCAGCTGACTCGTATTTCTCCCGGGGAATCAGCATTTTCTAAACGTTGTTACACGAATCACTCTACAGTGCGCTGCACAATGTACCACGGTTCGATACAGAAGCAAAACAGCTAACACCTTGGCAGTTCTGCAACAATTAAATAAAATATATGCTTGGGGACGTTACCAACGCATTGCCTGTCATTGTAACTTACGTGGTAGCCTGTCTGCCTTACTTTCAAGAGATCCTGAGTTCGAATCTCGGTCAGGGTGAGCTACCTGGATAAGGTTTCTTCCGGGGTTTCCCTTATTCTGAAAGACAAATGTCAGTTAACTCTAAGCTCTATGTACCCTGGACTCATTTAAGTGTCATTCCATTCATTGGCATATATGACTTAACGTTGGAGGTCATAATTAAAAAAACAACTTAAAATGTATGCTTTCCGGTTACTTAAACTTTATCAGTTAAAAGAATAGAAGGAGAAGATTTTACACTGTAGTTAGCTCTTTCTTAATGATGGTAGGTATAGGTTTAAACAGAAAGCTCTTTGCACCGAGTCTAATGATTCCAAGGTCAAAGTATTAGTGGGATGGAATAGACACTGCAGGAATGTTAAGAAGCAAAAAGAGAGAAACACAAGCTTTTACCCTCTAGTTGTCTCTTTCTTTACAATGGCGGCTATAGGTTTAAAGCTCTTTGCATTGAGTCTTTGCATTTAGCGATTTAGAACATCAACTAGATTTTTCCAAGAATGTTAAGAAGCAAAATGTAAGTTCACCCTCTAATATTTGTTTTTCTCTTTACAATAACGGGAACAGGTTCCGAACAGGTTGAAAGATCTTCGCAATGGCAAGCCTATTGGTTCCACGAAAAAACTGGATAATTTTAGACAAAACCAAAGGAATATACACCAACACCAAACATGTGCATTAACACACATAATATGCACAAATATTCAAGAGATATCAAATGTCCTTAACTCGGCATTGCACGGTTTCATTGAGATATGAATTTTCAGTAAAAACATGCATTTGCATATTGTCACCAATCGCATACTTTGTGTTGGAGCCGCGACAAACCAGTGCCGGGCGCGTGCGAAAAAAAGAGACAGATACGTGCGCGCAGAGAAAAAGGAGACAGAGATAATCTGCAATTTCCCGCTGCATCATGATTGAAATCACCTGAAGTGTCGGTGGCTTCGGGAAACAATGACTCGGGTATAAATAAGTGGCAAGATGTGAGAACAGTCAGTTTGCTAGTGAACTGTTTATCGTATGTGTGCAGCACGTTTGTTTACGTGTGGTGAAGCAACGGAAGATCTTGTAGGCCGCGTTTGTATAAGTTACGTCATTTCGCTGCTATAAGGATTGTAAAACGTGTGTTTTTACTTGCAATAAAGGGCATTTTAATTTCTGCAGGCAAGACGAACCAAGCAAAGTCACATAAAAGGTTCGAGCGCAGCGATAACGCGGCTTGTTTACACAAAGGAGCTGATAAAGATAGCACGCAGATAAAGATCTCCCGAAATATACAAACTGAGATAAATGGAAATTTCTGGTGATATCTTGATTGATAGATATTATTCGGTTTCTTAATTGTTCTGGAACAGTCTGGAATTATCAGATGAGGTATTTAAGGAAGCGATGACTCGCCGAGAGTCAGTCCCAAACAGAGCAGTAGTAGTAAGCAGCTGTACAAATGTTGTAACGAGAGCTGATGTAAACAGGTGTAATCAGAACGCTGTTGTTGTGATCATCGACATTGGTAAATTGTGTATGTGATGTAATACTGCTACTATGAGTGTATTTCTACGCAAATAAAGAACATTTAGAATTTCGGCAAATTGGACTTTTAATTCTACGAACCCGCAAAGTCACAATATATTTCTCAATACTAGTGATAAAATTCAGAAACTGCAGTCACTTCAAGAAGCTCATTAGCTTTCATTACATTATCATTCAATTTAACTGGTGCTGTTTATAATCACAACCGCGCACACATACCCTAAGACAAAGAGGAGGTGAGAGACGGCATCAAAGGTTACTACAGAAACTCATTATCATCCTATCATCAAAGGTAATACACACGGAACACAAGTAGCTTCAGCTAATAAATGGTTGTTACGACAAAGTTCTCTCGAAGGTCATAGACCATTTCGCAAGCTTTAGAAACATCTTTAGTACTATTTTCTTTACGGCAGTTTCTCACCTGTCTATAAAATGATAGTAGTCTATCACTTTTTAGATTACTTAGATTTGCTTTGACTAACTTTGAGATGGCATCTATCCATAGGTTGAACATTTATTGGGGCAGTGCAAAGGAAGTAGTTAATGCATATGGCACCAAGGATTTACATACTTGGCTAAATTCCAACAATCAACGGAGGGTTAACTTCTTGAGAGACTTCATTCCACTCAAACCTGTGTGTATAACCTGCATCACTAATCTTTATATACAAACTGACCACAGAACAGGGGCGAGAAATGTGTAGATCAGCACTTTACAATTGCTTAAGCTAGCTAGGGTTGGCTTTTCACTTGTCTCTGTATGTTAACCTGTATATAGAAGCAAATTTAGGGAATATTTTCCGTAATGGCATGAGAACCAAAATCTCCTTTGAATATTCGTATGTTCGGGAATATTTCGTTTTTGTGACACATGCCCTGTCTGTCTTAGGTATTGCTAGCGGATGGGATCCCCTTCTGATATTACAACAAATATCTTAGGCGGATCTGAAACATTTTTGGGCTATAATTCCTAGCAGCTCATAAGATCATATTCTTTCCTAAAGTAGAACAATACCACATAAAGTACCCGACAATATACAACAGCTTATACATGTAGGATAGCATATCTTATTAATACACAAAGCTCCAGTCTGCTTCTTTCTTTGTGTGTGCTGTAGTTCAATCTTAGTTCCCTACGAGATGAATATCGAGACGGGCCTATAACTTGATTAGGTTGTCTTACATGTATTTATGAATAACAAAGCGCATGACATGCAGGCCTTGAAGCGTCTGCTTTTTTGCACGAACTTTCTTAAAAACGGTTTAAGATGATTCGCCAATCTGTGATTAAATATTTTTGTCATCAGTCACAATAATTGCTTTCAAAATCTGTTGTAAATGGAACGATGGCACTTGTATATACCATTATTAAGTGCTTAAATCAGATGAGTGTTCCTTGTAACTGATTTCGTATTTACGCTGGAAGGTGAGTCTGGTTACGTTTTGATGCGTCCCCATGAAGGGAAAAAGATCATAGGCGGTTAAATAAGAAAAATAAGTGGCTATTAAAAGAGGAATTAATAAGCTTAAGATTTAAAATATGTAGAAATCATCTTACAGTAATAGGAGTATATGCCCCGAAAGAAGGTCGGAAAGAAGAAACAATAGATTTCAATGAAAATTTACAGAAAGAATTAGATAAGTCGAATAAAACTGACTACGTAATTACTAGTGGGGATATGAACGCTCGAGTTGGGAATAATATTATCCCAGAAATATTAGGAGTATACGGAGAGCAACGTAAAAACAATAATGGAGACTCACTTATATTGTTTGCTAATAGTAATGATTTAAAAATTACAAATACATTTTTCAGAAAAAAAAGATATCAACAAATATACCTGGAGTGCTAGAGGTTCTAGAAGTATAATAGATTATGTTTTAGCAAACGAAAATATTAGCAAGCAAGTACAAGATGTACATGTATACAGAGGAGCTGAAATATACTCCGACCATTACTTAGTAGTGGCTAAAATTGCTTTATTAACTAGATGGAAGAAAAGGAATAATTCTACGAAAGTAAATGAAGACGTATTTAAAGTATATTTATTACAGGATGATAGTATCAAATACTTATATCAGAACCGCTCATCTCAACGATTACAGGAAATAACAAGTAGTGATGACGTTGAAGAGGAATGGAGAAATATAAAAGGCTGCATAGAAGAAGCTGCCAAAGAAGCAATAGGTAAAAAGAAAAAAATAAGAAGAAAGGGACTAAGAATGTGGAATGAAGAAATTGCAAAGGCAGTCGAGGAAAAAAGAAAGCTTATCATAGATACTTACAATTAAATACTGAGGAAACTAAACAAGCACATAAGGCAAAACGAAATATAGGAAAGCAATGGGCCAAGATGGATTGAACGCAGAGTTATTTAAATATGGGGGGTTATTGCTAAAGCTCCGACTGCTACATTTCTATAATATGTGCTGGAAGAGACAATGTATCCCAGAAGATTGGCTTATAGCCCAAACCATCTCTATCTTTAAGAGAGGGAAACGAAATGGCTGTAGCAATTACAGAGGAATATGTTTACTGGATACGGCCTATAAAATATTTGCTAAAATAATAAACAAAAGGTTGCAGAATATAGTTAAATGTCTTCTCTCGGAAGAGCAAAGTGGATTTATAAGAGGCAGATCCTGTGTAGATAACATTTTTATTGTTAAACAACTAATTGGAAAACATAGGTAGTTTAATAAAGAAACGCATATGGCGTTTGTTAACTTTGAAAAAGCCTTCGATAGGGTAAACCGATGCAAAATGTGGCAAATATTGGAAGAACGAGGATACCCATAACAATTAGTAAAAATTATACAATGTTTCTACTTGAAAACAAAAATAAATGTGAGGAAAAATGGTAAAATTTCTAAAAAAAAATCTTATTAATCAGGGTGTACTTTATCACCTACACTTTTTAGTATTTATATTGACGACCTAGTGTGCAAATGGAAGCAGCTAGTGAATGTAGGTTTTAAAATTTCAAATAAAAACTTTTTAAATATTTTATTGTTTGCTGACGACTTAGTTATACAAAATAGCGAGTCTGCCCTGCAAAAATTTATTTTTAAACTTAGTGAACTTTGTAAGTAATATAATATGAAAATTTCTTTTATAAAATCAACGGCAATGGCATTAATTGGGAAAGAGCCAATTAGAACAAAAATAGTTATAAATAATCGTTGCGTTGAACAGGTAAGACATTTTAACTACTTTGGAACTGATGTTAGTTATGACAAAGAATATGATGTCTACAATAAAATATGCAAATTTCAAAAAGTGTGTGGAACAATACATAGAACATTTAGAAACAAAATACGTAAAGAAACAAAATTAAAGTTCTAAAAAGTTATGGCTGTACCTATACTGACATACGGAAGTGAGACTTGGACGTTAACTAAAAAGCAGCAGAGTAAAATACAGGCTTCAGAAATGAAATTCTTGAGAAGTGTGAAAGGATGCACGAAGAGGGACTTAATAAGAAATGAAAATATAAGAGAAGAGCTGGACATTTTTAGTATGAATGATAGGTTAAAAGATCTCAAACTAAAATGGAAGGAATATGTTGAAAGAATGCCAGATAATAGACTTACAAAACAAATATTACAATATCATCCTAAAGGTAGGAGATCGGTGGGCAGATCCAGGAAACGATGCCTGGAGGACTTCGAAGGCGGAAAAGGCACTTGATTGCCTATGCCATGAAGTGATGATGATGATGATGATGATGATGATGATGATGATGATGATGATGATGATGATGATGATGATGATGATGATGATGGTGGTGGTGGTGGTGGTGGTGGTGGTGGTGGTGGTGGTGGTGGTGGTGGTGGTGGTGGTGGTGGTGGTGGTGGTGGTGGTGGTGATGATGATGATGATGATGATGATGATGATGATGATGATGATGATGATGATGATGATGATGATGATGATGATGATGATGATGATGATGATGATGATGATGATGATGATGATGATGATGATGATGATGATGATGATGATGATGATGATGATGGATGATGATGATGATGATGATGATGATGATGATGATGATGATGATGATGATGATGATGATGATGATGATGATGATGATACTTAAAAGAGGAATCAACCCATTTTAATTCAACTTAAAAGTAACGTTCGTCTAGAAATTTTATCTTTCAGAAAGAGCAGGTGTAAGTAGAGACCACACATTAAAAACGAAGGGGGGCTCTCCCGACATATCTTTGCTTCCAGAATATAATTGAAAGAACAAAATCTGAATCATCCAAAAAGGATATACCATCATCCAGAATATCTACATAAAGAAAAAGGAGATACTTTGCTGTATTTTCTTCAGTTTATAAATAAAAACTGAAACGGGGTAAGGACTGTGCCTGCAATCTAGTTTCAGTGTAGCTAAATGCACAATTTTTATTTTTATTCTACTTTAGGGGAGAATTTTGTTCTGATCCTTGTTTTTTCTTGTTTTTAGTACAAAAATAATAAAAAAGCAAAGTATTTTTCACTCTAAAGACATCGACTTTATTCGTGTCTATACTATCGAATGGTGGATTATCTGCATGCTTAGCGCTTTCCCATAAATAAATTACAATCCAATTCATAGATCAAAATTTTATAATGTTCACATCAAAGCTGAAACGTTTTAGATACAGCTCTGAATACATGTAATGTAACTGATAAGGAAATTGAGCACTTATTGTTATACTAACAATAGTGTGCTAATTTTAACAATTAGTCTGCTTCAATCACAAATAAATACTAGGAATCTTAAATGAGCTTCTTAATGCATTATTAATAAGGAGTCAAGTTAAAAATTGAATGCATAATTTTGTCTTGAAATCACAATTTATTCCTTCCGAAAGTTAAACAAATGTGTGCTGTTCCAAGAATTAAAACAAATAAATGTCGGGTATGATGAGCATATCTATATGTATAAGAGTATGTAAGCACTTAAGCCAGGACCAAAAAGAATTGTTAACTGGACTTTACGCTAATTCGTCACAAGAAAAGCATTCACAGTTGATGACAACACTACCTGACCGTCAGTAACTCATTGGCGTTGTTGTATATATGTTGTATTCATCTAGTGGTTTGAATGTACTTTATTTGAAGCAACTGCGTAAGTATTTCTCTTGTATAAATACAAAAAGGAAACCGGCCGTGCCGTGGCCGAGGGATTAGACCGCTTAACTCTTAGCAAGGCGGCCCGGGGTTGATCCCAGGCGAGATTTGCCGTGGACAACACGGCGCTAAGGAGGGTTTTCTCCGGGACCTCCGGTTTCCCCTGGCATCATTCCACCAGTTGCTCCATTGTCATATTTCCGTTCATCCACTTCGCCCTCATTCCATTCATTTACTTCCCTCACTCTCATTCCGGGGACCGGGCTGATCATCCATCTCTGGGGCCATAGTTGTGGTTCCCTTACCCACGCCTCAAATGGCATAATGAGTAGAGAGCCATAAATGAGCAGGACTGTGTCCTATACCAAGAAAAGAGTCAACAAGGAAACAAGAAACAAGCAAAACGTATCAGACGAAGGGAGCTGGACTTTAAACTGTAGAATATCTCGTGCAATAAAATGCATTAAAATAGAATGCCTTGAAAAAGCAGTGTAAAATTCAAATTCTTTTTTCTCAACTGTAATTTATGGTGCTTTTGTCTGCAAAAAGTCCTGTCCCCTGTCAGAAACGTTATATGCATACATGAACATGTTGAGAAATATTTAAAACTGTTTCTGTGCAAATGTCATTATGTGCATCTCGCTGTGAGAAAAAAGCAACAAGCTGTATACAAATAGTTTTAAATGCTTTAATGACTTAATGCTTTCTGTGTAGCTTATGGCTTAAATTCTTATTTAAATCTCTTGAGTAAGCACCAGCCTCATAAAGAAGCTTTAGTAGCTTTCATGTAAAGTACTATTTTCAACGCATTTTTAGAGCTCTCTAGGAACGTGTCAAAATGTTTTACAGAAAATATTTTGGGAATTTCTTTTAATGAAAGAAATTGTGAATAAATGTGTTAAAATACAGGAAAATAAAAGTGTTGATATTTCTACGATTATTTTTATAATCTCTAATATGCGAAGTGGAAACTGTTGCTTCAAGCACTCAAAATTTCTAAATTTCAGCGCTCTCCCTTTAACAGTGAAAAGTAGGCACAAAAGAAGAGGAAATGTTGAGTATGGAATTTCTATTGGAAGACTCGCAGCTGTTAGAAAGAAGTTTATTTATAGACTCTATGCAATCCTCTTACGTTTCGCTCCACTCATCTTGGTCACCGAGATATCGCGGCTTTCCGTTCATATCACTGGTTGGTTTCTCACAACTGCTGGAAGTGATATAACGTACTACAATAACTGCAACAGCCAGAAAAGGAGAGCAGATAGAACTACCTCCCTTCCATATTACATGAGCACAGATACCGCTGTCAGACGTACGGATTTTTAACGAAAATACCGTATGTTCCCCTTTTCTACTTTCTTTAGCAGGTACATCGTAGATATTACATTCCAATCAAGACTTTTATAATGGCATTTCAACGGAAATAAGTATTTCAGACGCCTAGAATAAAGAAAGAAATGTTAGAAAAGTTGATTTTTGTTGCATAACTTCCAATTTATAGTCGGTTAACTACCAAACCATATTTAAGTTCAGCTTCTTTCGAGGATATAAAACGAAAACTTTCGAAAAATAATTTTATATACCGTATTTTAAAACTGCTTTTGTGACTAATGAAATTTATATTTAGAGTTTTACTAGAATAGCCTCTAAAGCCATCTTTATTTCGCCAATATTTGTCAAGTTAACCACTACCGAGATCTTTCTTATTATTGATTCAAATTTTCCCTAAATAATATAATGTGACTTTGTGGGTTCGTAGAATTAAAAGTCCAAGTTGCAGAAATTCAAAATGTTTTTATTTCCGTATAAATACACTCTGTCCAATCGTTACAGTACCAGCGTTACGTCACATACACAATTGCAATCTACCAAGGTCGTTGACCACAACCAAGAGCTCACTTTCCAAACACGCCAGTTTCAACTACAACTCTACTTTCGACACTGTTTACGAATGTTTTGGCGAGCCTCGCTTTCTTTATATATACCATTAGTCATATTACTAGATGTTTCTGGAACAAACAAGAAACCGAATGTTCTGTATCAATCAAGATGTCAGTAGAATGTTCCATTTACCTTACTTTATGTTTTGGCATGCCTTTTATCTTCGCGCCATGTTTATCTGCTTAGACAAGCTGTTTATCCTTGCGCGGCACTATCTGTCCCTTATCTCTCGGTGGTGCACTATCGTAAATAATGAGTTCGCGACAATAATTTCAAAGCGAACACCTAGCGACGAGCTCTTGTACAATTTGACTATGCTTAAGCCTACTATATTTCTTACTCCTCGTGTATCTAGAGGGAAATGTGAAATAAGACAATTTTTCCAAATGTTTACCTCGATTTGTATAAAGTATATAAATGATGATTCCGAAATTAAAGGATTGCAATAAGTAAAGAATCGTGATGGATTTCAAAGAAATCTTTTATCTTAGTGAAACGCATGCACGTGCAGTTGAGTTGAGCTGTTTTAACAAAAGAAACAGTTTTCTCAGCAAAAGGGATAGCACTTGACTCCGTTTGAATAGGTATTCTTCTGACCCTTAATAATGGCATGACCGAGACTAATAATCACAATGGACAAAATAGTGACAACTAGAATTTTTGTGTGAAAAGAGGCCTTCCAGAAGTGAAAGTTACACACACAAACACACACACAAACACACACACATACACACACGCAGCTGTGCCGAATAAGGACAGATGGTCCGCGGCATTAAGCCGATTAAGACAGTCCTCTTTTTCTGTCTTGGTCGAAGGCAGATCAGAACCGGAGGGAAGATCTGTCGGTTCATACGCAACGAATTAAGTATTATCGAATAATAAGCGTTCCACCTACAGTGACTCTAAAAAGGCAACTTCGAGCTTGATGTGGTGATAAAAAGAAGCAGTCATTAAACTAGTTTGAAACTTGCCTTCCAGTGTCATCAGAACCATCCTTACATATACATACCCACAAATACCCTGAGAGTAATCTCACTGCTTTACTGCGCGACCAAATTTATTTGCTTCAATGAACAACCGTTTTCAAAATGTCATGTGAGTGCAAACGTTAGATTTCTGTAATAGATGTTCCCACTGTAAATAACGCATTAACCAATGCTTCTGTCTTAAATGGGTCTTCTAAATGTGATTTTACGAAATGGTAACCCCATGCAGACATAAGAAAACATCTGTTCAAGATTACAATCGGAATATTTGGTACAGTTAAATTCATCGAACTCAGCGTGTACTTTTAAATGCAGATACTTACAGCAGTGTTCTGGGTTTTGTCAAACTCTTCTTCAAGTGTAGATGTCTAAGGTTAATTTACTGTGGAGAATATCCTCCTTTAGCCAGAATTACACCTATCCTCACTAGAGTATTTAAGTATGAATGAGAGGAGGACATGTTTGTATGTGTTTGAAAGAAACCGAGAGAGATAAAACGTAGAAAGTAGCGAAAGGTAAAATAAATAAACCTAAGAATAAAAGCATACTGAGATATCTCAATGCAACATTCCATTGCTTTATATGCACAACAATGGGCAAGGGAGAGAAGTACTCATTTAACCTGCAGAGTTAATTGAAAGAGTTGATTTCATGCAGTCTGAAAATGTATACACGACACGTATAAACTTTTACGTAAAAGAACACTTTAATCATAATTTCAAATGACACTCTGGTAGATCTTCCTACTCCTTCAAATATTTTTAGCCTTTAATCCACATACTTCAAGACTAAATTTGTTAATGCAGGTATGCACTACCCACTACAATCTAGAAAATATTAAAACATATGTGTTATACCCCAGAATACTTCTTAAGTGTTTAATCATGAAAATTGCAGCAATGAACATATGCAGCCAGTTTGAGTGTTCCATTTCTAATTACCTCAAATTAAAGGTGTTTTGGAAAAATTAAAAATAATTTAAGCTCAAATAAGTAAATGCTCGCTAGGGAAACTGTACCTATCGCTATGAAATTTCTTACGAATCTGAATCAACACATTTCACTCCCATTACACCTCGCACATGCTATAACAAACTACAATATAGGAAACCCTATGTGATAACAATTTATAGAACTGTTGAATCATATTGAGGAATTCAATGCTATAGCCGGAATTTGAACCAAGATCTTTAGCATTTCGCACGGTTGCTGTAACCAAATAAGCTACCATGTCGGCATAATATTAAACTCTTCAGATGAAGAATAAAATTTAAAAATAAGCGTAAAAATCGTTCTCGTGCGAAATACATTAATTATATTAATTTATCATATAATTATCGTGTATATCTCAAATAGTTATCTTAAAAATGAGAGAGTTGGTTGGTGAATCTAATATCGTATGGTATCCTACTAAGGTAGCTCAATTGGTTAGAGCACTGCATGGAACTCGAACAGTCCTGCCTATAACAATGAATTTTTCAGAATGATTCTACCTTTCATCTCTCATCCTACACAAGTCTTATGTGAAAGAACAATTAACTATCATTGGTGTAGAATTATTATTCATGGAAGCAAATTCAGAGCCTAATAAATAAAGATATTCGTGTTAGTACATTTTATAATATTGAGTTATTGTTGTTACAGTCCGTAGATTAATAAAACGAAATAGAGTCCAATTGTGTTAAATAAAAAGGAATCATAACAACCAAATGCATGTTCTGCAAAGATTATTTGTTAAGGACGCTGTAATAAAAATGCTGTGGCCATAAAAAGTAGGTTAGGGAGGTAGAAGGGGGTGAAGTCCCTTGTAAGTTAGGTTGGCTATACAGCAGCTCGTGGTGAGCACGCTAATGGAACTGCTGGTTGACGCAGCTGTTAACCCGAAATTCTATCACCCCCACTCTTCTCCCCACCAGTACAGATTGCTTTTCCCATGTGCTGCTGGGTACTTTACATTTTTACAGAAAGAACTTTGCCACACATATAGCAAGCCTCTCGACTTGAAACTTTGAAATGAAAATCAAGAAGGTCTCTGTTGTAAACAAGCCATTAGTGGAAAACTACACTCCATATGAGTTTGACTTTCAATTGATTCTGTACCGCTGAAAATATAATGCATTTTTAATACTGACAGCGTTTGTTAATGGAATAAGTGCTGCATGAATAAACAAACAAGTAAATAAGGCTGTGAATAAATAATACCAAGCCAGCAGAGAGGAATAGGTACATAAATAAGTTATATATAACTCTCCAATAATATCAGAAGTGTGAAAATAGCTTTATTTTACCTAAAAGCCTTTCTTTTAGATAATAAAATCAGTACACATCGTAATTAGCGGTTGAGTACAAAGATGTGTTTGCAAAGTGATACAGTCAACCTGATTTTTAATTCATAGCCATGCAATAAAGTCCTGAATGTAATAAGTAACAGGATGAATTTTATGGGTGCAGAACAAGTCAAACATTTAATCAAGGATACTTAATCCAATTGAAAAGTATTCAGTTATTGTAAGCTAATTTTCAGTTTACCTTCTCTACCACATACCTAATATTGATAAAGGAAATATTGTATTTCATATCAAACGTTGATATTCGCATTTAAACTTATTTTTATCGTTTGAGGTACGTAAAACAATTTTTTTTCAGATAAAGAGTCATTATGTGTGATGTATGTATGAATTTAAGCGAATTCTAAAGATCATATGGAAGGTTTGCCAGGAAATCTTTCACCACACATTATTTAAGTGTCACAATCTGCAGCTTACATTTTCCGATGATGTTTGTGATGTTTTCTTATTGATAAATAATCTTATAACATTTTATTTTCTGGTGAACTTTAAAGAGATATAAAAGACTTAAAAAGTGCATTAAAAGTTGCAAACTTTTGAAACTATTAAAAGTATTAAAAAGTGTAAAACCCCTTTAAAATATGTGGAAACGTAGAGTCCGACTGAAAAATTCAATGCCATAGCCCGGATTTGAACCACGGATCTTCTGGTCTCCGTCCAGCTGCACTAACCATTGAGCTACTATGGCCAACATGCCAATATGACATTAAATTCTCCAACTGACTCATATTTTTTTCCGGTAAACCACTTAGGATTTCTCATAAACACATGAAACAGCTACCTTAAGTTGGAGAATTTAATGTCATATCGGTTCATTGGCCATAGTAGCTCAGTGGTTAGAGCAGCTGGACGGAGACCAGAAGATCCGTGGTTCAAATCACGGCTATGGCATTGAATTTTTTAGTCTGACTCTACGTTTCCACACTTTAGCCTAAACACGGCCACTGTGAAAGAACAATTAATTTCCCTTTAAAATAATTTGTTTAAAATATATGTTGTGGCATCAGTATTTTACGAAATATGCTTCGAAAGGGTTTTGAATTTTTCAATACGTTTTGTAACATTTTTCAAACTCCAGGTAAAATTTTTCTAATGGCTATTTTCTAACAGGATTAAATTCCTAATTTAACACAACTGCTATTAAATTATTTCTGCTGTTATTTACGATAGCTACTCACTCCTTTTTCAATAAATGCGTAAGTATATGTATTAGAAGTTAATAATTTACTGTAAATGTAAAAGAAAACTTAAGGTTGCACGTAATGAAGGTAAATGTTTAAATTGCAACAAATCTGTTACTTACCAATAAACTAAACATACAAAGTTATAGTTTCTTTCGCTTTGAATGTGGTTATTACATTATCATATATATTACCCTGTAAATATATTTTTGTATTAATTTGAATTTTACAGTCAATTTGCTGGTTACTAATGTTGTCATCTTATACAAACGTTTATAAATTAGTCTCAAGCTAAAGGTTGTGTTTGCCACAGTTTTTTCCAGGTTCGACGATAAAGATATTTAGATTGCTGCCAAGCAATTCTGAATGGGAGAAATGTTGACCAAGCCTCGTACCTCGCCTCCATTTAGTAAGGGCGAAGTTAATCTGCTACCTCGCTAGCGAAGAATTCATTTGTCCCTGGCCGCTGATAGTTGGAGGTACAGTCGTCACGTTCGCTGCTTTGTTACCATGCTGGATCACCGAGAGCCATTTACCGTCAGCATGAGCCACTAATTCATTGTTAGGTGTGTGGCAAAGTAATAAGTGGTGCTGTGAAAGGGAGAGCTATACTTTGCTCAGTTGTTACTTTCAACTGTTATAGTACGGAACTTCAAGCGGTCCGCTTTAAATATCTGGATGTGAATTCAGTTTCATTTGTTCCTCTTGTATCCACAAGGAAGGGTATATTATTACTATTTCTCGAAAGTTTATATTGATTTTCTTGAAGGGGGTAGAAAGACAAAGATTCGTCAGAAATTGTGTAAAATTGTATAAACATTAATGAAGTGGGAGAGAAATATATTTTAATGTAATTTATCATCAATATTGAGTGTCATTTATACATGCATGAGCAGGGAAATAAGTGATATATGACTGTGAGAGACACTCTGCAGCGTAGATTTTGCGGTAATGATGGTAAAAGAGCGAACGTAGGGGAAAAATAAATATTACTTCTAAAACTTCAAAGGAAACAAATTCTTATCATTAATTAGCAGTTAAAAGTATAGTAATAGCTCCGGAAAGAACTGGAAGGCATAAAAGTAGAAGGAGAACTCTAAGAATATTGTCAGCAGCTGAGAAACTTTGGTTCATAGAAGACACAGGAATCTCAGATTCCCTTTCGAAGATTCTTTTGAATTTGCAAGCGCGTACCCCGTCAGCACCGTTATCTATTTATCAAAGATATAATATTAATGGAATGGAGCTAAAGTTCCTAGGATATGACAGTAAGACAGTGACTGCAGCGCACATCAAGCCAAAGCAAACGATTCCTTTGTAAAGAAAACTAAGTCCTCTCCTTCTTTCCGACAACATTAAGAGCGGACAACGCAATTGGAACTGTTTATTGGATCTAGATATAAGTAATAATACTGTTCTATGTATTTGTCGGTCTGGTTGGCTCAGTTGGTTAGGAACTAGCCTAACGTTGTGTTCTGAAACCTGCCCCAGATTGGTGACTTTCAGTGTGCATTGTCAGGGGATTTTATGGCGGTAAAAGAATTTCTGCGGCACGAAATTCCACCACACCGGTGGTGCTTTGTGATCTCGGTAATTCTGATTGGAAGGAAAAGCTAAATATCTTGAGTAGTTTAATGTTCCAGTCAAAAAGCACGATTATTTTTAAAGGGGAATATGTGTCCAGAAACGTCTGGTTTCAGCACTGTAGGTTTATAGCAGCTCTTCAGTCCATTGGGCAATTAACTCTGGGGGTATGTTTTTGTGCCACTTAATATAGTTCGTATCTTAATGTAGCAATTGGTAATGCGTCATTGTATTAATATTACTAATAGCTGTAAGGATCCATTTAAAGTGGGATTGAATTACTTTTGTAATTCAATGCTCTTGACAAAGTGTGGAACATATTACAACATCCCAACCATTAATAAACCTTGACATCCTTCATTACATACCAACGTTTTCGTGATATTCATTAATGTTTCCTTTGAGAAATAATGAAATTTTTATCTTCTCAAATATGTCCATATTTAGATTAAAACCAAGTGAGATTAATTCATTTTAATTAGTTAATGAGCTTTTAAACCCATCTTCTTCTTTTTTGACAACAGAGGTGTGTATCTACAAAGCTTGCATTCTTTTAAGTGAGTAAAATCACTTTACATTATATTTAGCATCCTAACTAATGTTCTCTGAGGAAACTTTGTTTTACCTTTTTAATATTAACTTCAGATTTAATCTTCTAAATTAGTAATTAAAATCTTAGTCATTTGTCATAAAATGAGTGTATACAGAGTGCATTTTTTTAGCTAAAGAAGTTGCCACTGATGTGTTGAAAAATATGGCTTTTTGTATAATTTATGTCCTCCAACGTTAAGTCATATCGGACGATGAATGGAATGAATGAAATGATGCTAAAATGAGTCCGGGGTCCATTCAGCTTAGAGTTACCGACATTCGTCTTACAGGATAAGGGAAAACCTCGGAAAAAACCTTATCCAGGTAACTCACCCTGACCGAGATTCGAACTCGGGACCTCTTGAACGTGAGGCAGACATGGTACCACCACGCTACCAAGGCGGGCAAATATGGCTTTGTACATAAAAATTTAAATAAGCAACCTTTCTATATTTTCAGCTTATAGAAAATTATTAATTTACCGTTTAATTGGAGCAATGAGAGACTGACTTGAGAGAAAGTTTAATTTAGATGAAAATTACTCAAGTAATTGGAATTGATATATTTAAAATGTATGTACATTGTGTACATTACATAGCGACCCAATTTATGAGTATATTATTGTGCCCTCGCCTCCTATATTCCCCTTGTATCTCCTTAAACATGTGTAATAAAATAATTTCCACAAACGTTTAACGCAGTCTACATAAAATATACTATGGAAAAAGGTTTCGTATAAGTATCTTATTTATAGAAGAAAAAACTGCATAAAATATACAGAAGACTGGTGCAGTGTTAAAAATATTCTTCCTTGGATGAAGTTTAATATTCCTAGACGTAATTAACTCCCCTCCGGTTTAATAGCCTAGTTTTAATCTATGAGCATACTGTGTATGTTCAATGACTTACTTTTATATAGATTGGTTAGTGCTTCTGGAAAATCTATTAAAGGAGACTTAACATGCTATCCCCAGAAAGCTTAAACTGTATATTTTATCTACTAGCTACCAACAAAATGTAGTTTTAAAAAATTGATATACATGTTCTATAAAATCGAAATTAAAAAAGAAAATCTTCCTTCGAAGGGTATTTTGTGGTGGGAGAGGTTTAATTAAAATCTTAATTTTGTATGTTTGAAACACGTTAAACTAAAATACACAGTTTGTAGTTATCTGATATATTGTTGCGACTTACATTGTTCATACACACACACACACGCGCTGGCGCATTTCGGCTAAAATGTCTATATCTGTTTGGGATAGATTACAGTATCTTTTCGATTTACAGCTACAAAAAATAACATGTTTCATTCACGTGACTTTCCCCACCATTTTGCTATTTATTAATCACACAGAAATTATTCTTAAGAAAGTTGTTTGTTTTTAATCAAGATGAACTTTAGTGCTCTGTTTCTAGTAATTAGCGCTCTAACGCTCAACTCCAGATGTCACAGGTTCGATTCTTGATTGGAGAGGAGTGTTTTTCTTCAGGAAGAATTATTTTCCGTCCTCCCTAGAGCCTTTAAGTATGAATGACGATGTGAATGTGTGCCACATCCTTTAATTGAGCAATTTTTTCAGAGGTAAAAGCTGCCTATACCTTTGATGTTGACGCGGGCATACAAATAAAGCATTAAAATGAGGGTTATCACGGCTACGTAACACTTTTGTTATACACGGAAAGGAAATATTGACAGTCTAATGATTGAAAACCCCAATGCTCACCGTAAATGTCCATATTCTTCCCATGCAATTGCCACAAACAACTGAAACTTGACAAGATTTTAAAGAAATGGCAAATTTTTTAGCAATTGGTACATCAATATGTAGTTCTTCATAAGTAACCCCCGCTTTGAGAGCCATTTGTAAAAGATTCTCTGCTATGTCGTTTTCTGCAGCGTTCCCTGTAGAATAATTCTTCATGTAATTAAGTTCCCCCTTTTGATAAAATGTTCATTTGAATTCGAAAATGTAATGATATTTTTCTCTAAGTCTGGTCTCGAATCAAGATGTGGTTTAACTATCAATTGTGATTTTAGTTCTTCTTTCCATATGATTTATATTTATAAAGTAAATATACAATACAATATTAACACTTTTACACAAAACTGAGGAATACTCTTTTAAGAAGAACTAATAACTGAATAGTTTTTACTATTGTGTAAGAACAGTGTTAACGTTTAGCGTATCTCTTCTTTCTTCTTCACACGTGGACGGATTTATACTAATTTACATGATCTTCTACGACGTTCCAACTTACAAGGACCTTTCCATTTTGCAAAACGAAGATTATTGATTTTTTCCTCACTATGGTAACTAAACATCTTCTTACCTGAAGCTTTCATGGCGCCCCATACGCTCACTTTCTTCTCGGGCAACAAGCCAGGTGAAAAGACGATTACATATCGACGTTTCGGGATAAAAACGTACTCTGGGACATGCTGTATACCGCAAGCCTACACGCACCTATCTCTATCTGAACGCTCACAGTTTCCACGATAAGTCTCAACAACTGGGAGTTCTCAACACACTGGGCCACAGAGCTTCGTCTATCTCTGATTACGGGTCCTGTCTCGTAACGAGACTCACTTTCCGTCAAAACGGCTACTCCGAATATGACGTTGAAGCCTCGATCACCAAAGCAAGGGAAGGGAAGCCTGTAGTACAGTAAGCGTCAGATAAGCATACCGCTACAGCCTGCATCCCGTTTACCGGCAATCTATCCGGCAGAATCAGCAGAATTCTCGCCAAATACAACATCAGGACCATCCACAAGCCACCTCCGAAGATTAAACATCTGTTGAGACCAGTGAAAGACAAACTGGACTTCCAAGTTCCGGGAGTGTATCGCATTCCCTGTGAATGTGGGACACCGTATATAGTACAAACCAGAAGGACCATTGCTACCAGAATAATCGAACATGAACGGAGCATTCGTTTAATGCAACCTGAGAAGTCTGTGCTGGCAGAGTATTGTTTTGATAACGATCATAGAGCCAATTTTCGGGAGACGACCGTCTTGGCAATATGCAGCAGTTACTGGGAGCGGAGAATTAAGGAGGCTTTGGCGATTTCCTCTGAAAGGAGCACGCTTAATCGTGATGCTGGATTTCAATTCAGCTCCTTTTGGAAACCGGCCTTAAAAATGGAAATGCTTCGATTTAAGAAGCAAAGATCACTACAGCTGGATAATCAAGCTAAGTAGTTCGTTTCTTTGACGCAATTTTCTATACTCACGCCATCTCCTGACCTGGCATTTAATTCACTGAAACGTCGATATCTAATCGTCTTTTCACCTGGCTTGTTGCCCAAGAAGAAAGTGAGCATAAATCTATTCTCCACGTCACACGTGACGAGCAATACCATAATTTTATTTCCCGCCTCGGATGCGTAGATGGTAGCATGTCTGCCACACGTTCAAGAGGTCAGGAGTGCGAATCTCAGTCAGGGTGAGTTACCTGAATAGGTTTTTTCCGGGGGTTTCCCTTATCCTGTAAGAGGGATGCTGGGTAGCTTTAAGCTCTATGGACCCTGGACTCATCTGAGCATGATTTCACCCATTCCATTCATCGTCCTATGTGACCTAACGTTGGAGGACGTAAATTAAAGAACATAAATCATTTTATTTATTTAATTCATTTTATGGGTTTCTTTTTAAACTTATTTTCGACAGTTTAACATTCAAGCATTATTCCAAATAATTTTGAACTGCTGACAACATCGCTAAAACAAATTGACATTATTGATTCTTTTTTATTTTTAACACACTTATCACAAATCGTGCTTTCATTTAATCTCGTTCACTTCACAAGCAGTTCCAGCAATTTTTAAGGCTGAAATTAAAAAAGCTGTTCCAAATAACAAGCACTTATTCATCGGAAATGGCTGGAACCACAAGAAAATTTTCCGAAATTAAAAATGCATCTTAAATATATGCTCATTTCTTTGTAACGGCGCTTCCCTTATGGCTTAATGTCTATCCGTTATACTGGATTATTTTTACTTCAGAATAAGGATGAATTTGCAGATTATTCCTGAGTAATTCTAATGCACACTTTATTTGTCAGGTAAGTAACTGTCTTTACTGTGCGGTATTTCAATCAAATTCATAAATCAGTTGTCAGATAATCAAAGCTTTTAAAAATAACCCTATAAAGGTGAATGTGGCGCATTCTTAGAGATTACTGAACTTAGGGCCAAAGTTCCGTATTTATCTGCCTTTTAATTTCTGAATTATTCACTAACATACTCGCGAAAAGATATATAAAATACCTTTCATGGGGATCTCAAAGCATTATTTGCTGCATCGAGTTTTTGATAGTGAGTAGTTCGTTTTCGTTCCCTGCCTGCCATGTGTCTAGTAAATAAAGTAAAAAATTTGTTATCTAAAAATGTCCTGTCTCGTAATGATTTATCGAACAGCGAAACCAATATTCCTTCTGAGAGAGCGTTTCCAGTAATTTTGTACCTATGCACTACAACGTTACCTAGTTTTATAGGAATTATGAAGCACATTCGTCATTAAATATATGGCTCGAGTTGTCATGGTAGATCTACATTTGAAATTCTGCAGGTTGTCCCTGAAACAGCTTCACCGTGATAACAAGAGAAGAGCAGGGTTCGTCCACAGTATTATACATGCAAGCTATAGCAGATGCAAAGCAACTGCTCTCACAGTTTCAATTACCTCGCATAACAGAAGCGAGGGCAAAATGAGCGGCAGAATGGAAATAAATATTAAATTACCCTGCCAACGACACGTATACATGCACACTCTGTAGCTATAAGGAGCATAAAGACATTTCACAACACCTTATTTTTGTGGTTACCGCCTTTATATAACATGAACTGCAATACAAACATGTCTTTGAATTAAGTAAGTTATTGTAGAACACTACGGATAGGACATTGTTACACATTATTCGACGTCACATGCAGGTGGTATTTTAATGCCGTTAGTGTTTATCCCATTGAATAATGACCCAGAACAGTTACGGGTATTCCTGGCCAACCCCTCAACTCTCGCTTGCTGTTTAAAGCGCACAAACAGATTTCTAACCCAATTGTTGGTCATTGCTGCACATAATTATGAAAAGAACATTTAGGGAAAATTGAGCCTTTAATATTTTGTAGCACATAAAAGCCCTGCAATGCATAGTGTGTAACTACTTCAAAAACGGTTAGTGCTGAGCACGTACTGAGTACTTACATTCTTGTCAAATAGCAGCCGTTGTCACTGTCCTTCACGCCCCAAAAGGAAATGAATATTAAAGCCATTAGATAGCGACAATTTTTAAAATATTTTACTATCAATCTCATTTATTCCCTTATTCCCATAGTACCTACAAGAAAATTATAAGCGTTTATATGGAATAACCTAAGTAGACAAAAAATAAATTATTTTAATAATAAACTTAATGCAACCAATTGGCCAATTAAATTACAAGATTTACAGTTTCTGTTTTGAATATGCACTTACTGATTGTGTACTTCTGGAGCATATTCCTGAATGATATCGTTCACAAATTTTGTTGCACAGTATACACTTACATGATTCGTTTAGTTCATGGTACGATGTATTCTGGCAGATGAAGTTGTTGAACTCATGGGCAGCCAGTGACATTACTACGTGTCGTAGTTCGAAGCTTTCCTTCTTCCATTGTCTGTCTATCATAGGTGCTATGCTGTAAAATCATGGTGGGATAGCCTCTCTTTAAAATAAATCCTTTTAAAAGCGGTTTCACAAGATTGAGTAGAGAAAATCATATGAGTTCACACTTCAGATCGCTTTAACTACACTGGGCAGCAAAAAAATAATTTTTGAATGTTTCGAGTACTTCATGAGGAAATTCCTACTAATTTTGGGTTGAGAAAAACAAATATGACAATGAAAAATTTTTATTAGCTCTAATTTCCATGATATACACAAGGTGGTAGTACTACATATTAACGGATTCAGATTAAAGGATACGGTTCAATTACAGACGCTAACAACAATGAAAGTGCATTTGATTTTTTTAACTGGTAAATTACATGCTAAGAGTTATAAATTGCTGAAAAAATACTTCGAAGATAGTCGTGTTTGAAGAGAATCATGTGGTGGCCTATAGACTTCGTCGTCTTTTAGCTTGCTTCTTGTGATGGAGTTCTGCAGAATCCCTATACAAAGACCAATAGTAATCCGCAAGCATTACTTCATTCAAACGGCCCTGATATCTTTGTTCCATAACAGAAATATCCTGATGGAATCTGTCCCCATGTTCATCACTAACAGATCCACAACTAGGAGGGGAAAAGTCTAGGTGGGAGTGGAGAAAATGGGTCTTAAGTGACATGTTGCATCCAAGGTTACGGTATTTTTGCAGGAGCACTGTCGCCAAATGCTTGTAATTGTTATCTCTTTTGTTGCCTAAAAATCCATGGACAAATACCCTTGAAGGCTTCCCAAGCTTCCTTTTCTTTCCCCTCCAACATTTGGTCAAATGCAGGATCCTTTACAAGTTCTCTTATTTGTGGCCCGACAAAACTGCCTTCTTTAACTTTTGCATCACTTAATTTCCAAAATTTCTCTCTCATTGTGTTTTTATTATTTGACAGGTGTGCCAACTCCCCAAAAATTCCCCCAAATTTAAAATCTTCACTCTAAAAAATGAAATGTCACTTTATCTTCAAAACAGGAGCTAATCTATCATTTTTATGCTGATTTTTTAATTCAGCAGATTGAAATACATGTAAATTCACTGTTTTAAGCCCGAAACATTTTTATTATTGCCCAGTGTTATATAAAGCTTCTTATGTTATGTAGATGCATATAACATGCATATTTCTTGAAATTAATGACAAATATCATAAAGATCTGTATGCTTCTCATATGAATTGTTCTAATCTTGTACAAACTATTCTTACAAACTTCAGGTATTCCTCGGGCTACCTACTTTATGTTAATCGAGATTAACATTTACAGATATTTTATCATTGCTAATTTGCTTGTAAGTGTAAGCGGAATATGAGAATACAGTAGGCTTTAAGCAACAATCAAATCCATTAAAGCTTGCAGCGTTTGCCTGATCGCTTGTTAATTTTATGGCAACCTTAGGGAATTTTAAATTTTATCGATTGTTTTTTGTGGTTGTTGATGTTTGAAATGTTGATTTATCAGTACTGGGATTCTTCTCCGGTCGTGTCCACGGCTGCTCATCTGCTGTTATTTAGGTAAAGCATGTTAGATATGGAGATCTCAGGGCAATATGACGAGAGACAATAACAATAAATTTTAGATAATTAGAGTTTATTCGAATATTTACACCATTCATTACAGTGTCCGCGATGAAAATGTTTCCACTACTCACGCACGTAACATGAATTTCTTTGACTACGTGCTTACACATTTGCAGACCTTGGGTTTCGCACTTAGACTGCCCTTAATTACCTGTTTCCTTGTTCCTTTACCTGCTTATTAGAACGTATTTAAGGGGGGTCCAGGGGGTCTGAACCCCCCTCCAAGTGAATTACAATTTAAAACTTTTATTAAATAATTAAGGTAAAACTTAGTTTAAAATAAATCTAAGAAGTTTATTCAAGCTTCCCATCTTAACGTCTCTATTCACTGTTAGGCAGACATGAAGTTACTTAAGAGATAAACCGAAAGTTACTGCACAGCAGCTGTACAACTTGTTGAAATACACAAATAATGTCAATTACAATTATGTATGACATAGTTAACCAATTCCGATATATTATAATTTGTTGACTAGAATTCCCAGATACTTACTTAAAGACACTAAGACTTTTACATTCAAGGCAAACTAAGTATTTCAAATGCATAAATCAGTGGTTCGTTTTTAAATATCTGATTTGTGCTTATATCACTTTATCCCAGGTATAAGAACAACAAATGTGCAATGTGCAAGGCCTTTCTACAGACTTTATCCAAAGAAACAAGACATAAGCAAGTTTTTCTAAGAACAATTTGTAGAAACTTGGGTGGAGAAAGTTATGTAAATATAATATATTACATGTGTTTTTATTCTTTACCAACATGATAAAATCACATCCCTGACTAATTATTTGTTAAAGGCAAATAATTCAATGTAGATTTTTGAACCCCCACGAAAATTGACTTCTAAATGCTTGCCTGTGTTTATACATCTTTTGAAGGGGTGAGTGCACTGAACCCCACTAGGCCTTCGTCCCGTTATGTTCAATTAGGTTTGTCTTTTGAAGACTCTAAGGAGCATTCTTTTCAATTAATGGAAACATTTGTTTAGTGGAACATTTGCCAACTCGTATGTTACAGTACTTTACATTCGTACAATATATATACTTCTTGTCTTTATAAATTATTATTTATATTACACCTACATCTTCACTGAGGTATTCATAAATAATGCCTCAAGCTGGTTGTTATATGATGGAGTTGAACTTTCTGAACTTTCCTGTCTTTGCATGACCGACCGGTATCAGCATGAAACAACTTTCCATTTGAGAAAAGTATAACTGCAGTAAAAGCTCTCTAAAATGGAATGCGATCGTTCCGCCATTTATTTTCCGTTTACACGTTTCCCTCTTACAGAAGGTTGTGTTAGAATACAAAGAAATTGCAAAATAGTCGCACAGATTTACAGTGAAGAAATAATATAAAATTAAGTGTAAATAATAATAGGTTGATGTGTATTATATTTTCAAGTTACATACAATAATTTTAGTTTATCGCCTGGTTTCTTTTTTTTCAATTTTTCCTTTCTAATGTGCAGCTGTCTGCATATCACATCATTTGTTTTACCACATACAGCATTTAAGACAATTGTTATGGCGATGTTTGAAACTATCGAGCCATCCATAGTAACCTTCAAATTATCTTTGCCCAATTTCTTGCTGTGTCTAAAGCTTGAGTCAGATGTAAGGGACAGAAATGGGAATTCCTTTAGCTCGCGTACTAACAATCTATTCGAACACAGCACCATTTAGCTGGTAGATTTTGTGATACGTTTCACATGCCCTACTGTTCCCTTTAACCACTCGTCTTTAACTGTTATTTTGTTTTCAAAATGTTTTAAATCTGTGTTTTTCCCAATTTAAACACAGTTTTTAGCTGGACGCATTTCCTTTTCTTGATCTTCAGTAACCTTAATTCTTTCTTCCAGTAATAATATCTTATACTTAGAACTCATTTTACAGAATTTCTGTACATACAAACTATGTTTTTAAAAATCAGCAAAGTTCACAGTTTTCTTCCACTCGTACTTGGTCACTTGTAAGAACTAAACTTAGAATTAACACACTGAAAAACAGCTGCACACTTACCATTTGTGTTGGAAGAGAGTTGAGAGAGTTAACAGTCTGTTTTCCCTTTTCTTCGAAGGATTTATGGTTCATAGAACTTTGTGCAAGTGCAGTTGCCCTCAATATTATCACACTTTCTAAAATATGTACGTTTTAACCCATTACATATAAAGTAATCCGTTTTAATCAGGTTATTTACGCAAAATATTTCCATTTAGGCAGTTTTCCTGCTTAAGAGTAGAATTTTATATGGGAAATAGCTCCCTTCTGAAATTAATTTTCCGTTTTTCCGGGTTACCGGTATATAAGGGGTCCGTTTTCAGAAAAGGTGTAGCTGCAGGTTTTACTGCATTTGTACGAAATTTAAAATAAAATCTATTAGACATCATTTTGTATTTTAATAAGATCCACATTTACTGTATTTATTGCGTAGCAGGATTTTGTTTATATCTTACGGTTTTAGAGTTACACAAAAGCATCCAGAATGAAGAGGACTGCTCAGAATATCCCTAAAAATTAAAGATCTACTTTTCTTTTATTATGAAAATCTCTTAAAGTTATAATGTTTTAATAGAACTTGTTAGAACCGTGTTCTAGAAAATCTAACCTTTTGAAGAACGTTCCATCTAAAGGTAGACCGGCGTGGGAGGTGGGGATTATCATTAAAATCTCCATAATATGCACACTTTAAATATATTAAATTTTATATTTGGCATTTATCCGACTTTTCATTATTTAGATATGCTGCTGAGAGATATACAGCTTAAAATTTATTTTTATTATTCAGAGTAATTCAAATCATATATTTTCGATGAAATGTGTGTGTGTGTGTGTGTGTGTGTGTGTGTGTGTGTGTGTGTGTGTGTGTGTGTGTGTGTGTGTGTGTGTGTGTGTGTGTGTGTGTGAGTGTAACATAGTGTTCTCCTTATGGCAGAGAAAGTAAAAATTGACAAATTGTTCTGCTGGTTTAGATATGTACACACGCAGCGTTTCTGCATTACTGACATTACTACGTGCATGCAGTGCACAATTAACGGCGCTTAGCGAGATAATAAGTTATGCCATGCAACCATCATAGATCTAGTAGACAAAGTCCTAAACAGAATGGGAAGCATAGCATTTTGCTGGTGCTTCACTTTGGCCAGTTTCCAGCACTTTACTCATTAGCTGTGGTTAACAAGGGATCTATTACATTTTCTCTTTGATTAAGCTGTAGACAGCTGGCCACCGCCACATGTCACAGCTCCAGCAATTACCTGCAGATTTAAGCTGTAAATTGTGAGATAGGGCAAGCGGCTAGAAGATACAGTACAGATTTACCTTTCGATACCCTCAAAAATATTGCCGTTGGACATTTAGTCCAATTCTCTCTTATACTATGTATCAGACTTAGATATATTTGTGTTGTAGCATTAAATAAGCGGGTTGAATACGTATAGTTCATTTTAAAATTAGACCGCAACTAAGGTGTTCATAGTTCTAAGTCGAACCAGCTCCTATTACATGATTTATTCCACAAATGTTCTTATGTGTTTGGTAGGCTGAAGTTAGATATGAATCAATTCCAACTGGATTCGACCATAAACTTCATTGCTTGGAGTAGAATTCGTTGCTACCTACCTGGTTTCACTTAACGCCATAAGCTGACAGTATTATATAGTAGCGTGTCTAGAAGGAATAGGAATGCAGAATAATAGAATAAATTCCAAATTTATTTCAAAGAACCCGAATTGTTTTTCTTTTTTGTTTTGTTCTGGTTTCTTTGTATTTAGTCTATTCATATACACACCAATATTTTTATAAACTCTTTCCTGGATTCAGGAGGCCTAAGAACCTGTACTTTAGATGGAATCTCGACATCGATCTTTTATTGAAATGCCATGTTTTCTCTATTTATTGTAACGTGAAGTGCATAAAGTAAAGCAGAAATAAATATTACGGTGTTGTAATTTATTGTTCTTTAATTGGCCAGTTTATACCGGATAATGAATAAATAGAACTTGAAAACAATGTACAAATGTTCTCAGTGAGCTTAAGTGCTGAATTTATTTGCAGTTCATTCTAAGGCTAAGTGTTCAAATTCAAATCCAGTTCTCTGACGGGATACGAAAACATTACCACTGTTTTTGTGGCCCTTTGTTTATTTTAAATATTATAAATGTTAAACTGTCTATCTACGTGTCCGAATTCCTGTAAAATGAGCATGATATTCAGCAGTTAGTGTTGAAAGCTTTACTCTGTAGGGGAGGGGATCCGTCCCCTTCAGCTGCCGAGGTGCGGCCGCTGCGGACCCCTAGCACTCGTGGTACCTCTGACGTTACTAGAGAAAACTCGGGCCGATCATTCGAGCCCCTCCCTGATTGGGAGTTGAAGGCGTGCTAGATTACCAGGCGGCCCCATCGAGGTCATATCTGTAGCCTTCCCATTTTGGAGCTGGCGCGCGTAAGTGGCCCGGCCCTTATTTCTTCCTTAATTACATAAATGTGATGTTCGGCCCTACGTTGAAACTTAACCCTCTGTTGAAGTACGTCGTTTAGATATTATCACCTCAGATTATGATGAGAAATGAAGATTGAATGACGTCATATGTTAGTTATTTGGGAGTTTCAAAGAAAAAAGAAAATCTACTTTTAGAGTATACTGGCAAGATAATGATTTGAAGTGAACTTTTGAAACACCAGGAACATTTCATGAATTCTGTGCATAAATGTTAATATCCTCCAAAAATGTTCCCTAAATTGTCGGTTTGTCTTTTTTTCGCTAATAGTTATGAACTACTAATTTATTTGCCATTTTTAAAATCAAGCTCAAATAGGACATTCATGTTCTAAAATCCTTTTTACATTGGTGAGATAGCTTAGAATTCAGAGGTGCATTAATTTGTGAATGCAGTACTATTTGCTTCATTGTGGAATATTTTAATTCCAGTGTAGTGTAATTATCTGTAATATCTAAAGGAAGTGATCAGAGCAATTTACTCAAAACTCTACATGATAGTTTACGGAAATTCGTGCTCCAATGCTCCAAAAGCCCGCCTTGGTAGCGTGTCTGCCTCACGTTCAAGAGGTCCCGAGTTCGAATCTCGATTAGGGTGAGTTACCTGGATAAGGTTTTTCCGGGTTTTTCCCTTATCCTGATAGGCGAATGTCAGGTAACTCTAAGCATCGTGGACCCGGACTCATTTGAGCATCATTTCACCCATTTCATTCATCGTTCGATATGACTTAACGTTGGAGGACGTAAATTACAACAACAAAAAGCCCCAAAAGAAAATACTTCTGAATACTAAACTGTGTATTTAAGTTCATCCTTCAAGGATAATACGAAAACTTTTCAAGAACATTTCTCCAACTGCCCTTTAGATGTACCCAGTTTTTAAATTATCTACTAGGTTTTCATTAAAATAGAAAATATATGACATGTTTGTGCTATTACATATCTTGAATTTTCTGCGAAGAGGATTGGAAAACTGTTTCATTGCAAGTGATCTTTGTAGAAGATTGCACAATGGCTAAATTGAGAGATAGACGAAACTTAATGTTGTATAAGAATTCCAGATCTCTTTGAATGTGTGTCCCATGGAGAATACTGGCCACCTATAGAGAGACCCTCATGGTAAGTGCTTGTGCTGAGCTAATCCACATGACGATGTTAAATACAGCTTAACTAATTAATTACTGATGTTGTGGTTGACTTATCTACAAAGACTTAAGCTAAGCTTGTTGCTGTTCTAGTAACTTAGTTGGTAATGGGTTTGGACGCCTCGTCTTCTTAGTTAGTCATTGCTATTCCCTGCTTTTATGGACTCCTTACGAATTCTTGAATGTGTCCACACAATTTATTTCCTATACTAGTCATATTTCATAACATACGCTATTTCTCGTATAAAGCGCAAGCTACTGAAATGCATTAGAATACAACTATGATATATCCCCTGCAATAATGCTGTATGGTTACACTTGGTGACATTTGATCTGTTCACTTGTTATCAATACCAACAATGGTTTATAAAATTCTAACCATTGTAAATATAGTCCTTGTGGTGTTAATTGCAGCTATGTGCAACATAGGCAGTAATAGTCACTATGTACACAAATCTTGGAATTTAAGGAAAATTACATAGACGCAATTTCCACCAGAGTGTTTATTTATAATTGTTTTAATGCATACATAAGTGCACCAAACGTATTTATTCAGTTTATACCATTCAATTTCGCAGTATATATGTAACCATATTCAGGACTAAAAAGTTATTTAACCCTTATATCTTATTTCAATGTGTTTTGCAAACTTATTTATGACGAAACATTTTGTTCATTGGCAGCTCCTGTGGACAAGCACACGAACAGGCGACAAATTTTTGGATTAAATGACTCCGCCCTGAATATCGTAAAACAGTATTTACCACTATATCGTGATAATGAAATCTCTATGTGGTCTATGACAGTGTAAATTGCGTCATCAGAAACTTGTTATATGCAGAAAACTCCAAGTTTCATTATGACTATAATCGAATAATTCGGGTAAACGTTAAAACAAACCTTGAAAGTAACAGCTTGAAGAACAATTCTCAATAATAAAATACGTATATGAAATGGTACAGCCAGAATGAAAATTTCAATGCCATAGCCGGGGTTTGAACCACGGATCTTCTGGTTGCCGTCCAGCCGCTCTAGCCCTTGATCTACTATGGCCAACGTGCCGAGATGACATTAAATTCTCCAACTGACCCGTATTTTTTCCCGGTAAACTACTAGGAGTTCTCATAAACACATGAGACAGCTACCTTAATGGTGACTTAAAACATGTAAGTACTTTACGGCCCGGGTTATATAGTTCGGACCACTATTAGGTACAATTAATTGAAATTAATTGTTCTTTCACATTAGTCGTGTGTAGGACGCACTATGAAAGGGTAGAGCCAGAATGAAAAAATACGAGTCAGTTGGAGAATTTAATGTCATATCGGCACGTTGACCATAGTAGCTCAAGGGTTAGAGTGGCTGGACGGCAACCAGAGGATCCGTGGTTAAAATCCCGGCTATGGCATTGAATTTTTCCTTCTGGCTCTAGCCTTTCATTGTGCGTCCTACACACGGCTAGTGTGAAAGAACAATTAATTTCCAAAATACATATAGTTGGCGATATTTCTGTTTTGTGTAAAATCATTCATCTTGTTTTCTTGAAAAATGCCATTAATATTTTCCCCTGTTGCCCACTTTTTAAGTGAATATCACTTCAATCTACTATTATATATTAGGCCCACCTCTGTAGAGTAGGTGGTAGCGTTCAAGAGATATCTGACGTTCAAAAGATCCCAAGCAAATCTCAGACAGGATGATTTATCTGCACAAGGCTTTCTCTTATCCTGAAAGATGAATGTCCAGTAACTCTAAGCTCTACTTATACTGGGCTCATTTGAGCACTATTTTAACCATTTCATTCATCGTCCGATATGAATTAACCTTGGTTGACCTACATTAAAAAAGGTCTACAGTATCCCTCTTGTAGGCAAAAACGTATACGTATATAATAAAAACTTTTATCCCATTTAACATGAAATAGAAGACTTATTAGATTTTATAAATAAACGATAGTACTAGGGAAGTTTTATTAGCATAATGTATCAGATTTTGCATCAGACATTTTAATGTCGTACGTTCAAATAATAGAATATAAAAGTTCCCAAAAGTTTCATTAGAATCAAATTAACTCTGAATCAAAAACATTTTATTTTCTAGAAGTTTCGAGATAAATGTGTCAAAAATGTGTTCTAAGGTTTTACTGAATAGTAAACTATTTTAGATATTATGTATGTCAATAGATTAAATTCCATAAGTGAAGTTAAACAATCTGACACAAGAACTTCCTTACTGAAATGTTGTCCATATGTTCATTCAACAAAGCAGTAACAAAACACAGCACTCTTTCTTTTACCACCACGATCTTCGATTACAAAATGAGGCACAAAGTGTCGCATCCAGCAGGGGAAACCCATGACTTTTTTATGGCGGCGTTGCTCCTAAAGCACGAACGTTACTGGGAGGCCAGGTGCGCTGTAACATGTGTGCATTTTCTGGCTATCTGACTCCAGTGCCGTTCCACTCCGTTACCATCAGCTGGTCGAGATACAAATAAGCTCAACATAAATCTAAATTAGCCGGAGTGGTTTAGTTAGAGCCTTGACTCGCCAAAAGGAGCATCAGAAACACGTGTCGTGCCTTGTACTTGCTAATGGCTGCGCTCTCACTCTACAACCAGCCGTGTACCCATTAAAGGTAATGTGCAATTAATATTCCGATGGACCAAAGCCCTCATATAATTCCAATGCTTAGTGAACAAAAGATAATACAGCAATCGATATCGATACCATTTATTGAGATATATTGGGACTTCCGCTGCGAAGTTATGCAAATAAATGTTCTTAGGGAATCACAGGCCAATGTTATTTACGCATGATGACACCTGTATTATAGAAGAATCAGCTTCACACTGCAGAGGTGGCACATATACAATATAGGTATTTTAAATCATTAAAACGGGGATATTGAAAATGTAAGAAATCTTCACACCAAAGCAGCCTATTTCAATATTAATTTTTCTTAAGTTTCACACGCTGGGAAAATTTATTTTTAAAAAATAACATTGCACGATTGTAATGGTTAATGCATACGAATTAACACTCTAAATCATAGAAAATAAGATTTAAAAACCATAGAAGTTTCAGACTCAAAGGCATTACCCTAAGTGCTCCATTGTGTACATGTTCTAAATAAATAATGTATTAGTATTATTAGATCACTTATTTACTGCAGTTTAATATATTTACATTGAAATGTGCCAATGATATATAGTGTATTTCTTCTTGTTGGAAACCTTATGAACTCCTTCTAAATTAGCTCAACATTTCAAGCATACACTGACAACCATTCTCAGTTATCCTTGATCTCTGTTTACTCTCCGTGTCAGTAAAGGAAAGACGTCTATGTAATAATCATGCGTTGATGTACTTGGATCGAACTGAGAGAGGAGGCTGAACAGCTTTTATTGATGTCAAAGCAACAATTCTGTTGAGCAAACAAGAGCTTGAGAGTGTCCTAAGAAGATTTATCTGTGAAAATTCCCTTTAACACATATTAGATGAGACTGCAATTGTAGTTCATACAAATTCCAGACAAATAGCTTCTCAGGCCTATTCTCAAAATCCACTAATTGTTAACATGTTTCATCGAAACAAAATTTGTCACCCAAATTTCTAACGTATTTCTCATCGAAAGACATTAGCGTATTCACTGGTCATTAGTGCGATCAATTTTAAGTTAGCAGCTATTTTTAAATTTAACCTATATTTTACACATTTTGAGTTATAATTCAGTTTTATGGAATATTGCTATCAATTTTACATAATTTATGTTACTAAAACCCAAAACTTTCATTTCTCACTTTACCTCACTATTAATCAAGTTTACGTTTTGTATCCATAAAATTTGTAGTTGTTTTCATTTCACTATAAGTTTTAAACACTTCACTCATCAATGCTTCTTAGTACCCTTCTCTGCCTATTGATACCGAAATTAAATGATTTAAATAAGTAAAGAATCGCGATGGATTTCAAAGGAATATTGGATCTTTGTTACAACACGTGCAGGGGCAGTTGAGTTGGATCGTGTAACAAAATACACGGGAGAAACAGAATTCTAAGGGATAGCACTTGACTTTGTTTGAAGAAGATATTCTTCGGACCCTTAATAATGGCATGAACGAGACTAATAATCACAATGGACAAAATAGTCACAAAGGGAGTCTTTGTGTGAAAAGACAGGGCTTCCAGAAGTGTAAATTACACATCCACGCACAGCTGTGCATAGTGTGAAGAACGACAGTTCGTGGCTGGCAAGCCATTAAGAAGGTCATCACTTCTGTTTTGGTCAAAGGAGACCAGAAACGATGAGCGAAGGTATTTATTGGTTCATATGTACGTGAAGAACGAATTAAGTTTTATCGAGTAATAAGCATTCCACCTTCAGTCACTCTAAACTGTGATATTGGTAACCCTTGGTCGGCAACTTCAAGTTGGATATAATGATAAAAGAAGCAGTCATTAAACCAGTTTTAAACGGGCATTCCAGTGTCATTAGAACCATTCATACTCATCCATACACACACATACACTGAGAGAAACCTCATTGCTTTACCCTGCGCTAACCACCATTGCTTCAAATTGTAGCGTCAAAGTGGAATCCTGTGCGCCACCGATTTTATTTGCTTCACTATTTATTCACCATCTTTATTTTCTATCTTCAGCCTCTGCATTGTACGAACGCAAAGCAGCTTGTTTCCACTCTAGCATTCATAGAAAGTATTTTAACCACTCCTCCTACTAATAGCAAACTCGCCTTTCTGTAGTGGCAAATCCCATCTTTCTATTTAACTTTAACCCCTGCACATTTCTCTTATTCTTAATATCTTCTGTTGTTAGGTTTCTCTCAAATTCACCTGTTGAGACACCTTCTTCTTTAATTCATTCATTCCTGTGATGTTGCATAATTTCTTAATCGTTTATCTTGTTACATCTATATTACATTACTGTGTTATATTTTTTGCTTAATGCGAAGTAACCTTTTTGTGTATATTACTATCCTTGATATTTCTTCTCGAACATTATCTTGAATCCTTGTATCTTGAATCCTTATTCCAAGATTTTTGACTATTAAAATTTCTTGTATTTTGAAAAATATGCAGTAAGTAAATCTCAAAGTTTTATATAATGTGTAACCACTAAACTCTCCTCTTTCATCCGCACCAAGTTGTAAATTTCCATTACATTTGTGTTGTGCGTTCAGAAGTATTCTGAACCCTACAGACGTCAAAAGTGTGAATATTAATTTTCTTGATTTCCTTGAAAGATGTTTATCTATCTCCGTAACCAGTAATAAAATGAACTACTCTTTTGCTGGTTCTATGAAATTTAACTTCTATCTTTCCAACACGTTTGTAATATGTTTGCTTATATCTTATGCCACTCTTCTTTCCATTGTATTGAAACTTGTTTAATTTCACAAATATTCTTCCAGTTATAGCTTTGATCCTATTAAAATGACCTTTCTTAAGCCAAAAGTCTTTTTACTTATAGTGAATTGAGTAACCTATATATCAAATGATATTCGTAACAATAGGTCCTTTGTTGCTGTGGTATTCACTGCTCTTGTAAAGCGCTATATTAATCTTTAACTGCGTATTTCTCAAAATCTTACTATCGTAACATTTTACATTCTGGGTGTCGATATTTGCTCTATATTTGTAAGTATAGGAAAACCTATAAAACTAAATTGACAGTAAACGACAGTCGACTTTCGTAATAAATGTAGCGAATAATGTAATCTTCAGAAATAATTAATCACACACTGATAAAATCAAACATAAAATAGATATCACATTGATAAAAAAGCTTCATCTGATACTAGTTCAGTGTGCTCAATAATTGAAAACTTCTAACTGAAAATAAAACAAGACAGTTATAGAAAAATACAAATTAAATTATGTGTGTTAATTGCAAATCAGAATAGCGAGCTCACCAGGACGTGCAGCATTCGTACAATATTAAACAATTATAAGTCACTACAGAAATGTAGTTCGATAACAGAATACAATTTTAAAATTATGTCTTACATTAATGCTCATTTCAAACTGTTACGGCGCCATTATTGCCGGTAAACTTTTTAAGTGAATGCCAGCTCTAAAGAGAACAGCATACTGTAGTAAATATGGGGGCGAAGAAATTATCTAGATAGCAAAGCTTAATCATAAGTGACAACAAATAACGGGCTCGCAGTGTCATACATATTAGTATATACTTTAAATGTATAATTAAAATAAACTGTCAATCATGTTAATTGTTCCTACATAACTAAAGCGACGTCCATTCATTCCAGACAGATGTGTTTGTTTACATTAGCAGAAGATCCATAGCAAAATGTTACATAGAAACATGTTTGTCTTACGCGAGCATTAAGCGACGCCTTGTTCAGCAGGCAACTTCTCCGGCACTCGGGTCACACACCTCTGCGGTAGCTCTAGGAGATTCAGTGGCTAGAGAAGTAACGTCATCCAACTCTAGTTATCACATAGGAAGAAAAAGATACATGTTCAAATTACATCGTCAACCACGTTAACACTGCTAAGTTGATTTACCTCCATGACTGATTGAAGTGCGGAGATACCATATGTCAAGTAGCTGCTATCATCTCTTGCCTAACCATCTTGACTTACCTTATATTATTAATGGAATATATTTTCATCCAGGAATGGTTTCAGATTATCAAAACAAATTGATTTCAAACTACATATGTTAACTAAGTTGTGTTTAATTAATTAGAGTCAACTGAAAAATTCAATGTCACGGCCGGGATTTGAACCAAGGATCTCCTAGTTTCCTTCCAGTCTATCTAACCTATTGAGCTTCCATGGCCAACATGACGACGCGATATTAAACGCTCCAACTGACTCATTATATGTTCCCTGTAAACTACTTAGAGTTCTCATGTTCGAGATACACCTTTGTGGCGACTTACTATGGTAAGTACTTAAATACCAGGATTTTTATCGCCACAAATGTTTATCTCGAATATGAGAACTCTAAGTGGTTTACCGGGAAAATATAATGAGTCAAATGGAGCGTTTAACGTCGCGTCGGCATGTTGGCCATGGTTGCTCAAGGGGTTAGAGCGACTGGACGTAGACCAGGAGATCCGTGGTTCAAATCCCGGCCTTGGCATTGAATTTTTCAGTTGACTCTAGTTAAAAACATCCTTTATACTGGAGTAATGTATTTAAAGGATTAATTCTGAAAGGATTAATAACTCAATATAAAATTTAACATTGTGTTTGTTAAACACGTCTTGTGTAGGAAATAACAGGAAAAGCATTCGATTTTAGAAGAATTGGAATTCTAAACTTTAAAATGAAATGAAATGTGTAGTGTTTAACGCCCACTTTTACTACATATGGCACCGCAGGCGATGACACTGATGATACATGAGATGAAGATGGAGCACCGGTGGAATGAGATGGTGGGGGAAACTGGAAATCCCGGAGAAAACCCGCCCAGCGCCGTTTTGTCCACCAGAAATCTCACTTTGCGGTCGCCTGGGATCGAACCCGGGACGCCTTGGTGAGAGCCACTGAGCCACGGTGCGGCCCACTAAACTTTAAACGTGAATCCCGTGAATCCCTTCGGAAACGTTAACTTTATGAAAGTGTATAATGCGATTTGTCTGGTTTGATCAACACTATACATTTCTCTGTAGCAAGTTTTTGTATATCTTGTAAGTTTTAATAGCTGTACAAAATTATTCAAAATGCATTCGGATGAAGGGGACTTAATGGAACTTTACAGAAAATTCAATAACATTTCAGTTCTCCGATAAATAATAAAATTATTATCTATTTTTAGAACATAAAATAACGATACATTTTCTATGTAGAGGTGTAGATGTGAGAATTTTCTCCAAAAACGTTGTATTGCTTATTTGAAATATATTTCACAAAAGTATTAAGTTTGGTAGTTTCTTAACTTTTCGTTTTTGAACCAATCATTTTGCGAAACCTTTCTGGAAGGTTCAGTGGACCCAAAACGTATTTACGAAGAAATTTTGCTATGAAATTTGTTTGTGGAATGCCTTTGAATAGGGCAATAAAAATTAGACATACAAACCAAGCTGACTATTTGTTCCTGATATTTTGTAAAACGCTTCAAAAATATTTTATTGTTTATTCTATACAGCGGTATTAAATAACATGGTGGACAAAGGCATCATTATAATGATTATAGCAATACGATCTCAAGACCATTGGTTTGTTTGACTGTTCTAATTTCTATTCTTTAAATTGATTATATCTGACTGTGTGTTATAAGCTTAAGGAATATTTGTATAACAGGAGTGACTGTTTGAATGTACGAGGGAAATAAGCACTTAGTTTTTGTATTAAACTAATTTAGAGGTAATTAAATAAAATATATATACGTAAACGGTTTATTTTGTAAGACTACGGTAATGTTTATGATTTATGTCTCCTTGAGACTTCGAAATGTTATGTTATGCTTTGTCTCCTTGAGACTTCAAAATGTTCCCATTAATAAAATCATTACACGTAAAAGTTGTGTTCATAGAGTAATTAAAATTAGGTCTAGTATAATTTATTTCCACCGGGAAGTATAATGCTATTGAAGTGGTTGATTTCCGATACTGCCCAATTGACATATAAACCTAGCGATTCATCATAGAGAAAATTTGAGGACATAAGGATTTCAGAGCCTTTAAATAGATCAAAATGATAAAGTTTGAGATCAACTTCTAAAAACATCCAGAACTTACAGTTTCGCACATTTCTCTGTTGCAGGAGCAGTAGTGGAGCACCATGTGCCGTACTGGGAGCAGCCGTTTTCTCAGCCGTATTTCGACAACTCCACAAAGAGGGAGATGACAACGACGGTTGGACAGAGTGCTTATCTGCATTGTCGTGTTAGGAATCTGGGAGACAGAGCTGTTTCTTGGATACGCAAGCGGGACTTGCACATCCTCACAGTAGGCATACTTACCTACACCAACGACCAACGCTTCCAATCTCTGCATTCCGACGGTTCAGATGAATGGACGCTAAAAGTGAGTTCTCCGCAAGTTAGAGATTCTGGCACATACGAGTGTCAAGTCAGCACGGAGCCGAAGATCAGCCAAGCCTTTAGGCTCAATGTCGTCGGTGAGTTGCTTAGGATTATATACTTGTGACTTTGAATTTAGAGGTCTGTAAATTTAGTATCATTTAAGTTATAACGAACATATATAAAATTTAAAGCAACAAAAAGAGAAAACCTGAAGTCAATGGTAAAGTGATTTGAGTAATGATAATAATAGTATGATAATGATAATAATAGTATAAATATTGAAATAGTTCATACCTCGTGCATTTAGGTAAGTTATTTAATTAAAGTTTGATTAAAACTTCTCATTACTTAATTGTTACTGTAGAAGCTGTTTTGAGCGTAAAATGTGCATTATTCATTCAATATAATTTTTCTCTGCTACATGTAGTTGTAAAGGTTAAAACTGCTAAATTAAATTTTATTTTAACTTTAATTGTTGTCATAAGGGTTTTAGGATTTTAAATTATAAAGGTCTTGTTATACAAAATATACTACAATTTGAAAGGTGGCGTCAGAGCTGAAATATTTAGTGTCATAACTGGGATTTAAACCACGAATTTTTCGTAAGGAAATTTGATTAATACTTCCAATTACCTCAATGATTGCTGAGGAAATAATTATTATTTGGATGTTCCGCTCGTAGAATGCTACTCCAACCTTTTTTTTTTTAATTTACGTCCTCCAACGTTACTACTCCAATCTTGAGCTTGCGAATACTGAATACCTGGAATTTAAGACTTTGTATCGTGCTTCCAATGTAATAAGGCCAATGCATTTAAGTGCGACTTATAATTTACCTTTGAGTTATGTGATCTCGAACTCGGGTTCCCTTGGTGGTCTACCGGGAAAACGCGAAGAATTGTATGTCTTACCAACATATTATTATGGCAGCTCAATGGTTAGCGTACCTATAGTGCAGAAGATATGAGTTCAAAAGCCGGCTATGGCATTTAGTATTTGTTCTGATTCTACCTTTGAAATTTTGTCTACTGGTGTTTTCTTTGTGCTAAAACATTAAATTATCATTAACTGGACTTATAAATGGATATTAATATTTGTTTACTTTAGTGTATAAAAAGCAGAGATATGTAGGTGTTTACCAAGCTTTGTGTCATCTCATCTGAATTTATATATGAAGTTTTTAGCATACGTATTCTAGAATCCAAAAATATAGATAGTTATATTAATTTTGGTACTAGTTGTGTGTTACATACTTCTCTTAAGTACATAAGAGAACAAATTAAACTTTAGAAAAATAATTTTGCAAGTAATTTTCTGTTACGAAATGTATTTAATTAATTGCCTTTCCGTGAAGCTGTGAAGTTTGAACAAAAAAGAAGCCTAGAATTTGTGAAACTCGTGTACAAAGTCTACTAAAATATAAACTACAGTCATTTAAAGTTTATTTTAATTAGTAACTGAAGAGTTCAGTTATACTAGTTCATTTCCAGCTTATAATGAATAGTTTCAGTGAAACTTTATAATACAAACGCATTATATGGCTGCGAGGACAGACCATAACAACTGAACTTAAAAACAGCGAAACACTGTTAATCCATCCCCGAGACATTTTTGGGAAAAGCTAGAACATCCACTGAAAATCTGTGACTTTTGTTCTCAGTAGACTTCAATGCAGTTAAGTTCTCAGTTGTTGAAAATCAGTGTCATAGAAACCACTAGATCCATTCGAGATCACGTGATACACCTTATGTTACATATTGCAACTAAAATGTTCCAGCGGTAAACAAAACCAACTTCTATCACATGATTTACTACGTTCTTTCTTAGCTGGAGTAGAGCTTGTTGCCATCCCACCTCAAACAGTATAAATTGATTCATATATAACTTTATTAATTATTTCCCAGCGTGGAGCAAAACACTTAAAAGAAACTGGTTTCGCTTTACTTCTGTGAACACTTAATTTCAGCGTTCACCTAATAATAAAATGGGCTAAGTTATGTTCAGTTTTACGACAGGACGAAAGCAAGCCTTTAACCTTGATCATGGTGCTCTAAAAGTAAACGCATTCCTCATCATTTAAGTGATAACTATCAGACATGGCGTCATTTTATAGATTATATGGATTACCACCATTGGAGTAAATAAATAACATCTAAATTAAGTCACCGTCTCCTGGTCTCGTTTTGTTTAATATTATGATTGTCTCTTAATGTTTAAACCTGGGCTTGGACGAGTGAAAATTTCAATTCACACCGGCAAGAAAAAGTATGCATATATCGCTATAGGAAAGGTCTTAGTTTGTTCAGTTGAGTAACTATTTATGTTAAATAATGTACTACCTAAATTAAATTTCGTTAATCTGTCACTACTAACCAAAAGGACAACTTATTATTTTGCAGTGTACATAGACAGTATACGTGCCAAAGCTCAATTAGCTCGTTTTGTTCTGACTTTAAACTTCCTTTAACACCTTCCTTCTTCGAAGTGTTGATGCAATCAATGGAAGCCCCAATATCTGGTGAATCAATACCATTACATCATTAAAGCGCACTTTGCATCATTACTGCAGTTCACTGTTCCGAAATTGCTGCATGTGCTTCTTCTTCTCCTGTTTGTTAAGCCTTTCTGATAGACCTAAGTTCCTATGATTGGCTCAATAGAAATATATGAGATAAGGAAATATAACATTAAAGCGAAACTAAATGAAGCACCTAATTTCGCAACGAAGTGGATCTGAGTTATAATTCTTATTAGAATGAGAGAGTTAAGTTTCCTTTCGTGGGTGTTTCCCTATTCACAAGGAAACATGTGACACAGCTCTCACTTCTATAAATACCACGGTCATTTAAGCAATTATTTCACTGTGTCTCTACAGACGGAAGTAATCTTAATTCTTATAAAAATTATATATTTGTTCAAAAGTTGAATAATTGGGGTTTATTACAGTAACAGAAACACTCAACATAAACAGAAATATCGAAATATGGAATGATTACGTCTCATGCTCAGACATACGACATGATTGATACCTTTACAGATTAATGGCAAATTATACCAGGATCATGAGTCATCCAAAGTTATAGAAACAGCATGAAATGTGATAAATTATATATAGGTTGTTTCAAAAGACACCGAACGATTATAGCCGTTGCGCCTAGTCCGAGTCTCGGTGTCGCAGATTCGAAGTTCTGTTAGTTATAATTTTATGCAGCATTAAATATTACATGATTCTGTGATTAGGCAGCCCAGGAACCATTGGTGTGTGAACCTCAAAAATTGTTATTGGGACGCACTGGCCACGAAAAAAACAACATTAATTAATTACCTCTTGCTTTTTATCAGTGACCCTAGCCTACCTTTTTCAGCTAAAGGGGCAAAGGGCAGTTATTTGTGCAAAAGTTGACTAATAACTCGGACAGTTACAAGATTGCTATTCAGTGTAAAATTACACATTACGTCCTAACATGGAGGATTTTGCGCGTACTTAGCAAATCCAAGCAATATGGAGCGCTATACGAACACCGAAATGACGGATATGGTTTTATGGATGAAAGAACTAAAGGGCGTTCAACAACGCATGAATAATTTAGTTTCATTAAAAATATGAATTGTAAAAACAGTTACATCCATGATAATATTTGTGTTTTTTTTAACTTCAGAGCATTTTTTTATTATCTTAATTGTACAGTACTTTCAAACACTTACTGTAAAATCAATAGCTTCCTTTTCAGTTACAAATACTTTATTAATTTTATCAGACACGTGAAATAAAATGCTCGTCTCATTGTTTAAGCCATTTAGTTTTGGTTAATTTATCTACAATTATTCGATGCCGTTTTCTGTTCTGTTTATCATTTAATGCTTCCATCTTCAACATCACTAACATTAACTTCCCGCTAAAAGGTATAAGTTGCATATTTCCACCAACTTATTGGCCATCGTGGACTGCTACAACGGTATTTTGTAACACGTTCAACACTCACAAGCAATAATTAAGGCAATAGCTTCTTTATTGCGGTTTCATAAGCCAAAGAAATTATTAATAGTAGCAAGCTACTGCGGAGTATGTCGGTATGTTTACAGTTACAGCATTCGGCGACGTGTGACCTATACCTGCGAAATCCGACAGCGTGAGGCACGCGTCGTTGTTCCTGTCACTTCCTAATCCGTACTCATTCTGGAGCATTTAATGCGGTTCTATTGGCGGTAAAAGCTACCTATATGTGTCACATAGGAGCTGAGAAACTACTTATTTATGTTCTTTCGGTGTCGTTTTGAAACATCCTGTACATATATGTGTGTATATGTATATATGTATGTTTTCCTATGAAAGCATATGTCAGAAACACATATAAAAATTATATTAAAGTGGCAAAGGTATTGAATAGATTGGCGAGTACTTTTATCTGTTTCTTTTATACTACTTCTGCTTGATCCGAGATGGATGAAATGAAGCAAAATCCCCGTAAATGTGCATACAATAGAAGCATTTTCTGCTCCAATCTGCATTAAAATACATTATCAGTGCATTACATTGCCAATGCATTAATTACCTCCCCCTATAGTCTTATCGTTCAAGAGGTCCCGAGTTCGAATCTCAGTCAGGGCGAATTACCTGGATATGGTTTTTCCGGGGCTTTCCCTTATCCTTAAAAGACGAATGTTGGGTAACTCTAAGCTCTATGGACCCTGGGCTCATTTGAGGATCATTTCACCCGTTCCATTCATCGTCCGATATGACTTAACGTTGGAGGACGTAAATTAAAAAAAAATAATCTTATATCGTTTCTTTTCTTACCAATTTGGTACCCCCATAGGCCCCAACAGGCCTAAAGCTACTACTTCCGACTGTTGATATCACAGCTAGATTACATAGTTGAGTGGGCGATCTTTCAGCCGATATGTAGCGGTGGTAGAGTCAGCAGGAAGACCGGCTTTCTTTCCCAGGATCGTTGCGCATCGCAGTTCCCATGCCGGCACCATTCCTACACCTGAGAACTTAACTTCGCACCCTCGTGCACTGCAATCGATCCCAGGAGGCCGGCTTCGATAGTGTAGGTGGCAGAGTGTTACCTCACGTTCAAGAGGTCCCGAGTGCGAATTTTCGTCAGGGTGATTTATCTGCACAACGTTCGTCTGGAATGTTCCTTAACCTGAAAGATGAATGTGGGGTAACTAAACGTTCTATGGATCGTGAGCTAATTTGAACCATTTCGTTTATTGTTCGATATGGCTGAACATTGGAGGACGTTAAAAAAAGGGTTATGAGTTGCAGCTCTCTGCACCACGGCACGAGATTACATGTTATGATTTAAACATGCACCAGCTTAAATCGATCTTAAATGTGTACGATATTGTAAGTGTCTCATTTGGGACAGGAATTAAGTATTTACATAGTATATATGTATATTGTTTATTAGTTTCTAGCACAAGTTTAGCTGCATATGCCGCCATAGACATTAGGGGGATGATATGACATGAAATTATATGATATTTGATATGGAAACTTCCCAGCATACCTCTCTAGCATTCATCCATTATGAGGACAGAAAAGTATGTAGAAAAGTAATCTAACAGGGACCCTCATTACCACGGACCTATCCCGTTCGGTATTATATATTTTTCGGATTGATATACTTATTAGGGATAATTTCCATCGATTAGCATTTAAAGGGCTTTTAAAAGTAATTATCCAAATTGTAAAATCGAGAAAATCAAAGGTTCCAGTATGAATGCAATTAACAGAAAACAGTTCCAGAAATTAACAGGCTAGGGATGACATACAATTCGGTTTCCATATTCAGGACATAAGAAACTGAATAAAAGCTTTCCATTTTAGAGAGTAATAAGGACCGGAAATTTCAAATAATATGCAAATATATTTTAGAAGTGAATCGCCCTACAGAAAAGATATCAAAAATCAAAATCTTACAGCCGTTTTCGAGAAAATTAACCTTCTGAAAACAGTTTGCATGTAAAGTGTAGTATATGGGAGGGAATTTCTGGAGAGGAGAGACGCAACACACTTCGGTAATAAATTCATATTGCCTTAAAATAGCGATAATAATTTTTCTACTTATATCTTTCACAAATCTTTGGTACCAAACAAGTTTGGCTAGGACGCCGTCTACTGCCATGACGTTTAAATTCTCATATTCAGACAGCGCCTTGCTTGTAGGCAGCTTCTCCAACACATCTGACGTACACGTATGTGGACATTCCAGGCGATTGAATTATAGCTCATGGATTAGTCTTAGTGTCGTTATTGAGCAAGTCATGGCACACTTTAAAATGATTCCCTATCATAAGCGATAACGTGTTGTTAGCATAACGTATTTACTTTGGGAAGCATTTATCTACTACGAACAGTAAGTAAAGAATGTATTATATTTGATATCCAGATTTCACCTCCTCCTGGGTCTAAAATAATCGCGATTTTAGAAAAATGTTCGAATGTGTGTAAACTGCATAGCTCAAAAACGAAAAGTATATGTTAGCACCGTTCAAAGAAGTGACACCAAAATTTTCAATAAAATAGCATAGCCCACACCAAACTACACTTTTATGTGCAAAAGGGTTCAAACATTTCTGTTTTCTCAAAAATCACTAACAGTTTTTATTAAAATCTAATTTTTAGGTTCTTTTCATGACAAATGAAACATATGTCTTAGATTTTCTGGAAATTGCCTCTGAAGTACTCTTGCCCGCCTCAGTAGCGTAGTGGTAGCGTGTCTGTCTCACGTTCAAGAGGTCCTGAGTTCGAATCTCGGTCAGGGTGTGTTACCTGGATAAGATTTCTTCGGGGGTTTTCCCTTATCATGAAATACGAATGTCGGGTAGCTCTAAGCTCTACGGATCGTGGGCTCATTTGAGCATCATTTCATCCATTCCACTCATCGTCCGATATGACTTAACGTTGGAGGGCGTAAATTACAGAAAAAAGTGTTCTTCCTTCTGGATGACTTCTGCATTACTGGTACGCGTAAGAAATAGACACAATTGCACTACAAAAGAAATCTAGATCGCCTTAAAATGCACGCTTTATGCAAAAATGTTTCTTTTCCTTTTTTGATGGTATAAATTTAAACATTGGGTGCAACGGCTGTCTATCTCACGTTTTAAAGAAGTTGAGATAGTGTACTGCAAAATTGACATCAGCCAGCTACAGTTTGAGAGCAAGAAGTTCAGTTGCTGCCAATGCGCAAAAGTAAATGTATTTCAGTATATATAGGTTGTAATAATTAGTTCAAGGTTAATGACAACAGATGGCAATTTCAACTCAACCTCGACATTGGAGAGGATTAGACCACTGTTGCACTCAGCCTTTATTTTTCCGATGTATTTTTCATTATTTTCAAACATCTACTGGGCCACTATCATTCAGAGCAGAAGGAAGCCTCCCAGTAACATCATTGCTTACCAAGAGTGCTCTCAAATATGAAAATGCTATTGGTTTTTAGGACGTGGCGATCCAAATTGAATGATTGTAATGTCAAAGCCATCGCACAGTGACCATCTCCTAAATATTTCATTATCGGTTTAATATGCTGCATTCTGTTATTGTTATAAGGAAATAAGTAAAATAATTTTAGAAACCTCTATCTCAGTTGAAATAGATGAAAGAATAAGCGCATTTAAAATGACTTGTAGAATGGCTTTAAGGATAAAGAGTCCAGAATACAATGTTAGTGTGCATTTGTGATTTCTACTTTCTCTACCCATACCATAGTAGGTAGACGGATCATTACATCGCAAGAATGTAAATACACGCTTTATATTAGCTGAATAAAACTTTAGTTTAAAAAGTCTGCCTGTATATATGTTTGTATATTACTGTTACTGTAAAAATTATGGCTCGTAAATCAAAAATGTATTAAATGCATTTGATATTTATGTTCAGATACGTTTAAGCATACGCCACATAGGACCCACTTCCTGCTGCTCTTGTATGGGGAACACCAACAACTCTAAGTAAAATACCATATTTTACGAAAAAAACATTTTATGGCCAATGAAATGCATATCTTGAGTTTGGGAGTAAACTCTTAATTTTGAATGCCTTTGTAAAATTTTTAAACCATGAGGTACAAAAGGACAGATCCCTTCACTTCAAATGAAACAATGTTTAGTTAAGCTCATCATAGCAGAAGCGTGTATTATATTTATTATTTATTAAAATATTAAAGCATATATTTCTCAGTGAGAGCTAATACTCTTTTTTGTAATTCAAGGTAAATTGAATATCAAAGCCCACACCTAGAAAGTTAACTATCACATAAATTTCCTGTATGCCTTTAATTCCATTTTATCTACGATATTAGCTTTGGTAAAGGGGTATTTTTATAAACATTTATCTCAATATTTAAATCAAAAGATTCTAGAATGCTTTCCCGGTAGGAAAGTGAGAATTTTTTAACCAAATGTTTCCATAACTTCTTTAGAGTTTGGAAATGAATGAGTGAAAGCTAATGGGAGAATTTAATGTAACAAACGAAGTAATTACCAACCCAAAAATTAACACTACTGTAAGTGAGTGACCATTATTGCTGCTCAGCATTTGTTCCAAAAGATAACAACCCATTCATATGACTTTAGACGTTATCGACACCAAATAAGTTAAATAAATAAACGAATAGATTTTTATGAATATTTTTTGAAGAATAGATATAAAAACTCATGTGAATGTAGCATATACTCTTTACATATGTTAAATAAAAATACAGGTATTGATATACCTTTCAAATGTAATCATCGAGATATATCCGTTAAGGTTTTATGATAATGATAGACCATATCCCACTTACACATCAATGGAATTTAAATTCAAAATTGGCAAACACTGGATTTGAAATTTTTATTTCCATAAGAGGTTGTTTAAGACAATATTATTTAAATCAATTACTTAATTTCCCTTTAATTATGAAAATAGCACTTTTAAAGGAAAACTTTCTCAGTACAATGATTGTCTTTGAAATACTGGAACTATAACGGAATTGGCCCTTTTTGTTGTTCCGCTTGCTTGTGTTGCACTCGTAATATCTGAAATGAACATTAGTCTTGTTTAGTAAACCAAGTGCACTTATGTATATCCTTTCACTTTGTGCAAAAATATATTAGTTCCCAAAATGAAAGAAAAACGGAAAATGAAACTTTACGTTTCAGCGACTACTTTTTTACATTCCCAGGAATTATTTCTAGCACCACGGGAAAAATGTGGTATTTCAATATTCTAGGTGGAAACAGCAAATAAATTCATAATCTTAACTCACAGAATTGCTTCACGTTTTTAAATCAGTGTAAACTAATGCAAATTTAACTAATGCAAATTTCGCTTTCTTATATCTCGAACTTTGTAACATTGCTCTAGCTGAGAAATAGCATTCAATAAACTGTATTTAACTAAAAACGAAGGCGCTGTCTGGAAATAGAAAACTGGAGAACTATGACTCTGTGTTCTAATTCATAGCAAAATTCATTACTAATCACGGAAAACTGCGAGAAACCCTATGGTCGGAGTGAGGAGTCCAAAGCAAATCAAACCCAGAACCTCCCAAATCCAAATCCTGAATATTATCTGGAAATAATATCGCTCGCTACTGAATAAATTAAATGGACAATTTAACTATTAATGTTATTTTATAAACTGCATGAATACACAATTGCAATTTAATTTTCCATATTTTAATACGTATAAGAAACATGCTTTTAGGTTATCTAGGTGCATTCAGAAATTTCGTTTTTAGATGTAGATTTTTATCCTATGTAGCAGGGGAATTAAAAACAGCTTGTACTCTGATCCGTAATAAAATTTCGGTTGGGTTTATCAGTCGTTAGGCGTTGGCTTTCTGACCTCGAGGTCACAGCCTATACCACTGGTTTAAAAATCCATTGGTGCGTAAAAGAACTCGTGGACGAAATTCAGGCACATTAATGGTGCTTGTAACACCCTGGCAATTGAAAATGGCATTAAATAAGAAAATTAATTGTTCTTTAACACTAGCCGTGTGTAGGACGCACTATGAAAAGGTAGAGCCAGACTGAAAAATTCATGCCATAGCTGGGATTTGAACCACGGATCTTCTGGTTTCGGTCCAGCCGCTCTAACCATTTGAGCTACTATGGCCAACGTGACAATATGATATTAAATTCTCCAACTGACTCGTGTTTCTCCCGGTAAACCACTAGGAGTTCTCATAAATACATGAGACAACTACCTTAATGGCGACTTACTATGCTGTAACTACCAGAAGATGCGTGGTTCAAATCCCGGCTATGGCACTGAATTTTTCAGTCTGGCTCTACCCTTTCATTCAATAAGCAATTTGTTTTCTAATTAAAACCAATAAGGCGTGTTACTAAAAAAGAAACAGGAAAATGTGTGTTATTTTTATAGGGACGCATTTGGTCTGTAACAGTTTTGTTCCTAGCAATTTGTTGTCTTCAACTTACAAAGCCTTCTAAACCTTAAAATCAGAACTGCAAAACATTCAGATAATTCTTGATTCTTGACCATTTAATTAATGCTACTTATCTATCACTATCACAACGGTAATGACATTCAGTACGAGTGCTATACATAAGCCACTTCACACTGAGTATGATATTTGTCACTGCACTATTTGTGATATGTTATTTGTTTACTTACTCATCGCGGTAACGAAATACAACTTGCATAAAGCAGTATGTCCAGTGAGACAACTTTTGTAAGATAGTGGTGAAAATTCAAAATATTTAAATAGATATGTCTTATGTGTTATACTCTCTACCTCCCCATGGGTAATTCAAATCAATCTGAATCATCGTTCCAGATTGAATACTGCATGGAAACGTGATTCAAATCGTGTTAAATCTGTGACCCGATTCTCTTAAAAATGGGAAAGAATCGATATTTTGTAGCTTGCCTATTCAAAACGACTTGTAAGCCGAGATGTTATCTTCTGTTATATTCTTAAGATGAAGACCGCTCCTCTATTGCCAATTCTATTGTTTCTATAATTTCGTAATTTATTCTTATCACAAAAACTTACCAACCTCAAAACCTGCTTAAAATATACAGAACATCTTTCGTAGATTCGCTAAAGCAAACCAATTTGACTGTAATATTTATTCTCGGGCCTAACGTATGCAAATCGATCTCAATAATTATTCAATTTAGCGTGGAGCTTTTTCAGATTGGGATTGGACTCGAATTGATTTCAATTTCTCACGTAAACGTAGTTATTACTCACTCCATTAACTTCGCACCATTTCACATAAACACTAAATATGCAATTTCATAGTTTACCCTCGTTGTACTTGGCGAATGTGATGATACATCTGTTGAGGCTACTGCCTCAATATCTAAAGGATGCCCTTCAGAATCATTCATAATTCAGAATCAATTAGATAATTCTTCTGGGTTCCAGATAAACGTTACCATTTTATTGCTGTCATTACTCAATATCGTTATATTTGATATATTATTGCTATACTAACTTTATTAAGATCAATGTAATAATATTAGCAAGGCTCTGCTTTACAATAAATCACAGAGTAATTCACTTATTGTTGAATAATGATGGTATTATTTACAAATACACGATCGTATCTTGAACATAGATGATTAAACGATCACGGATGAAATACCATAGGCAACTAGTGCGGATATGACAATTATTTATTTTCACTTGTTCTGCAAAATAATTAACCTTTCTGCATTACATGGTATGTTAAATTTACATAATTATTATGCACAAATTAATAATCTGAATTTTATAAAACAGTTAAACAATAAAGTTAAAATAAAATTGAATTAAAATTTACAAGAATTACAAAAGATAAGAGTTTCAATGATGAACTACATCATGTGGCTAGAGAAATTGGGGTTTCTTGTAAAGCGTATTTTAGAGTAAATTTACGTTTATATGTCATCAGTTTCATAAATAGTGTGGAATTAACTGTGCCCGCCTCGGTAGCGTAGATGGTAGCGTGTCTGCCTCACGCTCAAGAGGTCCCGAGTTCGGATCTCGGTCAGGGTGAGTTACCTGGATAAGGTTTTTCCGGGGATTTCCCTTATCCTTACAGACGAATTTCGGATATCTCTGAGCTCCATGGACCCTGGACATCAAATTTGAGCATCATTTCACCCATTTCATTCACCATCCGATATGACTTAATATTGGAGGACGTAAAATTACAAAAAAATTATTAAATAAATAAAAAAATAATAAACTGTATATCCAAGCTCCTCTTCAAAAGATAACACAAGTTAATCCAACTGAGAATTTAAATTCCTTTTATTCTGGCACGAAATGCAATAACGAGTACGAGATATTGGAATTTTCTCGCTCCAATCGAAATTCTAGCCTCAAATCATGCTCTTACTGGTTACTTAACATTAATTTAAATTGTACTGGAATATGGTTTTTATATAATCTAAGAAAATTTAAAAAAAACAAAGCAAAAGATGCAAAATCCTTCAGTAACATATTTCAGACTCTTCTACACAATGTACGCCTTACGAATTAATATTAAATCCTTATCTTTAGTCAAAATCTTAAGAGATACTTTCAGGAAATGAAATACTACAAAAATATTCCCTTTAAAAGTTAGTTTTGTGTGACAGTTTTTGGTGCTTATCTTCAAATCGCATTCTATGAAGATTCGTTAACCTGCTTTTCCTACACATACACACGGGCACCCGGCACTTTTTTTCTAAATGATAAGATATTTTAAAAGATAAAATAGATTATAAATAAAAGTAAAGCCCAAAATATCTTTAAGTGTGAATTGCGATTGAAAAGGAGAATATCAATATTTTTATCAACTTCTAAGTATTATTTGATATGATTTCTGAATACTAAAATTGTTGTTAAAATCTCGGTAATGTAGTGCTTCCTCTCCTCCGGCTGGCATGTACTTATATTTTATTAATATTTTTCTAATTTTCTTTAGTGAGCATAGACATACTTGTCAACGTATTTTAAAATTCTGGCAGAACAAGTAACGAAAAGAAAGATTCTTATTCTAATACGTAGAAAGGGAAAATGATATTACATTTTGCATATTCTGATCTCTTAAAGGATGTTTCATTGTTTTGTATGTTATAACGTGTTTCAAGTTTTTAATCTGTAGTTTAACTACTTTGTATGAATTTAATAGAAAAACTGTTTAAATAATACTTGAATGATTTTATTTAGGATAAACCGCAATAGCTCAAACGGTCTGAATTTTAATTAACAGCACTATGCCCACCTCGGTAGTATAGATGGTACCATGTCTGCCTCACGTTCAAGAGGTTCCGAGTTCGAATCTCGGTCAGAGTGAGTTACCTGGATAAGGTTTTTCCGGGGTTTTCCCTTATCCTTCAAGACGAATGTCGGGTAACTCTAAGCTCCATGGACCCTGGACTCATTTGAGCATCATTTCACCCAATTCATTCACCGTCCGATATGACTTAACGTTGGAGGACCAAAAACAAAATAACAGCACTGTAACAGTTATATAAAATCATACTTACGAAATACTCGTCCATATTAGCAAAATTTACGATGCAATTTAGCTGCTATACGTCCATCTCAACGTGCGGAACATTTACAGGCCTCTCTTTAAGGTAGCTTTCCTTTACTCGGCTTCTCTATCCATTTCTAAGGAAGACGGGTACACTACACAAACAGTATTGCTTTATATCAAAACATATTTTTACAGTAGCCCAGTTTCCAAAGCGTTTGTGCCTGTTGATGTTAGTCCCTCTCGTTAAGACTGCAAAGAGCTAAGAATGCGTCGGGAAAAGGGAGGAGGCGGTCTCAAAGCTTTCGCCTACACGCAAAATATGATAGTCTTTGGTGGAGCGGGCGCGATAATGATGCCCGTCATAAAAAAGGACGAAAGAGAGAGTGGAGTTGTAAATCCGGAGCATCTTATGTAACATTGTTCTTGTTAGTTTGGACATCATAGGGAACATATCTAGTATACTAATGTAGAGAAAATACAAAGTATTAATCTATCTTCAAAACGAGTAGTGTAAACGAGGATTATATTGCATTGCACATCTTTTTTACTATTGAAGTACAGTAATGTTAATCATTTATCTAACAAGTACAGTAGAAGGTAGAAATACTGATTTCAAAGCCCCTGAAACAAAATAAAATCATTTTACAGGGGAAGAAAGATATTTTAGGTATTTATAGAATAAACCAAAAATGAAATATTGAATTTCCAACTCCTTATATCTCAATTTCAATATTTTTCTCAGATTAGACTTAAGTTTTCACGATAATACCTTCAATGAAAATGTTTTGCCATTTTTAAACAGATAAAACTTTAAATTCTCAAATCATTTTGACGAAAAACCTAGCCTATATCTACACTATTGTAAGAAATGACAACTCCCAGATGTGATAAGCTCATTTTATTTGTAATTGAAACTTTAGCAAAGTGCTGACCCACTTTTATAAATGCAGAGAGAAAAAGTGACTGTTTATACATCGCAAAAGTTTTCTTATGGCTCTGTTACACAGACCAAATCGCATAGCATCTCGATGCTCACTAATCCACATGTTCGGTGGATGACTAGCCAAATGACTGGCTCCAAGAGTGGGAATTACTATCTTATGAACCATTTAGGGGTGAAGAAACAATAATTCAATAAAACGTTAAGTACTGGGAAGGTGTCGAGATCATTTTTTGCTCACTAAAATAATATTTTCAACTTTTAAAATAAAATGTAAAACCTTTCTCAGTGAATCTTTATGGGTAGATTTTTGTGATTTGCTAGAATGTGCGGGTTTTCCGTTCGTTTACGACAAGAAATGCATTTTTTTAAAATAGCAAGAAAATATTGTCATTTAATCATCGATATCCAAATAAGTTGAAAGAAAAGCTTTTACTGGTAATAAATAATAAGTGGAACACCGCTACATTATATCAGAAAATCAGAATCTGTACTACGAACTGGAACTGCATTTCAATTACTATTGTTTAAAAATTAGTCTGATTAGATTGGAATTATAAAACGCAGCTCAACATTTGTGCTACATATAAAATAGTGGGTTTGTAATGCTGTGCCTCACGTGGCATGATGTCGCTAGATTACGTTTGAAATGTAAATGAATGTCGCTCAGCGTGTAGCAGAACTTCGGTGAATTGGCTTAAATTAGTGAAAACCGTTTGGATCTCATCATCCAGCTTTTTATGCAAATCATATATTAAAGCCACCATCCCCGGGCAAATTACTATTGAGCCCGGAAAAAAGGAGGATCGCTGGAACAGAAATTGATATTGGTATTACTAACGTTATTTTAACGTAAACAAGCATTGTGTGTTGTAGCGCCATATTGTAGCTGGACACAATACACAAAGGGCGGCCAGGTTGGCAATTAAACCTGTGGTTGGCTACCCCGCTGAAGTAATAGGTCACCTTTTGTTTTCGCAGGAAAACAATCACCTGCTGCATATGTCAACACAACGATGGGTTGTATGTGCTCTCTTGCCGTGCTTGAAATTTAAACTTTTACGCTGTAACAGGAGTGAAAATGAATGTTCTGCTCTTTGCACAAGGGTGAAGTCAGTGTGGGCAGATTGTCTTCTTTTTCTATCCACAAAATGCAGGCACACGTAATTCAACCTCTTTTTGTGTGGTTAAAGGGAAATGTGATACAGAACATAATGGTTTAATTTCAAATGTCGTACACCCTGAATGCATTATGCAATACAGCTGCCAATTTGTATTATAAATGAAAATGTATAATATTATTTGACATAAATATTAATTATATTAATTAGTTTATATGAATTCCTCAAAACATATCGTACTATTTTAACGGGATGGCCCATTAGTTCTGGTGTTCAATAATCGAAAGCTTTGTGTAAAAAATAAAATTTTCTCAGTTCCATTTTGTTTTTAAATAGGAAAATACGCACATTAAAATGAGTGCGCTTAGTTTTGTATGCTTTTAATATTATTGGTTGTTTTAAGATCGATAAAATGGAGATATATTTATTGAATTTAACTCCGAAATTTAGGTTGATTTAGAGTGTGCATTTTTGTATATAAAATCAGTTAAACAAGGGCCCAAATGACCTTGATGTCGACGGGCCCTAAAACCCCACACACTCACTCACTCGATAAAATGGAGTGACAAGTTGAGCGCTCACGAGCACCTGCAGTGGCTTTGGCACGTCGATTAAATGCAAAGAGCAGAAAGTTTTGAAAATAAAAAAATAAATCTATAGAAGTGGTGAAATAGACACTGTTTTTTTCAAGGTTGGACAATTTTCTTTTCTCATACAAATGAACACTGGCATTAAAACTGACAATCAGAAAGATATTTTGATAATTTTCGCTCCATCAGCATTGGAAAACATGTTTGAGAAACAGAACATGCCCGTCATTCACAAAAATGAGAGCTACGCCTTCTTACATATACACGTATTGTGACTTAAGCTCAACTTACACTGCATCACTAATATAAATTCTGGCGCTTGTATGATCTCTGAAACAAAAACTAATCAAAGAAAAATTTTTGATTTGATCATTTTGCCATCTCCCACCAATCATGTCAGGAAACTCTTGGATACCTATAAAAATCACAACTAAATACACTGTTACAGTAGGTAATGCCGTTTAACCCTTTCTGTAACTTTTTATATATGCACATAACCCCTTTTGTGTGTGATAGTTTCGCAGCTGTCAGTTTTAGCTCAGCTGTTTTATGTCTTGCCGTTGACTGTTGCTTAAGCCTGCATATGTTGATATGAATGACAATATATCGCGTAAAGCTTCCGTCTAAGTTGTTTACCGTTATATTAATGCATAAATTACACTGCGAATTGTCTCTAAGCAGAATTTTTCATACTTATTCGCTGCTTTATCCAGAAAAGCATGCATGATGCGTTTCAATCCCGCGAGATTCTTTAGCAGGGAGTCAGATGAATAAGTGAAACTATAGCATTATAAATTAAGGAACTTACAGTCAAGATAGAAGGCAGTTTCGAAAATATTACAATTGAATATACTTTAGAAGATACAACATTGCTTTCGAAAGGGAAATTCTGTCTAATTTGCACATTCGCCATTATGTTTCTAATAAGCTACAAAGACATTATATGAGATATAGTAAAGAAAAGAGGTTTTTGTTCAAAATTTCGGATATAATCTCTCCATGCAAAACACAGATAAGGGAAGGAACTGGACGGAATTACTGTATTAACTTTAGGCGGATTCATTTTCTATTTATAACAAGTCAGAAGTGCATAATTCTACCTCCTTCCATGTATTCTGTCCAGTCTTTTACGAGATATTCTCACAAAATCTTTTCCTTCTGTCTACTTCAGGCCGCGTCGTAGCCGAGAGGTTAGACCGCTTGGTTCTCACCAAGGCGGCCGGGGTTCAATCCCAGGCGAACACGATGTGAGATTTGTGGTGGACAATATGGCGCTCCGGAATTGCCGGTTTCCCCTGTCATTTCATTCCACCGGTGCTCCATCTTCATCTCATGTATGATCAGTGTCACGTCTGTGGTGCGGGCGTTAAACACTGCACATTTCTGTGTACCTCATGTTTAAAAAGCTGCAAATTTGTATAAATTGCTTGTTTGTATATTTTACTATAGCTAATTCCTTAAAAAGCGAGTCACATATCTTGACCTTGAAATTCCACTTTTTATTTTGTAATTTACGTCCTCCAACGTCAAGTAATATCAGACGGTAAATGAAATGGGTGAAATGATGCTCAAATGAGCCCAATGTCCATATAGCCCGACATTCGTCTTTGAGGATAAGGAAAGCCCCAGACAGAACCTTATACAGGTAACTTACCCTGACCGAGTTACGAACTCGGGACCTCTTGAACGTGAGGCAGACATGCTACCATCTACGCTACCGAGCCGGGCTCCGCTCTTTGTATGATCATGAAAAAATAAACGTCTCAAAAATATAAAATATTTATAAATAAATCTGCAAAAACTTATATGTTTAAACTACTAAATGTTACAAACTTTATGATATGATCCATGCTTTACTTATTTATCTCTTAAGTGTATGATCTCTTAAGATTCAAAATTATGCGAACCCATTTCGAATGAGGAGGACTTTGCAGACTAATACGCATTCCAGATATATATTTTATTTGGCATACCAGTATGTTAAACATGTGTTTAGTTAAACATATCTGAACCATTCTCCAGAAAATAAGAAACTTGTTCAATGTAAAGGATATATTGCGGTGAGAGGTTGTCCTTGTGTATGCTTGGTATATGCTGAACTCAAATAGCTGATATTCATCCAACATTTTGAGTTATTGAATTCTCGGAGACATTACTTGTGAATTTTTATACATACAGATTGGTTGGTTGACTATCCTACAAACGTTTAGGGATAATAGAGCAAATCATTATAAGCACCTTTCCTATAGAAATCCAGGTCTAGAAACGTCTTATTTTATAGGTGCAAACATTGGTGTACGTTGTCAGAGTGCTGTCTGTAACAGATTGATAGACTGTAGCTTTTCTGTGATAAATCGTAGTGTCCTCTAGAACATTGGCTAAGATGTTTCTTTGGTGACGTTCACAAGTTTGATTCTATCATTGTTGTAATCGTGGAAAAATTTACATTAAGTAAACTTACTGATATGCATTCAATTCATGGGAAGGCAGATATAATGGAAGAAAGGCATAAAGGTTTTATCAGTTGATGTGTTCCGGCACCAACCAAGCCATTTCAGGTTTATGGGTCTTCACAGGGATAGATCTACATGGGATAGATTTAAATGAAATGTAAAAGAACTCCTCGACTTGAGAAACAGGTGCTAGATCTCGTAACGATCAGCTATAGTACCGCAAAAAATTCGCGAAAATTGTGGCGTCTTAACAAATTTTAGTGCGGAGAGTTCCACACAAAAAATGTATACATTTGTAGGTCAAATAGTTCACTTACTGAGGGCAGCTGACTATATGCTCTAGTGTAATTCTCTGAGAGTTATATTACAGAAGTGAATTCAAGATCCTGATTTGATAGACAGTGTATTACGAATATTTTCTGGTGAGGTGATTTCTGCACCAGAGGTGACTTAATTATAAATATCTGAGCTGGTAAATATCCATACTTTTAATAAACTATAAACCATCAACAGGAATTTTCTCAATATATCGTTTATAGGGCTGTATCTACTGCCAACTCGATTACTTGGAAAATTTAAAACTTATTGTCCTGGATTGTAATATAGGAGTTGCTAAAGATATGGGATGTGATGTTCGCTGGTAAATGTCGTGCCAGCGTGGTATCACACATAACCTTCTGCGGGAATGTCCAATATCATCTCCTTGACGGTTAGATCGAAAATTAGAACGAGGTAGTTTAAAATATGTAACCCAGTTATTTGGCCTGAACGTTCCACCTTATCTTCCTTCTTTGTACCGGCTTCACTTTAAAGCCCTTGTTTATGACATAACTATACAGTGGGAAAAGGACTTATAAGGATACTAGTTGCCAGTGATATAGTCAGGAACATAGCGCATAATAAAGATTAGTACTTTAATTTCATCGTTGCTGATATTATGACCTTAAAGTGTATTCTGTAAATAAAAGTCCCTAATTACAAAAGCATATGAAGGTTTAACTGAAATAGCATTTCCTTAAATGGATTCCTATCACAGCAATATGTGTGTCACATAGCCACAGAATCAGTAAAGTATATACTAGAGAAAACTAAAAATATGTGTTTCCTATGAAATCTCATATCTGTAGTTCTGGACAGAATAAAATCATCTGCTTATAACAGCCATATGGTAGAAAGCTACCAAATACTTTTAAATTAAGAAAGAATTAACATAGAGGTGTCTTGCGCTGTTCTTTTTCATCTTTATGATGGGAAGTTACCAGATAAATTAATGGCAACAGAATACGTACTGATGAAACATTGCACAATCAAGTCCAGAGGATCAGGAAAGAAATATGAACTTTTGCGTGAACTACTGCTTTAGTAGTTAAACTGTAAGAATTTCATGCTCATCACTTTTATTCTATAAGTGCAGGACTTCACAATGAACGCATTCCTCTTTGCCGAGGATCAAGATATAATTTTTCTGGTTCTATGAATGTCCTGCCTTTCCGCTAGATAATCCACCACGAACATATAACTAAAAACGATCATAACAAATGCATTTTTTATTTTACAATAAACAATTTTCTGAACAGCAGAAATAATAATAATAATAATAATAATAATAATAATAATAATAATAATAATAATAATAATAATAATAATAATAATAATAATAATAATAATAATAATAATAATAATAATAATAATAATAATAATAATAGTAATAATAATAATAATAATAATAATAATAGTAATAATAATAGTAATAATAATAGTAATAATAATAATAATAATAATAATAATAATAATAATAATAATAATAATAATAATAATAATAATAATAATAATAATAATAATAATAATAATAATAATAATAATAATAATAATAATAATAATAATAATAATAATAATAATAATAATAATAATAATAATAATAATAATAATAATAATAATAATAATAATAATAATAATAATAATAATAATAATAATAATAATAATAATGTATTCACAGCATTATTAGAGTAATAGCATACTGTCTATTAGGTGAACTATTTTATTATTTTGAAGAATAACTAGGAGGCGATTGTCAGACATTGCGCTGGAAGAGAATCTATTGTATTTTATATTTTAGTCACGAAAGATAACAAAGAAAATAATTATTATCGCTGGTAGTCATGGCTGTTGCACTAGTGGGGTTTCCCAAAGTTTGCATTCTAGACCAAAACATGAATTAAGACACCTTTTATCCTACTGATCACACGTAATGGTGAATTTTTCAAACAAACTTCTTGCTTAGCAGTGGGTAATCCTCTTTCACCTTTTCTTGCTGATCTTTTTATGAGGTTTTTTTTTTCGAAATTCAAGTCACTAAAGCTTTTCCTTTGATTTTTAAAACATGGTATAGATATGTTGATGATATTTTTGCTATTGTTCCTGAAAAACAAATCAATGATGCTTTAAAATTACTAAATTTACAAGATAACGCTATAAAATTCACATTAGAAACTGAAATTAATGGATTTCTTGCTTTTCTAGATTTGAAAATAATAAGAAATAATAACAAATTAGATTTTGGCATTTACAGGAAATCTACTCATATTGATAATTACATAAAGAATAAAAGTTTTAATCCCTTTTCACATAAATTTGCTGTTTTAATAGTTTGATTTATAGAGTAATAAATATACCTCTGAATAAAGAAGAACTTAATAAAGAATATAAACATATTATTAATACTGCTTTAATTAATGGCTTTAATAAAGATTTTATACAAAATAAGATTGAAAGCTTAAATATAAAAAATTGTTAATGATATTTCTATTCTTAAAAAGATGATGATTATAATTTTAAAAAATCTACTTACCATTCTTGGTTTAATAAACATTTTCAAATTTTTTTAAAGAAGTTGGTATAACTTAAGTTCATCAAAATAAATATAGTATTAAAAATTTATTACAATTTTCTAAAAAAGATAAAATTCCTAATAATAAAAAATCTGGCATTTATCAATTTAATTGTTTGGATTGTGATCAGGTTTTTATTGCAAAGACAAAACGTAGTTTGGAAGCCAGAAAAAAGAATATTTTCGTAATATTAAATATAAAGAAATTGATAAATGCGCTGTAGTAGATCAGTTTTGGTCATTTAACCATGAAATAAATCCCGAAGTTAAATTATTAAAACAGTTAATTGGTCCCATAGAGTTAATAGTGTGGGAAAAATATTTATTTTAAAAAATAAACATCGCGTAATGAATTTTTACATACCGGCAGTTGATTCTGTTTATAGGTTTGTTTCGTCTTCAGATATTGGTAATGCTGGAAACAACATAACAAAATTAAAAAACATGGTAACCGAGATTTCCTTAATAGCGGAGTTTGACTGAGGATGAAAAGGTATGCTTTTGAAATCCATTTTATAAAGAAGAAGGAAGTATTAACATCAACTTCTTAAGTTAGGTGGAGATTCTTTTACAAATATTTTTATTTGTGTAACCTTTTAGCCTTCTCGTTAAGCCTTGAAATTCTCTTGTTTGAGGGCAACTAAGATTGTCTCATAAGATCTGGGATTGATATCACCTTATTGTCTGTTTGCCTTATGGTATTAGACAATGTCGCAGTAAATCTGTCATTTGGTTTCAAGTTCCCACGGGTGGGTGCCTACTAATCTTCAACTTGGGCCCAGCTTTGCTGCCTGAGACTAGAGTTTAGAAAGGGAAACTCCGCGGTCGACACACAACACCAGGTGGGCCTATAGCACTGTGTTTCTCATGTGCACACATCCCTTCTTTAAAAGAGTTGGAGAACGCAATATAGCAATTGTTAGTATACTAAGGTCAATGGGAAACTATACTGCATTCGCTCTAAGAAATAAACGTTGCTATTACTCCGCAAAATATATAAAAAGCGCGTGTAATAATCATCCAGTTTCAATATACCAAATGGTTTTATTTCCATTTAGCAGTAAAAAGTAGTATTGTAACGAGGTCCTTAAGCTATTCATTTTCACATTTTAAAGGCAATTAGTAAAGCAACCAAAGTACGATTTCTATTTTACACTCATATGCTGAGATTAGCGATTCGGTACCAATGAGAGTTTTCACAGCGGTCGCGTCCCTTGCTTTTATTTGCCTCAAGTGTGTTTTTACTCTGCAAAGAGTTTAGCGCATTAGCATGAGGAACCTTCGTTGTATCAACCTTGATTATCAGCGAAGAACATTAAATCACTTGTGTTCGCAACTTAATGGCCGATCCTGTTGCTTCCTGGAGTAAAATAACATTTAATGACATCATGGACTGTGGTGTTAGAATGACACAGTTGGTCATTAAGTGCATTAGCGTGCCGCGACAGTATTTGTCTCTGCACCCTCGTGTACAGAAGTCTCTAGTGCTGCATGAAACGCAAACGACATCTGTGCTAAGCTTAAGGTCACTAGTTATTTAATAAACACGTCCATAGCTCTAATGGATCTAAGATCTTGATAAGATCTAGGAAAGCTCTAGGATCTTGAAACTGAGTTTTGTGAAACAAAGCAGTAGATTTAAGCATATCATTAATAATGGTGTTTGCCTTACTAAAATTAGAAATTGCCTAAGCATAGGTTTTGCTTCTGTTGTGTATCCAAACAGCATCGCTTTCTAAGTATAACCATCCTTAATGGTTATTTGCGACATTTTAAGTAGACATTAAAATTTAAAAGATATATATTTTTTCTTTTGTAATTTACGTCCTCCAACGTTGTCATACCGGACGATGAATGAATTCGGTGAAATGATGCTCAAATGTATCTGGGCTCCATGGAGCTTAGAGTTACCCGACATTCGTTTTTCAGGATAAGGTAAAACCCTGGAAAAAGCTTTATCCAGGTAACTCACCCTGACCGAGATTCGAACTCGGGACCTCTTAAACGTGAGGCAGACACGCTACCATCTACGCTACCGAGGCAGGCAAAAAAATAAAAAATATATAAAGCTATTATTTCTGCTTTGGATTATTATGTGTAATTTGTGTAATACAACATGAGCTTATTTCTCTATGCTAAGCATTCAATATGTTCTTCCTTTGCACGTATGGCTATTTTACTATACTATTAATGTATATATTTTTATTATACAACCTTCTGCATCACTTCATACTTTTTTTCTGTTATTTTTGTTTTTCACTAGGGCCACAGACTTTTATGCTGCATGAAAATACTCGGACACCATGCAGTGCATATAGCAGAATACAGTGATCACTTGCTAGATACTAGAGGTATATATTGTGTTTTAAAGCAAAAATGTCCTTATTACTTAAAATCAGAAATAAGGAAGTGTAAGCAATATATAAATTTCAAACTTCATAGCACAAAGCAGAAAGAACTAGCACATCACCTATTTGTACGGAATTGCTCATTCCTGTGATCCACGTCGTCAATTTAATGTAATGCAGTGCGATCCATATAAACCTGAACCATTTAAATAGGTAACTTTTGAACCAATTATAGGACACACGTGCAACTTTGGGAGAATACACTACACAATTGGGAGGTTACAATACACTATTTACATCTTAGAGAAAATATTGGAAATGTCCTCCACCAGCATCTATACATGTTTGCACTAGTCTCACCATATTCTCTGAAGTTTTACGGAGAGTATCCTCGCCAATGTTACTTATTTCGGTTCTAATGGATTCCTTAGAACATAAATTGTCCGTGCCCTATTCCTGTACACTCTATTTTTAGATACCCTCACAAGAAAGAATCCGACGAGGTTAGGTCAGTGGATCTGGGGGTCCACAGACCTTTTGAGATTATTCGATTATCAAACTGGTTACAAGTTCCATGGTAAAATAAGACCTGAAGCTTTCTTGGCGACGAATACGCTCACTTTGTTCTTGGGCAGCCAGCCAGGTGAAAAGATGATTAGATATCAACGTTTCGGGAGTGTGCATCTCTCCCATCATCAGGATATTTATAAAATTTTCTAACCACAAATGAAATACTGGATACAACACAACTATAAACAAAGACAAAACACTATCAAAATTCGCATTACTGAACAAAAGACTTTTTTCAGTAAATCAAATGCCAGGTCAGGACATGGCGTGAGTATCGAAAATTGTGTCAAAGAAACGTAACTACTTAACTTGATTATCAAGCTGCATTGATCTTTGCTTCTTAATCCGATGGATTTCCATTTTAAGGCCGGTTTCCAAGAGGAGCTGAACTGAAACCCAGCATCACGATTAAGCGTGCTCCTTTCAGAGGAAATCGCCAAAGCCTCCTTAATTCTCCGTTCCCAGTAACTGTTGCATTTTGCCAAGATGGTCGTCTCCCGAAAATTGGCTCTATTGTCGTTATCAAAACAATGCTGTGCCAGCCCAGACTTCTCATGTTCCATTAAACGAATGCTCCGTTCATGTTCGATTGTGCTAGTAGTTATGGCCCTTCCGGTTTGTCCCATACGCTGTCCCACATTCACAGGGAATGCGGTACACTCCCGGAACTTGGAAGTCCAGTTTGTCTTTCACTGGTCCCCAACAGATGCTTAATCTTCGGAGGTGGCTTGTGGATGGTCCTGATATATTTGGCGAGAATTCTGCTGATTCTGCCGGATAGGTTGACGGTAAACGGGATGCAGGATGTAGCGGTAGAATTATCTAAGGCTTGTTATATTACAGGTTCCATGGTGTCATTACATGTATGGCACGCCACTCCATCTTGCTGGATATGACCTTCTCTCAATTCGATATCATCCAGCTGCTCCACAAATGTATTGAAGATACCCATATAAACTTCAGTGTCTGCAGTCGTATCAAAGAAAATTAAGACATTTAAGACTGTCAACTGTCGACAATTGTCAGTGTCGTCAGTTCCCCCAGAGCCGATGAGTTCAATAAAACAAATTTCTACATTTTACGAGCTTTCAAAAAGAACTTATGACCTATTGAAATGGTTCAGGTTTATGTGGATCGCACTGCTTCCAGGGATGCAAGAAGTCTTGAATTCCCTTCCACATCTTCTGATTCTACGGTACGAAGGATAGGGTTACCAATACGTACCAAACGTCAGAAGCTTTACTAGTTTTTAAAATGTCCATTGATACTCACTGGATCGAAATTGATAATATTAAATGCATATTAAATAAACGTTTTGTGACTTCATAAAAATGTAATAAAATGAACAAAAGCTGAACTTTTATAAATCTTACATAGAAAAACTTTAGTATATTTGCATCATGTTAACTTCCTTGGTCTTGGCCTCTGATTCCAATGTCTCAGGTTCAAACCCAAACCAGGCCGATGGTGTTTTAGCGTACTTAACAGCCGCATATCAGCGTATAAAGCATGTACTGTGGGGCAAAATTCCGGTGGCACTGCTGACACAAACCTGACAATTTATAGCCCCATTAATATTTTTTATTTGTTGATCAACTATATTCTGAGTCAGAAATGTTGAATTCAGATTTGAAAACGTTGCGGCGCAAATAGTAGACGGTGCATTTAATCCCAAGTGAAAGAGACCAGAAAAGAAGGAAACCATTTGCTCGTCGGAGCAAAAGAGTTCTTCGGGGAGCCGAACAAGGGAGATTACGTGAGAAAGCTCGGAGCAGCAATGTAAGCAGTCTTGAAATGTATGTTTAAATAGCCCCTCGGTCACTATCATTGTCTCAGACACACATCGTTGCATTGCCTTTTAAAATTATTGGCAGGAAGTTGAGTTCAATACGTGTTGTAGCACAGAGATAAATATTAATACAAATTATAGCCTTTGCTACGGAATATAAGAAATATATTATTGATAAACATCTGCCAACATTTACTTGAGTTTTGACTTGAGTAAAAATAAAAATAAAATAACAGTTAATTTGGACTTGCGCATCAATGCAAGCTGATAATGGAGACTTACTTGCCTTTTGAAAGATAAGTACTCTAAAATGCAAATCAATAACAGGAATATCTAAAATAGTTATCCCACAGCAAATGTTCGAAAACTTTTTTAACGAGATCTACTTTTTGGGTAGTACGATTAGGCCTACATCTTACGGTTTGCCATTTATACAAATTACTTTCAGAATGAAGGGCATTTCTGAGTCAACACTAAGAAAACTTAAGGTTAACATTTCGTTGGTCAAGAAAAGTTTTAAACATGTATTTGTCTCAAAATATTTACAGCTATTTTTGAGAAAATAAAATATTTGGAGAAGTGGCCAAAGTACGTTTGAGATGTAAAAGCTTTCGTCTCAAATTCTTCTTATATATTTTATCTAAATATGAATTTTCGTAGTTAATCCAGAGTTTTTGTTTTTGAATTTTATGTTTAAACACGCACATACTTATTCTAAATGGGTTTGGATTCTGAGAACCTTAGAATGTCAATTGCCATGGAAAAATAGTATCTACATATGTTTGCCTTCTAATACGTGTCCTTTAAAAGAACATGTATGGAATTTATACATAAATAAGAATACAATAGGGGTGGTGAAAACCAGGATAATGAAACATTTCATCTTTATCATATATTAGAATGAGTGACAAATAAACCCTGTGCAACAAAATTTGATTATGCTCCTACTTTTATGAAAAAGTTCATTTAAAGGGTAAAGGGTAATGGGTAAACAACAGAGGAAGTACCTCGTGTACTACAACCTTCACCGGTAAATTATGATTAAACTTTCCAAGAGGAAGGAATCATATATGAAAACTGCAGGAGGCAACAGAGCACAGGTAGATAAGCCGCATATAGTACGGAAGTGCTTGACAAGTTCTGAGAGTTCTTCATCCCGACGCTAGGGCCCGCTGCGTAGGACTAACGCTCTATGTCCAGCGAAGAAAAGGGTCTCCCTATATGACGACAGCGACATCACCCAGTGCGAGAAAAGAACTTGTAATACGAAAGCATCCCCATCATCTGACTGGCTCTGTCATACACCATGAGCCGGAAGATCATCTGAAAGCTTATTAGGACATGGAATGATATTTAGTCATAGTGTGCGGTCGCATATGTTACCGCGGTGTCAACGTGCTAGGTAAAACATAACTTAGATTCATTGGAATGCATTATAATACCACAATTTTAAAGGTATCAAAAAGCTGCTTCACACGATTGTTTATTGAACAATTTTAAATGAAATGTGTAGTGTTTAACGCCCGCTTTTACTACATACGGCACCACAGGTGGTGACACTGATGGTATATGAAATGAAGATGAAGCACCATTGGAATGAGATGACGGGGGAAACCGGAGGTCCCGGAGAAAACGCGCCCCAGCGCCGTGTTGTCCACCACAAATCTCACTTTGTGGTTGCCTGGGATCGAACCAGGGCCGCCTTGATTAGAGCCAAGCGGTCTAACCACTGTGCCACGGCGCGGCCTGAACACTTTTAGCAACTATCAAATTTCGCTGGCCAGAATTGATTAATTTCAAACATATTTAAAGGTGATAATTGAGCTAAATTGATTTGAAAGAGCACTCACTAAAATAAATAAATAAAGGCAAGGGTGCATTTAGCCTTTTTTTTTTTTTTTTTGTAATTTTACGTCCTCCAACGTTAAGTCATATCGGACGGTGAATGAAATGGGTGAAATGATGCTAAAATGTGTCCAGGGTCCATGGAGCTTAGAGCTACGCGACATTCGTCTTTATGGATAAGGAAAAACCCCGGATAAAACCGTATCCAGGTAATTCACCCTGACCGAGATTCGAACTCGGAACCTCTTGAACGTCTGGCAGACACGCTACCATTTACGCTACCAAGGCGGGCCTTTTAGCCTTAGCATGAAAGTGGTTGCATCAAGTAATGTCACACTGATACGCTTAAGAAAACAGGTTTAATCATTCTTTTTATTGTGCTCCAACGGTTGGATCCCATGAAAAATAATTTTATTATTTAGAGTTACGTTTCTCGTCACATTTCAGTTTAGTATAACCTTTATTATTTTGCCATTTATTTTCATGTTTCATGAGTTGGTTGCCTGGAAATATGGAGCCAACAATTCAGACAATAGTCTTTGTTTATTATTTGCATATGTAACTACCTCATTCAAATGTGTGCACAAAGAAGCAGTTATTAATAAATCACTTAATAATCTCAAGAGATTCTCAAATGACGGCTTCCGCCATTGTTAACTGCCTAACATATTGACCGAAGAGCGTATACTGACTGGCAGGCAGGAGTAATTGTATAGCTTCGTCTGGCTTTATGTGTTGTATCCAAAACCGCTCATTGTTTGAACTTCCATTTGATATTGGCCAATACAATCAAACATAGAGGTGCGTTGCTGAAAATGGTGGAAATGTTAGCGAACTTTCTGTGATATTGCTGTACTGAGTTCTCAGTTTCTCTTAGCTGCTATGTATAGTAAAGTCTTTTAACTTAAATTATATATGTAAGAAAATATATTTATTTCAAGTGAAAATATAATTCATGGATATGTTAACGTATATGCAGAAGTACCATCACTTTACAGTGAAACCACTCATGTTCACTGCCTCTGGTTTCTGAAATTATTACCATTTGGGAAACCCCTTGTAGTTTATTGTTCATTATAATATGGATGCTTTTAAATTTTAGTATTAAAATAGGAATATCTGATAATGTTTTGAAATTGATTACTTGTATTAGCTAAAATCAGAGATTTTAGGGAGAAAGTAAACACGTAGGAATGTTCTATTTAGAAAGCAAAATAGTGCTTTTATTTAGATTTGAATGGACATTCCTACCAGAATATTTCAACCCCGTTAAAATGATCCTAAATTGATACAAAATATAACGTCATTTCATTTCAAACAATTTCTTTCATAGGCATATTTACTGTTTTCTGTTGTCACCCATCAGAGTGATCCCTATTATAGAGGAGTATCCTTATCTTCTACTGCAGTGTCAAAGGCGAAGATCTTGGGGAATCCGGAGCTGTATATCAAGAGTGGCAGCGACATCAACTTGACTTGCGTGGTACTGCAGACGCCGGAACCACCGTCCTTCATCTATTGGTACCAGGGACCTCAAGTGATCAACTACTCGCAACGCGGTGGGATCAACGTGGTCACCGAGAAACAGACGAGAACGAGTCGCCTGCTCATCTCACGAGCTCAGCCCCAGGATTCGGGCAACTACACCTGCTCACCGTCCAGCTCAGACTCTGCCAGTGTTATGGTTCACGTCCTCAACGGTGAGTACGGTACGTTGACTCTTAATTTATTGCTATACATGTTTGTGATGTTTGGTCTTTCTCAACGTGCAATAATTGTTGTAAAGCTTGTCGTGGCTGTTTTAATCACATCAGTTGCCCCTAAAAGACCCATTTGTCTATCTTCACTTAGCTACCTTACAATTCCCTGTATATGCGATCTCTAAAGTCAAATAGATTTAGAGTTGTTCAAGTTATTCTTTGAAAATAATCAGTTTCTGTCCTATACATGTGTGTTGAGTCTAATCCTAATTTGATTCGCTTCCCACGTAGCTATTGATTGTTAATAGTAAAGTTGATTTACTGTGGAAATATGTTTAAACATGTTGTATCCAGCAAAGGTAGCATAATTACTAGTCTTTGAATTGAAGTCTGGTATGAAAGGTTGGAACGAAGTAAATTCTGTTTTATATTAATTGAAGTTTAATTTAGATTTTAAGTAAAAGGCCCGAAATGTTCTTTGCTTTAGTGACCAAGCGAACAGCTGGGTATATGGCAATACTGATTTTCTTCCCTTCTTTCTTAATACCTAACTTAAAAAATTACATATCCGAAGAAAACGCTCTTTTGTTCTTGGTTATGCAAAGATTCGACCTTTCAAATTGAATACAACGCATTTCTGTCCATTTATTACCTCTTAGCCGCTAAGCAAACGTTCTCTTGCGCATGGTAACAGAATCCTCAAATATTTCTGGGTATCAGTTTCTCATGTTTAATTTCGGTTACCACAAAAGCATTATTGGATTTTCTATAACATAAATCACTAGTAAATAAGTATTTTTAGCCTTTGTTTCTTGGTTTTCGTTACACGGAACTCTAAATCATTAGCCAATAACAGATGTGGAAATGTAGTCCGTCACACTGTTCTATGAAAATCACTGAAAGAATTCTGCCCTTAAATATAGCTTTACTATCTACATATTTAATAATAAATTATGTAGTCACTTTGATAGCCGAAAGTAGGAGGATCTGTGAACCTGCAGATTTCTGTGAACTAACAGCGACATTTTAAAAATTGGCATAAATCGGTTTGGCTCCTAAGAGGCACATATAATGTATTATTTGAAGTATGGCCGGACCATTGCTATGATATTTCAGTGGTACAATTACAACATTGACAGTTGAAGATCCGTGGTTCAAATCCAAACTGAGGTCCTGGAATCCTAGGTTGCATTGACACGTTTTTGTAGCTTCAAGTGTACTAACTGAAACAGATGTCCTGGTGTTTTCGTTTTTGTACAACTCACCGATTTAAGTTACACAGTAGCATTGTTTATTTTATTGGTTATACCTCAGCTACGCCTTTTCAACCACCTATTATTTGATTTTAAGTCTCACCTAGCAAATTCTAGGTTAACGTGTAAAGCAATAAATCCTGATGATACAGATGTGTCTTGCTGTAAAGAACTTACAAGTATTCCTAATAGATCTATCTCTAGCGAAAATAGAGCTGCCAATTTGGAATAATAATGGCGTGAAAAGTGTTCAATATATCCAATCTTCATTGTGACTTCAGTCAAAAATGTTGACGTAAGCGACAATTATGATCATAATTATGCATTGGGACATGTGTATATACGTTCAAAGATTCCTGTTAATTTAGTATTATTTATGTTTGCTATCACAAGGCAAACTATTTTCTCTCTTATTGGGTGTCAAAGTTGACCTTTAGAATTATTTTATTTTGAACGTTATTTTCTGCTGATGTTTTAAATTCCAAGACAAAGAAATATGAACTCAATGTATTGTAATACCCAAATTTTCCAATTGCATTTAATTAATAATTAAATAATTACCAATTTCAATATTCTTGATTTTAGATATGAATCTAGTTGCGTACCGAATAAACGTTATTAACGCAGCAAAACTATACTAGTATGTTTATACCTTTAGTACATTTTAAATCTCTGTTAGAAGCTCAGGAGATAAATTCATACTGTTTCAAATATATGTTACATTATTCTCGCTACAAATCAAATACTTATATTACAGCTTATATATGACGCACGAAATACCTTTTTATACAGGAAAGTCCAGGGTTTGACTGTGGTCTATTACTTCTATAATTATTCAGTACCTCTGCGGTTTTCTTTTTAGTTGATTTTTAATTTATATTTTTGTAATGGTTTGTTCAGTTAATTTTCGAAGGTATGTATAACTTGATAGTATAGCACAGTGATTGCCTGCGTGACCCCCTGGCCCATTGCATATTTCTTACATGAATAATGATTCAATTACTTATTTCATCAAATATTAATTGCTTGTTATACTACGGTGGTCGTTTCTTCTGTATACTTACTGTTATGTGACAAACAGCTTTCATTTATTCCATACAAGTTTGTTTTATAATAATTTAGATAAAATTAGTACCACTCCAATTTTAATACTCTATTCAAGTTACGCTGATACTGGCGCAGAACTAGTTTCACTATATTCACGAAGTTTTCTAATTTCGAAAACTCCTTACTGGAAAGCGTCTAAAGTTCGGCTTCTATCGTACGTGTTTAAGTGTGTAAGTTGGTGAAGTCGGTGGTAACTCATTGGAGAAGCACTTATGTTTCTTTCAACTAATTCCTTCTGTGATCAAAAGGAACTTCTCATTTGACTAACCTTTCATTATTCTTACTCCCACGCCTTTTAAACGTATTTGTAATAGGTGTATTATGATTATAATTTATAATAAAGCAAAACCAAATACTGAAGAACAATAACAATGACATTACAATTTGACATGAATGTTTCGAAGAAACCGTTGTAAAACCGTTATAACAACACTGTTTTTTAAATAAATTATACGTGTAGCGATACATACATTAATTGCGGTAAGATAAGTGACTAATAAATTATATTTTTATTTCAACGGTCATGCAGTAAAGTAACAAATATTGCCCTTTTTCACCGCCACAAAGACTGTGGATGTTAACGTGGAACATTTTAAAATCATCTTAAAACATACCGTGATCCGTTATCATAAAATTTGGATGGAACATTTGGACTAGAAAGCGTGCACTTAAGACCAAAAAATAAATACGGTGTTAGTGATATGTTCTCTATATACCGGATCTATTCCAAATTTGTGTTAATAAATTCCGTCTTCGCATGTTCCTGGACATTTTGAGAAACTAAATTCTTTCCTATAATAGTTCATCTGCTCTTTCGTTCCCTGGTATACCATGTTTCCTCCTAACTAGCTTCACTATTAGAGTGCTATTTTCTGGATTATTTTTCTTTCTCTCATTTCTTTCTTCTTTATTGCCTTTTGTCTGCTGTTTTTCTTAACTATTGACAATAACTATGTATTCGATTTATGACGTTACATTTACATAGGGTTGTTGAATTCATATTTATATTGTTTATCTTGAGGTATTATCGACAGGTATTATAAAATCGAGATATTTTGATGACCTATGTATGTGTTAAAGGAAGCTATAAAATAATTCCTATTTTTTTAAATAAAAATACACGTGATAATTACAAAGGTAACTAAAATAAAATTTATTGAAATTATTAAACTGAATGCACATTAAGCTATAAATTAATTCATTCGTGGCTAGCACTAGTAGTAAAAGAATAAGAATAATGATGAATGAAATAATTTATAAAAGTAATTTTAAAATGTGTTTGATTCGTGTTCTTATTTATACATTCTAGAAGCAACATTGCTTTTACGCAAGTAGCAAACTGTAACCTTAACCCTTTCGAATTCTCAGATTATATACAATTCATTGCGAATAAAAGGACTTCGCTGCCTATAAGACATAAGGACAATACCAATCTTACTCTGCATACTGTTAATGGAAAAAGGGAAGATCTCACTTTAATCAGTACTCGTTTTTCCAAATCCTCCATTTTCGTGATACCTCTACACTTGTCTTGTTTAAAATGCTGTCATTCAAAAACTAAACAACCTTGATAACTGGGATAGTCTGGATTTCAACTATATGATGCTAACCGTCAAACTATGATGATAATGATGATGATGATGATGATGATGATGATGATTGATTGATTGATTGATTGATTGATTGATTGATTGATTGATTGATTGATTGATTGATTGATTGATTGATTGATTGATTGATTGATTGATTGATTGATTGATTGATTGATTGATTGATTGATTGATTGATTGATTGATTGATTGATTGATTGATTGATTGATTGATTGATTGATTGATTGATTGATTGATTGATTGATTGATTGATTGATTGATTGATTGATTGATTGATTGATTGATTGATTGATTGATTGATTGATTGATTGATTGATTGATTGATTGATTGATTGATTGATTGATTGATTGATTGATTGATTGATTGATTGATTGATTGATTGATTGATTGATTGATTGATTGATTGATTGATTGATTGATTGATTGATTGATTGATTGATTGATTGATTGATTGATTGATTGATTGATTGATTGATTGATTGATTGATTGATTGATTGATTGATTGATTGATTGATTGATTGATTGATTGATTGATTGATTGATTGATTGATTGATTGATTGATTGATTGATTGATTGATTGATTGATTGATTGATTGATTGATTGATTGATTGATTGATTGATTGATTGATTGATTGATTGATTGATTGATTGATTGATTGATTGATTGATTGATTGATTGATTGATTGATTGATTGATTGATTGATTGATTGATTGATTGATTGATTGATTGATTGATTGATTGATTGATTGATTGATTGATTGATTGATTGATTGATTGATTGATTGATTGATTGATTGATTGATTGATTGGATGATGATGATGATGATGAACATTTGTTTTTGCATAAGTTTAAAGGTTCTTTATTATTGTTCCTACTTGGCCACCGTTAAGTCAGAGAAAAGAAAATATGTTTTTGAAAGATCTATTATTCAGGATCTCTACCTTCTTATAAAACCTATTCCTGTTCTCTAAGATTCGGAAAACCCTCCATCCAAACAAGTATGGTATCCTATAAAATATATGTTAAATGGTTCAGGTGTTCTTTATGTGGAAACTAATTCTTCATCGTATCTAGATTTTAAATAAAGTAAATGAGAACGTCATAATTATAAAGTTTGTGGTGAAGAAAGCTCTGTTCCTTTAATGCTGCCTTCTAGTTATATAGCATAAAAAGGTAGTGTTATAAACAGGAAGCTTGGAAGCACGTAATTACATCTAACCAGATTTGCAGAAAATTGAGAAAGAAGACCAGAAAGGAACCAAATTCGAAATTTTATAAAGCTGTGGCAGTTCCTGTAAGGTTTCATTAAAGTAAAAACGTGGCAGGAAAAAAATGAACACAAGCAGCAAAAATTAGATTTTTCAAATAAGAGAAAAGAGGTGCCCCAAAATATAAAGTAAATAATATTAGAAGATAAGAATTCAACTTAAAGGCATTACTTAAATGCAATTAGAGAAGAAGGAACAAAAGTGATTCAAGCATTTCGAATATATAGCATATATATGCACCATTTTTAAACAAAATTTGGCGGCGGAATACAATTGGGCCCAAAATAATAATCAGCAGACAAAATAAATAAAGTTGCAATTACTTCTATAAGATTTTTTCTATGTAGTAACGTATCATTTTAGGCTACGGTACCAATTAATCCTGCTTTGGCGTTAGAGGATGTCTCAAGTGAATAAAATCCCAATTTTGGAACTAAATATTTGGATATTTCATACACGACTACAAACGATATTTAATTCTCTTTCTTTATTTTGGAAATAATCTTAGTGACTCACATAAATTCGAAATAAATGAAATTGAGGGTTAAGGTTGGAGATTTTTAACATGTTTGAAAAACTGATGAGTATTCGATCCATATTTGGTGTGTTAACTATCCCAAAAGCAGTATCTAGGTCGGACAAAGAAACACACTGTTGCAAATGTATTCAAAAGCTTCAAATTTTTATACTCTTTGCAGACAAAGTTTTCCACAATCCCCATGTATAGAGAATTTTGACTGTAGGGGAAATAGGAAATAATGTTTAATTGTTAACATTTAGACTTCCAGCATGATTCTGAAGACGAAGAAGAAAATAAATAGTAATGCAAGCATTGAAGTTGCAGAAGAGTATGCACTTCTATACCATAACTTGGATGTAATCTGATTAGCAATTTAACTGTAATTAACAAAACATATAATACGTGTTGCATTTATATCACTCACTAGCAGTTCTTTAAACAGTTCCTCTTACAAGTATTTGCTCTTATTTATATATATATAAAGCTCTTCAAAACTGGTTCATTACAGATTAACCTATTTAAATACACGAGAATTAAGGGGATGAAGGTATTGTGAATATATGTATTTTCCACTTTAGAGAAGTAAAATATTGAAAAATTCGAACCAATAACAAAAAGAAATTCGGAAATGGTTACCTCTACAATGAAGTAAATCGGTATTTCAATAATACTTCATTTTCGTTTAGTGAAATTTTGTCTCTTTTATGTTAACCACCGACGAAGAATTATAATTCAGAATGAAGATGTCCTCATATTTTCACGAGGACTGCTAATGCCTACCGTAAAGGGATTAAATGTGAGTCACTCCAGTCCCCACCTTTATCGCCAAGAGGAGGAATAATAGAAAATTCAAGGGCATCTGCTGACTGACATCAGACGCCGAAAATAAGTACCTGTTTGTTGTACCACTCTGATGCTTCCAATTCATTCTATCTCGGCATACCTTGAGGAATCGACTTTAATAGTCTTCCATTTAGTCAATTCCAAAGACTTCATTTGCCATAACCATCTTGCCCAGGTTTATACAATGGAGTGCAAACGTCAGCCACAGTTAAGGGTTGGCGAGTTAGATGCAGAGAGTGAGTAGGCAGTTACAATGTTAAAGTTAATATTAATCTGCGAACAGTGAGCGTCAAGAAGCTTCGAGCAGCGCGAGTGGATGTGTGTAACAGGTTATAAAGAAACAGCAGTGGCGTATTTTCTCCGTTTATTTTTAAAAGTGAAAACTGTATATTTAGAGCTGCGCTGTTTTGGTAACAAATAAAGTGAGTTTAGTACATCTTTTGTGGTGTTATCACACTATACTCTTTTCAGAAAATTTAAGTTATACATTTAATTTGTAATCAAAATACCTTAAAATACAGAATTTTGATCAAAGACGTTGCAATAGCATTAGGAAAGGATACTAACATTAAGTACATTTTGAAAAATGTACTATGTAAGGAGTAGTTTTGGATGGGGGATTTTCTTGATAAAGTTAATTTGCATAATTGGAAGATCCAAGCTTAAGGCCAAACTTTCGTTTTTAGTAATCTGTTCACACATATACGAGTACATTTTTCTCTAAAATTGCTTTTTTCGACATGGGCAGCGGCTTCAAAGATTGTATATCGAGTGAAACCTCACATAAAATTTCTGGATGGAATGTAATATATTTTCTACCTACTTTGTGTAGAAAGTAAAAATAGTATTTCTAGACAGAAGAATGGTGGTGATAATAAAGATGACGATAGTAATAATAATAGCCCGAACTTCATTTAGGAAGGCCATACAGAAAGTAGTATGAAAGTTGAACAAAATTAGTAGTTGAAGCACACGTTTCGTACTACATATGACAAATTTACACACTGAAATGTCTACATTTGCAGTGTTTAGATAACTTTTCCAACTCGTCTGGTAATATTTTTCTGCCTTTCTTTTTAGAAGTGGTAAGTTAAGGCATGTTTTCCTTAATAAATTTTATCTCACATTAATTTCACTGACATTTAATTTACTAAAGAAATTATACCAGTGTAACACCTCGTACATAAAATGTAGGGAGAAGTGATTAATGAGATAGTTCAGTAGTGAGGGCTGCTCTACAGTTACAACCACACTGGGTGTTCTTTACATCTTTTACAGCCGTTGTGTGAAAGCAACTAGTAAATCTGTGATAAAACTTGCCTTTTAGCTTTAATATATTATCCATATCACGTTTGCTCACGTGTTATCAAATAGCGCTGAAAAGTAATGAATTGAGTGGATAATTAAAATATAAATATACTTATAAATATGACAGAATTAAAAGCTTCTTTTGTAGCGTAAAATGTTTCTTTACTATAATCAGAAAAATGTAAAATATAAATATGCTATCAAACCTCCGTTCTGCATTAGTTTCACTAATATTATCCTGTTTATAAGAAAATAGAACAAGAAAATTGCATAAAACGATTAAAATTCAGGTAATGAGCTCCGTCAGTCCTTGGAAACTCAGCGTACAGCAGTTTGTGAGTAGTAGAATGGAAATATTATTAATTAGTTGACTCGATGTATTACTGAAGTATAAGGCGATATATACATTGAAATTTTAATGAAGTCTGAAATAAGTAAGATACAATAAGAATATTGTGAAATACCCACAGAAGTTAATTACTATAAACTAATGATCACTTCAGTTTTAATATGTCAGTGAAAATGGACAAAAGCAGAAAAGATGCAGTACACTGAATGAGCCAAAATAAATATTTTTGAGGACAATACCTAATAATATCAATATAGACAGTAACATATGCTTGGAGTGCATATAAAGAGCTCACAAAACAATTTAATTCAGCAAGTGAAAGGTCTGTAAAACAGTTGAGAAACGTAACCGATTAACTGTTTTAATCTATTCCTTACAATGGATGTAAATACTGAAGATAGTGATGATATAGGTGCAGTTTTAGGAATTAAATTACACACCTAAGAAGTCTTATAAGTACAGCACAACTTAAGTGAATGATTGTATCTAGCTGTGGAACTAGGAGCTCACACGAATCCAAGTTCACCCTACTGAAAATATAACAGCAGTGACGTATGAGGCGGGTATCGGTGGGTACAATTCTAGTTCAGGAAAAAGGCGTTGAGGTCAGATCCTTTTGGTGTAGGACGCAATCAGGGAAAAGAAGATTATGCTCCGGACTAGCGGGTCGTTCTCTGTGGTAGGTAAGGGTGAGCATAAGTATACTCTATCTCAGGGTCCAGCGTTTAAGTGGAAATACATTATGCTTCCTTTTTTACTTCTCTCACCAGTTTATTGATAGAACATTTATATCATGAGCTCGCTCCCTAACACCCTTGCTCGCCCCCGTCGGTATCATTCTTTGATTCAAGCTACCCACTTTTCACTGTCCCGCATCTAATTGTAAGTTTTACTCTGCACTGTCTCGTCACTTTAAGCCTTCATGCCCCCGAAATGCCCCAAGATGAAGTTTCGCCACTTTCCTAGTCTGTTCGCGCGTTTTCCGTCCGCGGGCTGATCTATCCACACCCATTTTCTATTTCATGAATGTTCTGCCCGCATCACGTGATGTATAGCAATTTTGTTGGAGGTTTGTTTTCCTTATATTTAATCTGATTGGTCTTTCACCCCTTCCTATATCTAGGCAGTAGTTCAGTTTATGTCCCACCGGGGTTTGACCCTTGAAGTCATGGGGAGACACATTCTGGCTTTTTCTCACATTTCCCGACCGTCTCGCATTCCTAAGGCAACTTTGCCCTCTTTCTCACGCGTTTAGCTTATGTAACACAGTCCTTAGTTTATATAGTTTTATTTTCCCTCACTTGCTTATAGCATCCGAAACCTAAGGTTTCCACACCACGTACTCACGTACGTAGCCTATATTACAGTCATTAGATCAGCTAATTGTCGATTTAAACTATTTTGTGCACTTAAGCACAATACATAAATTAAACGCCTAAGAAGTGAAGGCTGAAATACTGGCTAAAAGACACCCCCCACAGCCGACACGTTTTCATATTTTACACGTAAACAATTTTATTTGGACATTGATATTTGTTTTCTTGAAGAATTGGTGTCCAAAGAAACAACTTGTCACAGATTGTCACTATAACAGAGTATAGTGCTTTGGCTTTTCCGTCCAAAGTGTTTCATTTGAATCCAGGATAGAACGGAAGCAGTTTACTTGAGCTAGTCATTCCATATCTTCCGCAGAATCTAGAATACAAAGAGTGAGTGTGCACGAGTTTTGTGGTAAAAATCAATAAAACCAACAACAGAAGAGCATCTTCCTGCAGAAAGTTGTTTTGACTGGCACTATATATTTACGCGGCATATCTTTGGAGATGATAGCTGAAACGTTATACCTAATATAACGACTTGAAGCATGAAATACTCCAATAGTCAACAACAGTGGGTATGAAGGTCTATGCCATAAAATGACTTGCAGTTATTTCCCAAGTGAAAACACCAATTTGATTCCTAGAGTGCTACATAAATGAAAATTGTTTTTTATAAAACATCGGATGTATAAGTCATATGATTTTTATACTAAAACTTCTACAAACCAATTGTTATTCTTCTACCTTCTGCTTATTAATTCAGATGCATTTTCAAATTATATACCTGTAATCATTTCGTTATACAATGCAGTAGATAAAACGATATAAAATCGTGTCACTATGTAGTGGCTTTGAAATTTCATGATCTTTAATAAATCAGCAGAAAAACAAATAAGGTGTTCCACCCATTTAATGTATGCAAACTATTCTTGCAAAGCTTACTGCTCCATCTATTTAATTTTAATTAAATATACATTGCCTTATTGTCAATATTCTTAGAGCTGCAATGGAATATGAGAATACAGTAGGCTTTCATCCCAATCTGTAGTCAAATCGTTTAAAATAATTCCTAATCGCTACGTGAGGGCTTTGAAATTCCACTCTTTGTATAGCAATAAATAATATATCATGACTTCCCATGTGAGAAAAGTAAGTAAAAGTATTGGAAAATGCAAACAAATAACTAGAAATATCTTCAAATTGGTTCAGGTTACACATAAGGAATGTATTTGACACAAATTGTGTGTTTTAACGTGACCTACATTTGTGTGCGTCCTGCGCCGTGGCGTAGCGGGATAAGGCAGTATGCCTTGGTCCCTGGCCACGGAATGCAGCCCGGGTTCGATCCCACCCATGTGGTGGGGATTTTAGGTACCGGGTATAGGACCGGTGCCCACTCAGCATGGTGTGGAAAGTGAGCAGCTTACGCTAGGTAAGCTACCCAGGTCACGGAAACCAACATTCCGGCTGGGGGATGCCGAGATGCTGACCACATCTCCTCCCCATATCGGTTGGATGATCACCCACCTCTACCGTGCGTAAGTGGACGTGAGGCCGGCAGTCAGGTTGGTAGGCTTACGTCCACTTGGGACTGTTACGCCATGGGTTACGTTACATTTATATTTTTGTGCAGTAAGATTTCTATCTATCCCTTTACCAGATATGCAAAATCCATTCAACATTTAGAGGACTTCTTGAGGATATACCCAGAATACTCAGGATATATATTTCACTTTCTTGACAATATCCTAAAATGTATAGCATTTTAATCAAAATCGTTACAGGCATTTTTAGGAAAATTAATTTCTTTTAATAATTTTCATGCAAAGATTAGTGAGGGGTGTAACAGAGGTTTTAATTTGGGCCCGAAAGTCAATGTTGTTTATTTATTTCATAATGTTATTTAAGGTTTAAAGATACTTAAAGAATGTCTTAAATTAATATAATGTTTATATTAAGTTTGGGAAGAGGAATTGTAAACAACAACAATAATAATAATAATAATAATAATAATAATAATAATAATAATAATAATAATAATAATAATAATAATAATAATAATAATAATAATAATAATAATAATAATAATAATAATAATAATAATAATAATAATAATAATAATAATAATAATAATAATAATAATAATAATAATAATAATAATAATAATAATAATAATAATAATAATAATAATAATAATAATAATAATAATAATAATAATAATAATAATAATAATAATAATAATAATAATAATAATAATAATAATAATAATAATAATAATAATAATAATAATAATAATAATAATAATAATAATAATAATAATAATAATAATAGTAATAATAATAGTAATAATAATAATAATAATAGTAATAATAATAATAATAATAATAATAATAATAATAATAATAATAATAATAATAATAATAATAATAATAATAATAATAATAATAATAATAATAATAATAATAATAATAATAATAATAATAATAATAATAATAATAATAATAATAATAATAATAATAATAATAATAATAATAATAATAATAATAATAATAATAATAATAATAATAATAATAATAATAATAATAATAATAATAATAATAATAATAAATAATAATAATAATAATAATAAATAATAATAATAATTAGTAATAATAAATAATAATAATAATAATAATAATAAATAATAATAAATAATAATAATAATAATAATAATAATAATAATAATAATAATAATAATAATAATAATAATAATAATAATAATAATAATAATAATAATAATAATAATAATAATAATAATAATAATAATAATAATAATAATAATAATAATAATAATAATAATAATAATAATAATAATAATAATAATAATAATAATAATAATAATAATAATAATAATATAATAATAATAATAATAATAATAATAATAATAATAATAATAATAATAATAATAATAATAATAATAATAATAATAATAATAATAATAATAATAATAATAATAATAATAATAATATAATAATAATAATAATAATAATAATAATAATAATAATAATAATAATAATATTAATATAATAATAATAATAAATCATTAATATAATAATAATAATAATAATAATATTAATAATAATAATAATAATAATAATAATAATAATAATAATAATAATAATAATAATAATAATAATAATAATAATAATAATAATAATAATAATAATAATAATAATAATAATATTAATAATAATAATGAAGTTGTGTATATAGGTTGCTATTACTAACATGGATATAGAGACATGAACGTTGCTATGGAGAGAAACATTAATAATCTTCATAGAAGGATGCTTTCACTGGAATCTTGATCCTTTAGAAGATACTCGCAGCATTTGACACGCGTCTAATTTGAGAAAGTGAATGCATTTGAGTGATTGTAATTTAATTTGTGTTACATCAGTTTATGTCAAAGGTCTACTCGTTTAATAAAAAAATAAAAAATAATCAAAAATAAAAAATAAATTCTGCATTTCTTGTGTCTTGGCCATTAGGTGCTATACCAAACCACAGTATTACAATTTCAAATTTATTCAAACATAATAATTATATTGACAGTCACAAACATTTTGCAGAAAAACTAACCTGCACTAACCTATCCAATCTAACCTAACTAATCTAATTAGTACAATTGTAGCTTACAATTTTCACAACATAAACTACTTCTACCTTCCTATCCCTAATAAATCCATCTATCCTTTTGTTCTTGTGATGATGTTGTCTTCTTCTTCTGTCACTTCAAATCCTTCTGCTGAATACAAGATTGTCCTCTTCTATTAATCCTTCGACTAGGTGAAGTTCCTCTTCTTCCTTTGGTTGTTGAAGCTAGGTATCCATATTCTGTCCTCGAAGTCGTTCAGATCTTCTTGGTGTGTGAGGTGGTTCACGATATCTATGTTGAATATTGCCTCTTAATCGTCGTTGCTGCTGTCTTTGTTGATTATATTCATCCATTACTATTGTTGAGACCTTCTCCGCTGCCAATTCTAGTATTTTAAAATCTTCCCTCTTCCTAATGATGTTCCATGTAAATTTTCCTGCTACTCGGTCTACACGTATAAATAAATTTGCTATATAAAAAGAGGATTAATATAATTATTTTATTTAAAAAGTCCACTTGATATAGAAAAAACATATATCCTAGCCAAAGTCCTGAAATGACATTTTCCATGCGACGGCTGGGAGATTAAAATTAATAATTTCTAAATTGATTTCACCATCGAATTTCCCAAGTCTTCCTATCCAGCGACACATAATTTATTTAAAAATACGCCCCAACTTCTATGCAAAGTTATAACATCTTTCAACTGGCTTTCACAACGTACTGCAGACTAGTAATCTTTTTTAGGGCTGGCAGGATTTTTTTCTTCAAAACCTTGTTTTTGCATTTCTTGGAAGATGGTGAACTGAAATACCAAGTTTGATATCTAAGCTGCTTTCCATTTTTTAATGATTATGCTATTTACAGCCACATGAGCGAACACCATGTGCACACACATACACGCACACGCAAACATGCGCGCGCGAATGTCTTTCTTATAATGCCTTTTTGGTTCAGGGACTTCGAAACGTATATTTCCAGTGACATCTGGATGTCGTACTTGTGAGAAAGTGCAATATATTTTCTACCTAGTATGTATGCTTTCCCAATTGAGTTAAGATATTGTGTATCTGAAAATGAGTTAAGATATTGTGTATCTGAAAATACAAACAATTAACAAGAAACATTTTAGAAATGAGTAACTACACATAAAATGTATGTGATGTAAATTGTTTATTTTAACCTGATATACCTTTTTGTGTACCAAGATTTGATCTTCTTTGATGGTTTACGTAAAAATAATTCAGAATGAAGTAGACTTCAGAGGCTCCTACCAGAAAATACAAGATATATATTTTATTTGTTACAAAAATGTATTATAAAAATGGTATGTTAATCAAAATTGATATAACTTTTTCAAACATTTTCCGTGCTTAGGGTAATTCGGGGTAAGGGGATTTTATTTAACATGTTCATATCTCATTTTAGGAAAATGGGAAGCTTTAGTGTGGTATTTGACGAATTTTCGTTTATTATGTAAGCTGTCACGGACATACACAGACGGTTTTCTAAACATGAATCTTCTCTCTGGTTCAAGGAGCCTCTGAAGGTGCTTTTCATATGTAATTTATAGGACTACAGATGACCCTCTGCTAATGAAAACTATGCAGAAGAGAAACTAATATATAAATGATATATTTATGAGATAGACAATCAGTTTAACATTTTTGTTGCATTGTGTGTGAAATATTCAACATGTACAAACTAATACACATGTCTATCTCCGGAAAACTACTTCCCTGGTATCCTGCAGGATCAAGATAAATCTCAGTTGTCTTATTAGGTATTTTCCTAGAGGTTTCCCTTAGTTTCAGAAAACAAAATTTGCGAATCCTCTCAGCTATTCCGCGACATTGAATACAAATTTAATCGAAATTAATTGTTCTTTCACACTGGCCGTGTGTAGGCTAAAGTATGGAAAGATTGAGTCAGAATGAAAAATTCAATGACATGGCCGGGATTTGAACCACGGATCTTCTGTTTGCCATCCAGCCGCTCTAACTCTTGAGCTGCTATAGCCAACGTGCCGATATGACATTAAATTATCCAACTGACTCGTGTTTTTTCCGGTAAACCACTTAGGAGTTCTCATAAACACATGAGACAACTACCTTAATGGCGACCTACAACATATAAGTACTTTAAGGCCCGGGCTTTATAGTTAACCACTATTAGATCAATTAATGGAAATTAATTGTTCTTTCACACTGGCCGTGTGTAGGCTGAATTATGGAAAGGTCTGGACGGCAATCAGAAGATCCGTGGTTCAAATCCCGGCTATGGCACTGAATTCTTCAGTCTGACTCAATGTTTCCAGAAACTTAATGCCTTGACAAATCATTCAGTAAAGCCCTAGACTTGTCCATGAATATGACAAGGTTCCTATGGGGACTTTTATAATCTTATACCGTATTGTTATGCCCTTGATGGCCCTCCCGTGGGGTAGGAGCAAGACAAGAGGTTACTAAGAGTGACTGGACAACAGGATGGACAACAGCAGAAAGTGCAATCGCTGTTAAGGACCTCCACGCACCGCTGTTTCCTCTTCATCATCCCTTCCTCCTAGAGGGTGACAGCCACAAAGATCAATACAAAAGGGCTCTAGGTGTCCCCCCTACGTCTATAACAGACACTTCATGTGTGGTTTTTATGTTTTCAGGTGAACATCCAGCTGCAATGCAACACGGAAACAGCAGTAGTGCAGGAGCTTCACGATCGCTATCAGCACTGTTACTTTTGACCATCAGCTACTCCCTACAAGCAGCTTCTCTCTTCATTACAAGGTGATGTGTGTAAAAGTGCAGTGAGAAGAGCGCTGCTGCAACGGTGTATTTGTGTCTAAGTGTACGGACAATATCGCGTCGGTTTCTTCTTCAGTCCTAATGTATAACTCTATTATGATTTCTTGTTAAGCTTCAAATGGATGGATCGCTTCAAGGCCTGTGGAAAATCTGACGTTATAAATAAGAACATTTCCTAAGCAGTTGAGCTTAGAACAAATCTGATCTGCAGAAACATCAGAATGTACTAAATGGCACTAAATAAAATGCAATTGAATACCAGAAGCTTTAAATGATTTTAGATATTCAACTCTTGACTTGCTATAAAACCCAAATTAACAATGAAATGCTTTAAAACATGAAAGCTATCAAATTAAGTATTCTTTTTAAAAATAATCTTCAGAGTTTGGAACTATTGAGCAGTTGTAGCTGCAAAGTTTAGTCTACTTTAGTTGTTATCGCATCTCTTGAGTTAATTTAATGTTTATCTTTCGGTTTGAAATTCTACCAAAAAGGCACTCGGTACTATAACATAAAATTATAATGAAATTAATTTTGTGATCCTCTTAACCAGACTTTCACAAATTTAATTAAAATAGTGTCTCAAATGAAATAATTTGCATCATACGGATATTGAAATAATTTTACATATTACTCTTCAGTTATAATTCACTTTAAAAATACATTTTACATTATTAGGGATTTCGTGGAAATAAATGAATTATTTGACGACATTGATTCTCTAAAGGTCAATAACGTTCCGTATTATACTCTTTAATCAGATCCTGATGCCCTAAACTTTTATATTCTTAGAATTATATACGAAAAGATTATATTTTATTCCATTTACTGATTACTAAAATCATTATTATGTAAGGCCATTGTAGAAAAGCGTCAGACATCTGCTACCTTTGATGATAAAACGAATTACAAATTTCATAATAGCTACTTACCTCCAAGTTACCAGATGAACAAAAAATGAAAAAGCTGGATGTTCACAAATGCCTACCCTTGGTGATTCATATTCATATGTTGCTATGTTGGAGTCTTAAGGGGATTTGTAATGTTTAAAAATGACATATTCTGAAACTTCCTTTTTAAATCAAGATATTTATTATCTGTACACAAAACGAGTAAGATTTAAAAGGAATTTTTGAGTACAACATTAACAATTAGCCTATCATAGTTGCTCAACAAATTAGTTTCAGTCGTGCTACCTGCAAGTCTCGTATGAAAGCTAATGACAACTTACTTCTCGTAAAAGAGAAGTTCGTGATGTGGGAAAAACATTATTTAACTCCTTTATGTCTCATTTTTCTATGACAAAGATTTTTAGGCTCAAAATACCAGCTTTTAAAAGCTATCCCTAATTTTATTTTCAAGCCACTCAGAAAGGGCAACTGACTCACATCTTTAAATTCTAAATGACCGGAGATTATTCCACCCATTTCTTAATAAATCCCCAACAATATTTAATTAATATTGAGTTGTCTGCGAATGTTGACACTTTAATATTTCTGCACTCTGCCCGTTGTGTGATACCATAGTACTGGAAAAGAAATTACATTTCAATAACATCTGTTTTTGTATAAATCCATTCTATGGGTTAGGATATCTCGAAAGCCTGAGCCCAATGAGATAGATCAATACACCAAGTAAACGGTAATATAATTGAGTTTCCAGATTTTATTTTGTTCTGGGCTTAGATAAACCACGGTCATTTTGTATTAAATCCCTGTGTTTTCTTAAGCGTAATGCCATTCAAAATAAATTGTCCACAAAACAGAACGGTTATTCAGCTATGAATTTCGCAGAGGCAAGAACTTACATAAGTGTGCAGTTGGCTCAAAATCAGTAAATACATTTCTCATAGGGCATGTTGCCCCTCAGTTGTATGATCTATACAACCCTTTCTGTGTGCACTGTTTTCACCTTCACGCATTATGTTTGGACCTTACAAAGTCTTGAGCTAAGCTAACATGTCAAAGTTTACATTCATTCACAGCAAATTTGTACTATTCCCTTTTGCTCCCATGGTGATACTGTTTGATAAATTTTCCAACATTTGTGTTTACACCAATTGCGATGACCTAACAGAGTGAATATTGGTTTCAGATTTTAAAGAATCGTGCCTTTTGTTCTAAATGGTTTGACATATCACATAGCTCGATTATGCATACTTCATGTTTATATTACTTATTGTATGAAATCCAATATTGTGGTTATGGTGAGGAATTTTCTCAGTTTTAATTTTAAATAAATTATAAATTTTATATGTTTAATTTATTATAGCATATTTCAGTGCTACTGATACAGTATGTAACCTCATTGGACAATGAAGTAGTCTAATAAGTATAAGCTTAACTGTAGATAAAAAGGATAATCTCCAAAGCAGACTTTTAGTAGATATTTTGGCCCAATATTAGTATGTAAATATGTTATAAGTATCAATACATATTCAAACTGAGTTATAAAAAAGAGGACATGAAATGCCAACAGTTCTCATCAACGATTACAAAAGTCTATATTAAGGAGTGCCTTATGTTGCGAACACTACATTTGGTTTCTGGAAACAAAATTACTTACTGATATGTAATTCCCTTAGTTTCGCCATATATAAATCGCTTAAGCAAATAACAAATAAGTTATTTTATTTTTTGTTTATTATTCATTAAGTTCCTGGTAGGCAATAAGACAATTTATCATTGTAAGTACAGAATTGGTGATAAAAAGGAGTATGTTTCTTACGGACTAATTAAAGTTCAGTGAGCCAGTTTCTGCAGAATCAGAATTTCCATAAACCAAAATAGACTGTAAAAGGCACTATAAACACAGCGCATTTTGTGAATACTAACAGTGTTTTATAATCGTACTTCTGAGCAACAGTACGACGTGAAAAAACTACACTTACAACTGTAATTTTGCTGCATTTTGAATTGAGAGACCATAAAAATATTGTTCACATATAATCAGAAACTATTTTTAACAATGGAACATTATATTGTACATACAAGAGCAACGTAAATTAAAACTATACATGACATTTCATTATAAGACACTGAACTATTAACTACAGTGAGATGTGGATGTAAATAAGCGTGGTGTTTCTGTGTGTTCTTGTGCGAATATGTGACGTATTGCAACATTAGCTTATTGTTTTCAAACAAACTGGACAAACTTTGTGAATTTCTTTTTAATTGTGTTAACAAGATATGCATACAGTCTGTGTGGCAAATGAAATAAAATGCCCAAAGACAGATGTGAGGTTGTCGATGTTCCACACAAAGTTGTGTATTTTCTCGGAGATATATGTACACCCCAAACAGGTGATGGTTTTCTCTTGTGTCATACTTGTGTACGATATCCACGATACATTAATGCTTCTTGTGTCAGTTTTTGTTTAATAGATTGAAAATTGGCTCGCAATGTTAGCCAGAAACCGAGCTGGACTTTGCTCATAAGCTGCTTGAATACAGTTAAAACATTAAATCTTCACTAAGCTATAAATCCATAATTTAGTATACCCTGAATCGTCAAGAATTTTATTTAAAGTCACTGACTTGGGTTTGAGATCTTCAACATTATTTGAGTCTTATATACAGAAAAATGAAATACATATCCTGGTATTCTCTCCCGTAATCTTGGTTACAAGGAGGATGATTATCTGCCTTATCTCTATATAAAATGAGGAATTCCATATGAATATGCTGAGTGTTTGGAATACGTTACGGATATACAGCACAGGACTTTCCATGGGGTGCAAACACTGCTTTTTGGGACTATATTTCTAAAGCTGGAGAGCGGAAATCAGGCATGATTTGAGGTTCTTGTTACTATAAATATACATCTGGCTCTTCATAAGGACCTAGTTAATTCGGGCCCGCCTCGGTAGCGGGGTGGTAGTGCGTCTACCTCACGTTCAAGAGGTCCCGAGTTCGAATTTCGGTCAGGGTAAGTTACCTGGATAAGGTTTATCCGGGGTTTTCCCTTATCCTGAAAGACGAACGTCAGGTAACTTTAAGCTCCATGGACCCCAGGCTCATTTGAATATCATTTCACCCATTGCATTCATCGTCCGATATGACAATGTTGGAGGATGTAAATTTACAAAAGTTAGTAAAGTTAATTCGCATTGCTCCAACTACGTATTAACTGTCATTTATTTATTGGCTTTTTAGTGTAATTACAATGCATGTGTATGCGAATTACCTTTGTTTTGGAATGGCGGCCGAAAGTTTTACATTAGTGTAAAGCAGTGACGATATGCGAAACTTCATTCATTTCGAGAGCTTTTTCCTTTGTCCTTCTACATTTAGGTTACTTTTTCTTGCAGATTTTGTAATTTACGTCCTCCAATGTTAAGTCATATCGGACGGTGAATGAATTGGGTGAAATGATGCTCAAATGAGTCAAGGGCCCATGGACCTTAGAGTTAACCAACATTTTTCTTTCTGGATATGGGAAAACCCCGGGAAAACCTTATCCAGGTAAACCACCCTGACCGAAATTCGAACTCGGGACCTCTTGAACGTGAGGCAGACATGCTACCCTCTATGCTACCGAGGCGGTCTTACAGAAATTGGTTCATTAGACAAGTCTAGTGAAAATAAAGTGAAAAAAGAAGGGAAAACAACAGGAAATAGTTTTACTGGAGCAGAAACCGGATGAAACCAAATAGATTTGGAACGTTACCAGCCAGGACTCTATGTGGGCTTTCTCACAAGAAGATGCTTCAAAGAATCAGCAATGCGGTAACTAAATTGTTGAAGTTTGAACATTGTTTCCATATAAGTAAAATGAACGGATCATTATAGAGTAAAGCTTTGGGAAACTAGACCTAACATTGCTGCGTTATCGCTCTCGCTAAACCCGGACGAAACTTAATCTGAGAACGCTCTATTCAGTATTTCAGAATTTCTGACTCAATAGATAGACATAGCGTTTACTGCAGGTTAATACAAACACGTAAATTTCTAGGATTGGACTTATCAAACAATGAGTATTAGATGTGCCAAAAGAAAAAGTGTGTAGTTAATTTCTTCATTACGTTATTACAGATTGGCAACTAGCGTTAACTCTTATTATCTACATGTTTTAGAAAGTTAATGCGGCAGCGTGAACAAATGTTACTTAAAGGTTGGCCTACATATTCTTTTACTTTAAACAGTAATACAGTACAGTATCAGGTACCCGTCAAGGGAGGGAACTGTTAGACTTCTCTACTGATATTATAAGGAGAATTTCATACACTACAATCTGTGCTCAAAGCCTGAGGCACAGCGAAACCTGGGATGTTGCTTGCCCAAATTGCTGCGAAATTAGTGATGAAAGGCACACAATATAACACACACACACATATACACGCACGCACACACGCACGCATGCGAGAGTATACTAAGCGAGAGTATAAATAATGGCACATCATAATAGCTATGGAAGCAGTGGTTATCGTAGTTATATTAAAAATAAAAATGCTAAACTTTATTTCTGTGAAATGAGATGAAAAAATATATAATGATGGTATGTTGTACCATGGTCAATTGTCTCAAATCTAAAGATATTACATTGCCTTATATACCTTCACACTTAAATTAACCACGATAATTCTGCAGTTTGATTTCCTGTTATATTATTATTGATTTTCACAAAGGAAATGTGTGTTTTCTAGGTAAATAATTATATTGCCGGTGACTTTGGAAAGTATTTATAAATTTGGATATCACATAAACCTTTGTTACTTGTCAAACTGAGAGAAAACAGGAAATGTTATCTTAAAAGTGGTCTAACATTGGTTCCTTCATAATGCTGAGATCGTTAAGTTATTCTTTCGTAAATTTCAGATAGTAGAAAATTAAACGTTTAAAATATGTTATAGGTTCATTAATCGGAGATCTCAAACCAAGTTCGCTTTAGTATACCTTCAAACAGTGACGTCATATCTATATTTGTTAAATTACACCTCACCTAGAAAACAATAACTGGGTGATATCAGTATTAAGCGGCAAGAAAAGCCAAATATTTCAGCTAGGTTAATTAAATTGTGAGCCAAGTTTCTTTCAAAAAGAGAAGGAAAGTCAATAACATGACCGTCAAAGTTTATCCAATAGCTTTGTAATTATGTGCTTCTCGTAAATTAATTGGCTTTGACATAATTAATTTAAGAACTATTGAGAACTGATTGCAGGCTCCTCTGGAATATTCGACAAATAAAATGGAAGCATATAAAAAGAATAGATTATTAATTACAGAATGGCAATTTCAGCTAATTATGGTTGTCTGTAATTCATTATTTTTGGAACAATATTTCATTAGCTTTGTGGTTTAAATTGTATACATTTTTAGATTTTATTAACTATGTTCTCCTTTTATTCACAAACATGGCCCAGTTAATACGAGAAAGTGCAGAGTTTGAAATTACAACTAACATGTGCTTGTAATATGAAAAAAAAAAAAGTCTGTGCAGACTTACCCTGGAGTATTTAGTACGGCCTCCGTGGATTTATGTCCAAACAAATCCTGTCAAGAGAAAGCAAAAGGTAAGGTAAAGCACACGAGGACACTTTCCTTTGATATAGTCACTTTATATAGGTAAGCCTATCACTTACATGTGGTAAATTTTGCTCTGAATACCATTTGCAAGCAATGAGTGTGATAATAGTCTAGCAGATGCACTAAAGGATGAGATAACAACACTATATTTTCCATTTACAGCGAAAAATGGTTTAATTATCGCTGAAATACTCAAAAGCAGAATGCTATTCCTAATTTGCGACTTTTATTTAGTATTATACAAAGTAAAGTGCTTCACAATGAAAAGAATAAGGTTTATTCTAGAATTATAAATGCCTTTAAGTGGATAGTTATCGAAAGAAATGATGAAATGCATGGATTTGATAACATTGTGTGAGAAATGTATTCTTAATAAACGGTAATGACCGCCACTTCAAAAAGTTCTAAAAATATATTGATTTTCTAAATACATTATCCCAAATTAATGTGTAGTAATAATTTTATGGCCTAAGTAATATTATAGTACATTATACTAAATAGACTATGACTCCTTTTTGTTTGCCGTACAAATTATGTTTACTTTAATACTGAGATAAATTTATAAACATTAAGCTGATAAACTGGTTTAAAGTTAACAAAAGATTAGAGCAATTTAAAATTTAAAAAATACCTCTGCTGTGCGATTAAATAAGTATTTTGTTTTGAAATAGCCATGCATACTGTAGTTCCTGAATACTGTATTTATTTTGGTTTCTATATAGTTATGTCATTTGAATGGAATCTCTCTAACCTTGTACACGTTATACAACTGTGATCTGTGAAAAGCGTTACTTATTGTGTAACATTTAATTGTATTTTATTGAACCTTAAATTAAAATCTCTTAGATTACTTTTCAGTCTCTTAATAAAGGCAAAAAGCAATTGTACTTTTCTATAGCATTAACAGGTGTTAACACTAACATACTTCTGTTCTATTTCTCTTGAAAATCTAGGGAATGCATTCACTTTTAGCCTCCATACATCGGTTAGTTAAAACTGCTGCACCTAGTTTTGTCTATTTGAATGAGTATCATAAAATTTAAAGAAGCTTCATTCATTCTTTCATTCAAAATTAGCGCAGTTTATTAATTTGGAAGTGACATGGCAGTGACATTTGACAGTGACATGGCAAATATGAAAGAACAATTTTTCAATGTGTCTTTGTACTCTTAAATGTATTATTCAGCAAATGTATACCACCATTATTACTATTACTACTATAGCCAGGACAAGGAAAAGTCTTATACTACCACTATTTCTATTATAACTACAAATAACAACCATTATTATTTTATCTTTTTTATTATTGTATTTATTGTACTTGGATTGTATTTTCGATTATTTGCCAATAATTATCCAATACTTGAATTATTTTGCTTATCCAAATGTACATATTAGTTTTAAGTATCTACCCTTTAGGCGTCATATCCGCCTAACCACAGATTCTAAATGAATATAGTCCTTTTTTGTATTACGTTTTCTGCCCCATCTTTTATATTCTCTCTCCGCCCCTTTTTCCCCCATCCATTTTTCCTCAAGTTTTTCTATTTCTCTGATTTATTCTTTCCCTTCCAGATCGATATTTTTATCGCTGTAATTTCTTCAGGAATATTGTCTCATTTGTGTTTCCAATATCTTATCTCTTCACATTCGGCTTAAACACTGGACAATACTACGCTGCTCCTCGCCCATATAAATCGCTCTAATTGATTGCCTTCCATCCTCCTCTAGTTCTTCGCATCCAAGCTAATCCTTCCCGATCTTCTGTATTACTTCTTCTTCTTCTACCTCACGGATTTGGATTGTTTAACCCGTTCCGGCTCCAAATTGGTCTGCCCTCTTTTCTTTGGTCTTCCCTGGTTTCTTCTTCCTATAGGTTTATAGTTTAAGCCTATTTTTGGTATTCTGCTATTATTCATCCTCTGAACATGTTCTTTCGATTGATTTCTATTTCTTTCAATAGTATGGTTTATTTCTTCTACTTTTAATTCTGTCCTAATATCCTGACTACGTTTTTTATCAATTTTGGTATATCCAGCTGTTGCTCTTATGAATTTCATTTCTGATGACTGTACTCTCGTACTATTTCTTTTTGTTAGTGTCCATGTTTCTGATCCATAGATCAGAGTTGGTATTACCATTGTTTTGTATAGTTTTATTATAGAGTGCTTTCTTTCTTTATTTTTTAATGTTCTTTATATTGTGCCTGTTATGTAGTTAAATTTGTTTATTTTCTCTATTATATCAGCTTCCCCTTTGTACGAGACATTACATCCTAAATACTTAAAGTGTGATTTCTGCTCAATTATTATGTTATCTAACACTATTTTTGATCTTACTGGATTAATTACTTTAAATGCCATGTTTTTGGATTTATTTGCTGATATTTTCATTCCGTATTCTGTAGCAGTTTTATCTGGACTATACAGCATTCTCTGCAGATCATCTTCATTTTTGGCCATTATTATTTGATCATCTGAATACAACACAGTTTTCAATTTAGCTCCTGATACATTAATGCCTCCATTGACTTTATTCGACCAAATCCTTATTATTTCGTCAACATATAAAATTAAAAAGTGCTGTTGATAAAGGACAACCTTGTCTTACGCCACCATTAACTATTACTGGTTCTCTTTTATTTACTTTTATTTTTGTGTCAATGTACATACTTTTTATAACTTCAATTAGTTTTAAAGGTATGCCTCTATTATTTAAAATTTTCCACAGTATCATTCGTGATACTTTGTCAAAAGCTTTATAATAGTCAATAAATAGTAAGTGCGTCTCTAAATTTTGTTCTCGTCGTTTTTCTATTATTTGTCTTCTGTATTACATGCATCTATATACCCTTCTATTACCGATCTTTCTTAACTTTTGTTTATAAGTAAAGCAATCTTTCATTTTATAGCTCACCATATATTTTCTGTCTACATTTATCCTGTTTCTCAATATTTTCCAGAATCCTTTTCCGATTGCTTCTCCTTTCATTCATAACATCCATCTCCTATCGGTATTTCATTTAAAATGTTCTGTAACTCCATCTACCAACACTTCTTGTCTTTATTGTCGTCAGTTGTTTTATACACAGTTAACAATATCCTCATCAAAGTTCTTTATAACCTATGCCAATTTTCATTATGCTCTTAGGATTCTACTCTTCACATTATTCCATTCTACCATTATTACTAGCGAAAATAATGTATTTCCCATAAAACAGTAAAGCAACAGTGATGGCCTTGGCACCTCAGTGTGTATTTTACAAACACACTATGTGATAGCTGTCATTTAACAAGCAGGAGGTTTCTGGCTCATCTGCAGGGAAAGCTCACCGGTACAAAACACCTCTTTTATTCCAAGTAGATCAAATAAACTATTATGATCTGCAGTTTGCAAATTTTGCAACCCAGGAAATATTCTGTGAGTGTTTTAATTTTGTCATATCCTTCTCTGAATTTCTCTGTCTATCTGGTTTAATGAATGATTTGTGTACATCTCGCCTTACTTGCACTATTTCTTTTAACTTTTATTTAAAAAAAGTTATTTCATATTTAAGATATTATGTTCACACTTCTGCAAATTATTTCCATACTGAAAAAAGTGTGTTTGGATTTGTTGCCTATTGATTTATAACTATTACTTCATTACAACGTTTGGGAAAATGACATTTTCTCTTCAAAATCAAGTGATAAGGTCATCGGCTCAACACTCTCATACAACTAGTTCATCCACATTTCTATAGGGAACTTTCTCAATCGTTTTGCACATGTGGTACCTCTACTTCTTTAGTAAATTTAAAATTACTATATTTATCTTAAGGTTTATTTTCAGAGATATATTTTAATTTATTCTTAAAAGAGTTCAGAGCTCCTTTCAGTATATACTTAATAGTTCTGTTATCTGTTGCAAAATCAACTCGTTAGTATTCAAAACCTCAGGTTTACACATCTCTTTATCAGCGCTACAACTACTATCATTGTCATTCGTCTAGGATATACAAGGATATGCAAACATATTCCACAACTTCGATTACTCCAAGGAAGTGTTCATGGATATATAAATAGTGTAGCTTAATCTTTAAAATAAGTCCTTCCTATCTCCCTAGAAGACAAGACCGCATTAGATTAGTTAAATAACCTTATAACTAACACCTTCAGTTCTTAGTTAATACTAACTGGTACATTTTTGCTTTTTGACAGTTATTTATTATATGCAGACAATAAAAATAAGAATAAGAACTAAGCATTCCAAATAAATTTTAGAACACCACTTACTTTTGTCATAAATGTTAATAATATTGCATTAATATTGGACATATTCAGAAAGAATTTTGTGGTTTAAGGATATTATCATTGCATTAATATACAAAACGTTTGAGCCACGAAAAGGATTCATAGACGAACTATTTGATTCTAGAAATATATTTTGTTCATCTTTTCATCAGATATCAAATACCACAGAAAGGAGAATCTAATATCCTGTCAAAATCTAAATTGAAGAGGGCGTATGTTTAGAATTGAATTTTGTTTCGTCTAATGTGTTCTGAACATCTTATAGACTTTTTGAACGGCATGCTTCATATATTATTCAATCTCTCATGTGTAACCAACCATTTGTAAGTTTCAAAAATATTATTAGATGCGTTATAATCCATCTAATAGTTCTTCCTAGAACATTTTATTTTAGAATATACTTATTCATGGTTTTCTGTCCCGAATGGAATTATTATATACATATTACTAATAGATTTCAAATTTACAAGGAATAATGTGTGCAGTATGCATTATCAAAAGATCTACCCTTACCCTATGATGAAAGTTACACTAATAACCTCTCATTATATAAGGAAATGCAGAATATGAGAAGCACATATTTACATAAACTACTTGTAGGTCAAAGAACATTTTCCCTTCTCAATTACTGTATCGTAGCGTTTAATTTTGTATAAAAATAAGATTCTTTATGTATATTTAATGTAATGTATCCTCAAAGCATGTATTTTCATTACAGAATGTAATTATTGAAAAAAGGACACCTGAAAAAAGAAACACTACAGCAGCTGTAGGTATTCTAAGAAGCTATGTACTACGTAAGTATCTTGCGTGGAAACGTATGAAAAGGAAAAGTGAAAACTTACAGTGTAGATGATAAAATTAAGCATAAAATGTGAAGTTATATATAAGTAAATAACCCTGAGTCCTTACTTGTAACCACTTGTATATAATTATAATTAAATGATTGAATATATATCTGTTTTCCATTTTATATAATTTACGCAAACCCATTCTCTAAAATATAATCCTGTCTGAATATTTTCGAGTTCCCTCTTTGTCCCTATGTAAGTCAGAGTCAGCAAATATGTAGAGTTTGTAGTTAGTGTTTTTAATTTATACTTGTTTTTCAGTAAATGAGAAAAAATGAGATCTTCCTAGCATCCTCAGTTCAACTTGGGAATTAAAAGTGGTTGAACTTCAGGAGAGGTCTGTAAGTATTTACGTCATTTAAGTCCAGAGATATTATTGGACAACTTTTTCGCTAAACGCTAGCTTTTATGATCAAAATAAATTGTTTAAGCGGAAGAAAAGTGCGCGCTACAAAAGCACGTAATTTGTATCAAAACTCAAGCATTTAAAAGGAGTCTTAATTCGTAAAGTTGTTAAAATTATATTTTTTGTTTAGTCCTATAAATTGGAATTTTGTTTTAATTTTATATTTATTTCATTACCTTAGGCACACAGTTACACACTAGTTTACTTTTTTAAAGAAACAGCGACACAGCTTCTGCCATTTTTTACAATAAATTCTGCACTACTTAATAGAAAAAGTAACTGTTATAGCTTTTAGAGTATAATAGTTAACACTTTGTTTTGAAATTTATGCAATTTCCAAGTATGGTAGAATCCATATGTGCAAGAAGCATTTTTATTCTGTATATAGCCAAATAATATGTCGGAAAGAGTTAATGCACAAAGTAGATTTGTACGTACGTTTCATTTTCAACATAGTGGGTGCAGTTAGCCCTACCATTTCACGTCACTGAATGTTACAGAGTGCAATTTGGAGTCAAAAATAAGAGGAATGTGAGAACGACTGCATTTGTGTTGATCATCTTCCTGCAAGCCTATATTACCTCTCCTCGTTTATAATAGTAGCCAGTTGATTGATAAGTTGGTTCGTCAATCCAAAAGTTGGACGAAACGTAATCAATAAATTGCTTTATTTTTATTAGCTGTATAATGATGATGATGAGCAGCTGCAACAATAAAAGGTAAAACGAAATGAAAAGTGAACAAATGATTTAAAGTTGCATTATATGGTAAGAAGGTGATGAGGAGGAGGACCAGAGGGAGAGGGCTGAAAACAATAGCCATATTTTAATGACACGATGGCAATAATAGCGATGACAAACTAAATTATATCATATAATTTATTTATTGGTATATATGAATGCTAGTGAATGAAATTAATTACTGAAGTTCACAAACATATCGAAATAATACCCTCTCGACGGAAATAACTGAATCTTTAAAACGTTTCACAAACAAAGAGCCAAAATCGAGGTATGTTCGGAGCTTTACCTTAACCTGGGCTACACGGTTGATACAGTTCGTGCAAACATTCTTGCACTTTTACAATAATGATTTCAAAGCAAGTAGCTGTAAGTTCACCATCAGTAATTAATCTCCCTCCCCCCTCACGATCGCTGGGTATGCTATTCAAAGCAGAAGTAATAGTTTAAGCCGCTTCAGTGTTTCGCATCTTTATGTCATTTCCATGTCTTCTTTGGGAGAAATATTTGTCCTGTTGTGATTTTCAGCACTACAGATCACTCATTTCTTACGCACGCTAATGTGGTTGGTCACCCTTTCCATTATTAATATGCACGTATCAATAGAATCATAGACGTGTAATTCACTGATAGGGAAATTAATAACAGATAGTGTGCTGAAAGTGAAATAAATAGGAAAGCGTAACAGATATGTATAATAGAAATATTATGAACAATATTGTAAATGAATTATAGCATAAAGTATTACAATGTTATGTATGCAAAATTGTAAAATAGAGAGCAATGGTGAGCTAGCTAGATAGCTAAAATAATTAGCAAATTAACTTAGAAGGCACAGAGAGCTAGTAAAAGAGACAGCGTATATGAGATAAAGGATCGAAGAAATAAATATATGTAGGGATTCCAAGATTATGTTGTTATCAGTATGCATAGTTGGCAAATGTGGCAGTTTCGAACACAGTGTGGTGGAACCGACAATTGAAAGCGATAAGGCTGCATAAGAATTAGTGGAAGCCTGTCGATGGAAATACGAAAGATTAACTTGCCACGAAACTCTCCGTAAAGCACAATTCAAAATAATGTTTCAATTTTTATTGGCACAGATGTATACTCATTTTATTATAAAAATAGGAACTTTCTCCAAGCAACACACACATATACCAGTTCCATTCTTTAACTGCAATGTATCAAACCTACAATAAATTATAAAAAGAAAGTTGGGGAGATATGGTTTGACAACAATGAGTTTAGCCTCCCACTTATTATTACATCGAGTAACTGGGAATGAGTCAAAGGAATCAGAAAAAGTGTGAGCTTAAAACTAATGGAAGTAACTTTACCAACCGCTTTCATACTTCCACCGCGTTGATGGCTAATTACCCACACCAGGGTACTGCTTGCGTAAACTGACTGTGTCTATCTAATCCCATGGGTAAATTCGTGTAGATAGGTAGAATGGCGAATTACTCACAGCCCGGGAATAACCGGGCGACCTGTACTCGCTCTTGGCTCTTAGCCCCTTCTTGAACCCAATATTTATCCCTTGACGGAATAACAGGCCGTAAAACACAATCGCTATTGTTGCCTACTCTGGACTCCAGAGCTTTCGTTTTTTATATCACCTGAGAATACTTGCTTCGAGAAGTTTATTTTCATCACAATTCTCACTGCGCACGGGACCTATAAAATGGAGGAGTGCTGAGCTCAAGATAAGACTACGACTATTGCTACGAATTCTTCAGTGGACAGAGGCATGAGCAGGGCCCACTTTGAAGACAAAATGAGATAAGCACAAACTTGTGTTCTCACTTGTTACAAAATTTTACCACTAGAAGAAAATCCAGGGAATAACTGAAGATGTAATTGTTGGGGTTAGGCTTGATCTTTAAGCACGAGCCAGCAGTCAGTGGAACTTGGAACCTGAGACGTCCAAATGAAAAGGCGAGAATTAAAACCTAGTGTAACCCGAACCGTTATAACTTCCTTTGTAAGATCGAGTCACTAATCATCTTACTTGAGCTAATCGTCACCTTGTTTACAGGGATCACAGTAGAATTTGTTGAGAGTTTTTAGCACTTTCCTGGTTTTACATCTACCTCGCACTGGATTATGTTTTGTTTAACACTCGTTCACACCAGTCATAGAGAGGCATGGCGAGTATTATTGGAATCGGGGTCCTTAGATATATGTGAAAACTATATTGCATTATCCCAAATGTAGATTCCTTCATTAGAAAACCTTTATGTCCACATTGTGTTTCTTTGCAAATAACATATGAAAGAATAAGAACTTAAACTCATGACAAAATATCCCAATGTATGTTACATTATTTTATGTAATGTTTAAATAAAATATGAATATCTAATGCGATTAACAAAAACTCCTATTACAAAACATTTGTGTTGAACATCTTTAAACAGAACTTCCACTGAAATATGATACTGGTTTAAACCATTCCCTTGCTTTTTTCTTCACTTTGCCTACCGTCCAAGGGGTTTCTATTCTAATACCACTTTGTCGTCCTAAAATTCGACCACCGGAACACATGAACTTCGAGGGAGGCCTCTTTCCTTAACTTTTAAAAATTGCAAACTCTCTTGGCATTAGAATGAATGACGAGCCCGTATTCCCCTAGTAATACGTTCCTGTGTAACAGCAAACTTGGTATTAAGAAATTAAGGTAGCAACTCCTAGACTACGTTTGTGTTTTCTTCAATATTTGCACATTACAAAACCATCTTTGAGTGGTTAAAGAAATTTCATTTATTGTAAAAGAGTTTCATAAACTTTTTATAAACTCGGGGATTATTCAAAACTTAAGCGCTTTGTGCAGCATTAAGTATCAGTAATTTTATGGTTCATTTTATAAGTAGATTGACATTACAACTAGGACGTTCATAGCTTCAAAGCTTCAACCAGCTCTATCACGTGATTTACTCCACGTGGCAAAGATACTGCGATGTCTCTGAAAGACAATTAATCAATTCCTACTGAATGAAAGCGGTAAAGAAACGAACTCTACTCCAGCTAGTGAAGTAAGTGGTCGTTTTCTTCCCTTCCATTCAGGAAGAATCGATTCGTATTTAACTTTATCCCATCAGATAAATCACATTATTTTCTCCACATCACGAGATAGGAGCTGGTTTGGCTTTACGGCTGTCAACATCTTAGTTACAATGGCTAATTATAAGATAGACTATAAAAAACAGTAGTTTTGGAAATTACAGCTGCAAGCTTTCAGTGAGCTTGTATGCAGAAATCTTAATACAATAATAATACAGTGTAACAACTTGGAGTTAAACTCAGCTGTGTGCCGCAGTCTTAATCATTGTCCACAGCCTACAAAGTGACCCATCAGATCGTCAAGAATTACTCAGAACATACACGAAAGATAACTGTAAAATATAGTATTGTAGTTCAAGGAAACAATGCAATAGGACTGAACTCACCATGAATCTCTTTCAAAACATTACTGCATGTATTCTGTTTACTTCTCATCACTAGGTATGTTCCTGTTACAGTAAGTACTTCACTATATAACATTATCTTATGAATGTCCATATCATACATCAATAATTCTAGCTAATTATGTTTTAATATACAAGTAGGACTGGTATGTTTATTTTATTACATGCATTAATACGTAATGTGTTGATAATGTTTGATGTTATCGCCTTTATTGATTTCTACAATGTCGTCATATCCTAACTCGTTCTCCGTTCTCAAAAAAGGTATCCAAGCTCTATAAACAGATTGTACAGTATGGAAGCCCGTTAACAAGTGACGATACCACAACATAAACAAACCTTTGCTTCTTGTAGACGACAAGGAAGCACGCAAGTGTCTCGTTGACGTCACTGCTTCTAGAGCCAATAGTGATAAATTAACTATAGCTACTAGTCCGATGTAATCTCAAAAGTGCAATGTAACGGTCCGCATCATATATTGTTTACTTAACACTTTTAAGGCATTATTTCGAAAATGACATTGGATCTCATAACTTGCCAAAGAGAATTTTCTTTTCCAATACGTACATTCTTTATTGTGATTTTATAGCTCTTACGAGTAAAATATTTTATTAGGCACACATATGTGATATTTCTGGATTTCGAGAAGAGTTGTGTGAAGGAATATCTTATTACTTTACAGGTTAGATAGAAGCTAGGTATCATATTAAAAGTATATTGATATGTGAGGCTCTCAAGGTTTAGAGTTCGATTCCCAATATCCTCTACTGTCTCAGTCTCTCATTTCGTGCATCCATATTTCCTTGATGACTATTATGTGTTTGAGGGTTAAAGGACCTGGTGGCGATGCTCGGGTGTTATGGTTGGATGTTGATGTGCGCTTTGTGGATATTTCTCATTGGCGTCGTTCGTCTGCTGACGGACCCAGTCTAGGTGAGTTGCTCTCCTTAAGGAACCTCTGGGGGCTTGGGGCTTATGGACAGCCTTGAACGGCATTACATATGTTCAATCTGAAGACGTTGGGTACCACGTACACATTTCCATATGTCATTGCCCTCCGGGTGTGTCCTACTTCCTACTAATCCTTGTTTCACATAAGCTTGCCCCGTATCTCTTAACGGTCACGTGAACTTATCAGCTCTCATTGGCTGCTATCGCAGTATAGACTGTGGTGCTCTAAAATTAGTTCGTTATTTAACATGGTAATATATCTTTATATTTTGGAAGAGAATTGTCAAATTTATATTTTCGTAAGTTTGAATTAAATATGTTACGCAACAGAATTTATTTATCTGAAATGCATGTTAATTCTTAAACGAAGTAAAGAGGAGGTTCCTTTGCTCTCAAGCACATGGCACGATAGCACGTGATTTAGTGGTAGTGGTGACATATTTGTTTATATGACTTTTATCACTGACCTTGTTTTGAACTGGATTAGTCATATATCGTAATTCGAAGGTGTGTTGTGCCGAGTGCGAGAGCTAAATTATTTTATTGATCGTTTATTGCGCGTGTACTTATTATATGTGTAATGGCAGAGTCTACCGCAAATTTTTCGCTGAAGCATCGCAAGGGAAAACATTTACAAAGCGGCGAAAAAAAAGAATTGTGGTGCATGTGTTTAATGTATGCACACAGAAGAATCTGTCATTGTCAGTGAGAGAAGTCGAACAGCTGTGCTCTGAACTTACAGGTATGTTAGATACGTAGAAACATCGTGATATGAAATTGAGACAACAGGAAAACTTATCACTCCAGGGGTGATATTGCTGTGTGGCGAAGACGTTATTTAAAGACAATCTGATTTTACCGGGATACAAATCGCAAAATATACTACCTTGAGGAGACTTGGGTGAATGAAGGACACACGACAAGTATGGCGTGACACGACTTTTAAGACTGAAGCACAAGCATTTTTGCAATGCATGTGTGCTGGTTTTAAAAAATCCCAGTGGAAAAGCCCGAAGGCTCTTCATTATAAATTTGTTTCAGTTTCATTGCTCATTCATTCAGTTTCAACTTTCTCAGTTTCATTATAAACTTAATTATTTTTGCATGCCTTCATATTCTTATTTATATGATTTTTGTCTATCTTCCTGACAATTATACTGACGTTTACTGCAGTTTTAAATGTAACGGGAAGGCACCACCTATGGCCTATGGCGCGAAAGCATTAGCAAATTAGGATGAGGGGGAAGGTAGTTGCACGCGGAGTGATACATGTCAGCGGGGCAAGGTTATATGAAACAGAGATTAGGTGTTGCATCAAAGCACAAAGGGCCTAAATGCGTGGTTTGCCTCAGTTTTGGGTCTCCCCCGTTATACATACCTTTATCTCATAACTTTAAAAACTACCCTTATCTTAGGATTAGGATTACACGGAGGGATTCGGCACTGAGACCAGTCTTGATCTACTGTGCATATGCCCCCAAGTGGGGCATCCCGGTAGGTAGGATGAGGCGAGAGGAGACAGAGAGAGGTCGTCACAAGGACTCATGGCAGTGCAGAGGGCAGTATCCCTATATTTACCTTGGAAACCTCCCCCCTCCTTGTAGGCTAGGACAACGGACATTCCCTCTGCTGTGGTTTGGAAGTAGCAGTCGGTTCGCAGACCGGCAATCGACCTACCGGATGAGGAAGTAGTTCACTCAGAGCATATCATTTTGACATGCACCGCCGACAATTCTATCCTGAAAAGACCACCAGATAGATAATTTGAAATGATAATGGACATGAAATGAAGGGACCGGAAATTCGGAAGATATAACTAATCTACCCAGAAATCGCCCGGGAAACCTCTGAAAAACCGACGGATTAGGTAGGTCAGCCACGGAAATTGAATTCCGGGCTCCCAAATGCGTATCCCTATGTAATCTTTTACCATCTAAAACAATTGCATTATTTACCAGATATGGATGGCCGTCTGTCGCTTAAGAAAAAATCCTAGATTAATAGCAACTTTCAAAACATTGTCTCTCTCTCTCCCTCTTCCTATCCTAATTTTACTTTTAAATAATTACACATATTTTGAATGGTACATACAAAATTTTGGATCCTACACTGCGAGTTTCTGCAGAAATTATAATACTTTTAGAACTTCCCGAAGTCCATATTTTTAATGTTTATAAACAAGTTTAATTTCTCTGGAAACCACACTGAATCTCTGGAAATTTAAGTTATACGTATAATAAAAAAATCATTACTCTTTTCATCGCTCAGAAATCTTATTTAATGTGCTAGATACAATATTTATCCGGGCATAGTTTTTTTTAATTTACGTCCTCCTACGTTGTCATATCGAACAGTGAATGAATTGGGTGAAATGATGCTCAAATGAGTCCAGGGTCCGTGGAGCTTAGAGTTACCCGACATTCATCTTGAAGGATAAGGGAAAACCCCGAAAAAACCTTATCCAGGTAACTCACCCTGACTGAGATTCGAACTCGGAACCTCTTGAACGTGAGGCAGGCATGCTACCATCTACGGTACCGAGGTGGGTGACGGGTATAGTAATGCATCATATGCAGTATAGAGAGATCTCAAAAATATGAAAAAGTGGTTTACAGTAGACAAAAGCATTCTGCAACAAATTCATAGTTATATAAAAAGCATAATTGCATTGTTCTTTTTTCAGTTAAATTCCAGTCTTAGTTTATCAAATTTCTAAAGCAAGGAAATGAGTTACTTATCCCCAAAAGCTTTCTGACTACTCCTTCAACTATTGCATCATAACTTTTTCTCAATGTAGGCAACTTTATATATCGTTTCTGATGTGTAAACTAATGGTAGCGCAGATCAGTCAACAGATCGCATATGCTTAGACTGCTACTGCAGCATTAATCGACTAATGCGTATTCCATACGGACATGCAGGCCATGACCTGGTTGATGCAAAAATCGCCTGAAGTTTCACACGCATTGCTTCCATCACATTCAAGTGAAATAATTGACTCCTACCTGGTTACTGCTGGAATGGCGCTGAGGGAGCATTCTTATATTCGAGGCATCAACTGCACAGCTCAGGTATAGTGTTTAACTTGAGTGAGAAGCTATTGTACGCGAATGATTAAATTGTGCAACCCATCCAACCACACGCGCGCGCGTCAATAGAACAAGTTACCAAAATTGAATCAGTAATCTGCCTCTTTCTCAACTACCAAGAGAATTATCACTGTTCTCACACCACTGTGCGCCTGAAAATTTGATGGTATAATCCCTGTTGTAAATATATAAACCATATGTACCAAAAATCTGCTGCGGAGTAGAACCACAACGCCCAAAACTTTACAGTGCCTGTGAAGTGCCATATACGACCACTTGCAAGAACCAGCTGGACAACCCTCTTGAGTTCTGTACCGGGTGTGAGAGACCGTACTCGCGTATACTATGTATAGACCACTGTCGATTAGGAACTAAGCAATCCCTCCCGTAGAGTGCGATGCTATTATGACTATACGTTTCTGAACTTATTTTCGGGTACTTCGGGTACCGCACCCGACTTTTGGCACACAGACCCCCCTAGAGCAGAGATAATACCATCAAACTCTCAAGTTCATAAGGTGTGACCATAGTGATACTCCCCTTGTGAGATCATTAGAGTATGGACTTCTGAATAGGGGATTACGCGCTTCAATTCATACTAGGACTGTCTTAATCAACTGAAGTATTTTTCCAGATTGTAGACAGCTTCGTAATATCATAACGCAAAGCACTCTAAAACTCTACAATTTTTTCCTTTTCTGATTTACTTACCCAATCGTCATTTCACATCTGAAATAGTGTGTGGTAAGAACGGAGCTAAAACACCTTCATCGCAAATAGCAGTATGCTCTGAAGCAGAGGGGATGACAGCCTACAAAAACAAAAACTTGCTGAAGAAAAAAAGACCATCAAAGTTGAAACAACGATACTTCCATTGTCACACACAATGTGGAAACGTGAATGTCACAGTGGTCGTGGTTATGGAAGACTACAAACAGAATAGAGCATATTTTAGGACCTATAATGTGATCAATATGGACCACGTAAATAAGATTTAACTAGTCAAGAGACCAACTCTTCTCTAAGAAGTGCGAAAGGTCATTAGTGACCTGTTGGCCTGCCCTAGAATCCAAGTCATTGAACCGCATAGTCAGGGCAATAGGATCACTGACATCTAATCAAGGCTTTTACAGTCACACTCAAAATAAGGAAGTGTGTCTACTTGATCGAAAACTAGAAAACATAAAGTAATCAGCTAGTAAGCTTCTAAGTGATCACTTTCATGAACGTTCGTATATGATACATTGGTCTGTGTCTTCAAGGTCTTCCAAGATCTCTGATCACAATTCTGATTCGGCACTTCACTTCCTCGCGAGTATATACTACCAATGGAATGAAAACTGCTGCGTGCTAAGAAAGGGAGTGGCAATGGATAATCCAGAGCCGGCGGTTATAAAATTTCTATATGTAAGGAAAAGTTAGAGAAGATCTGATAATATGCCGTTCATAAATTTAAAATGTGATGGACATATATGAATAGCAATGTAATCTGTCTACTATAAAGAAACGCAGTATTATGGCAGAAAATAAAATCGCGTATCTTCAGCTGTTCGTAAGATTGCTCTAATCCTGACCTGCCATCATCTGATTTATACAGCGTTGGCATTTAAAATGTAGATTTTAATATATTTCATTGCCGAGATTTTGAATTGCCATCTCTGTCTTACCCAAAACAGACAACCTCGACTCCGGGTACTAATGTCATCTCTGCTAATGACTACCACATGCTTATACGGCTGGCAATTACATTACTTTCCAAAAAAGATATTTGAGAGTTGGACGTCCTTCGTATCGACTTGTGGAACATGGGGCTCCTCTTTGGCTGCTCATATCGTGGTTTCATCATCTGTACTTGCCTCCCGCGCACCCCTTCGCGTTAAAACTACCGCAACATCCGGCACTGCTTCCTCTCCCCATTACCTGGTACACTACATACTACCATACGTCATACCAACTGTCATGCGCACACTGTTGCTTGTCGCAGTAATAATTCATGCAACAGCCTCTTCGTGCAGCACACCCTCTCATCGAAATCAACCGTATCTGCATCTGGTTTCATTGTGGTTTTATTCATACCAAATTAGGGTAATCATGCTTCCAAGTGAAAGATGGAATAGCAAAGGCAATTTTCTGATACGTTAGCAGGCATTATTTAGCAATAAGAAAAGCCGTAATCAACTTTCCCTGTAATTCTGCTCTCTCACGTGCTTTGCAATAAACAGTTTTCAAAATGAGACAGAAACAAGAGCAGAATTCTCCAGAATCATATTTATGGATGAAAGCAAGCAAAAGGTCGTCACTACGTTTTACGTTCTGTAATGCATATAATAAGTAGGGATTCGATGCCGTGATTTCTTCAATTTTATTTGTATATATGTATTAATAGCATAACTAAGAATGAGTTCAGCATCGTACAAGAGTCCGACACTGAGAATTTCAATAAAATCTCCCACACCAAACTACTCTTTAAATGGATTTTTTAAAGCTTTAGTTTTTCACACGTAGGTTCAATGATTTTGTTTTAAATATCACAAGTTTTATTTTCATGACAGATGGCACGTATATATGGAATCTTTTAGGAATTTTCTCAGAAATCCTCAATAGGGTTTAAAGTAAATAACTTCCACAAAGTACTTTTTGAGGGGTTAACCATTCCGAATTATTTTTGTTATTGCCTTGGATTTCAAAATACTTATTCGGCTTGTATTGTGTTCAAACTTTTGTTATATAAATGATCTTGTGTATTTAGAGCTCATTTTGAATGTCATTAAATAAATTCTCTGAAAATAATATGTTGCCTTAATCACAAATAAAGGTAGCTATTTAAAATCGGACCCCTTTGAGTTTGTTAGCACTGCATCCTTGCAACTATGTCTGCTACATGAAAAAGAAGGGTTTTTAATTTCCCAATTGCATTTTTCATCGCAAATCTTGATGCAGCAAATTAAAATTTCTACAGTTGAGTGGGTGAAAACAACATCTGTAAGTTGTATTGACTAAGACCATAAATATTAAATGGGAGCATTACAAACAGAACTATGGCGGACATATTACAGGTTTGAGAAGGGAACGAATGAAGCGCTCACAAAGAAAGATGGATGAGAAATATTTTGTCAAAGGTAGAAGTAAATACAATAAATACCTGTATACTGTGTTTATATATAATTTCAGGAAATGTGACGGTATTGTTTTCGTTTACATCACAAGACCACTTTTAAACTTGATAATAAAACTGATATTATAACCTCACAAGGGACCTGCCGCTATGCTCATATCTGTACGCTCTTTAGAGTTTGATGGCATCGTCTCTGCTCTACGTGGGACCTGTGTACCAAAAATCAGGACCGTAGTGTAGCTGGTAGTACCCGAAAATAAGTCCAGAATGCGTGGGAATATATAGGCACAATAACATAGCGTTGTACGGGAGGGATTAACCTCTGATGGAAGCGGCCTACACATGACATTTAAGGACCGCCGTCTCCCACACCAGCCACAGAGATGAGACGGATGTCCAGCAGCTAGCTGCAAGTGGTTGCATGCGACACTTTTCAGACTTCAGTTTTGACGTTCCGGTTCTACTCCGCATCACCTGTTTGCTTCGCATGATTTATATACAGCAGGGATTATACCATCAAATTTGCGGGTGCGTAGTGGTGTGAGTACAGTGATACTTACCTCGTAAAGCACTGAAACGTTTATGCGTTACAATCGCGTGACTTTTATTACAAATTATGCTTATTTTTCTTATATTTAGCAATTTCTTTATGAAAATACTCTGGTTTTTTATTCAATTTTTGATAGTTGAAGTAAATACATGCAGAACATTTTTAATTACACACTTCTCTAGAAGTACAAGAAGAATACCATATCCAAGTATTTAAATAGCGGATTGCTACATGATTTTATCATGGCACTGTGAGACAAAAGTGAACGTAGAGGACATTTTCGTATGATAATTTTTAAAAGTGTTTATTAAGTACATATTTTCTCTATCCAACTCTTCGGTAAAAAACTTGCAATCAATTTGAAATAATTCCTCTGGACGCTTGAAATTTTAAACATAGTTCTAGATGACGATGTAATATCATCTCGTTTTTTCTTAAGAAAATCTCCTCCTCAAGTTATTCTTTATAGGGGAAACAATTTTAACTTTGCGATAACCAGAAGAAGCACAACTATAAACACAACTCAGAACAGGATGACATTAACTCACTTTCAGGAAATATCCCCCACACCATACAACATATTGCATGAACAACTATTTAAATTATCTTCACAATGAACTAGAGACTTTAAATATTAAACATCCCTCAGAACTGTATGACTCGCTTTCAAGAAACTCTACTGCATTAAATTAATCTTAACATAAAAACAATTTAATTTAACGATAAGCTGGAAACTTGAAACCTTAAATACAGCTCATAACTGGATAACAATTTCAAGAAAAATCTTCCCACCCTAAACTATCTTTTACATGGTAAAGTGTAACTGATTTCATGATGAGATACAGTTCAGCGGATATCGCGAAGAAACTGGACTTTCTCTTAACGCTCAAATTTATGTTTTCATAACCATATGAATTAAATATAAGATCTCCAGACCTGAAACCCTTAGACTTTCTCTTGAGGGTATAGGGAGTTAAGTTGAATAGTTAAAGCGAAGAATTGCAGCTGATCTGGTGGACAATGTTGCTGGAAACATTAATTATTTCAGAAACAGACTTTGGCATTGTTTGGCGGTAAATTTTGGCCATTTTTAATACTTTTTGAAGTGATTTCATCATATGTTAAAACACAGTACCACTAATTTTGATATGATTATATTCTCTTGATTTAAATTTCATGTGCTCTAATACAGCCTAATAAATTTAAATTGCAGTTGAGAAAAGCACCTAAAATCTGTTCCTTTAACATTAACACAAACAGATAATGTTGACAGAAGTAAATTGGAAAAATGTTTGAATACCTAAATTAGTCTCCAAAGAAATAAATATAAAATTAGTACTACATGTGAGTTGTATGCTCTTTGTTGATACTATTCAAGATCCTTCATACTGACAATGTAGTAATTTTTGGAAATGCTCCCTCTAAGCAGTCTGCTGCAGAATATCTGGGAAATTGTTAAACGAACACAGGGCATATCAATATGCGTTACTTTTCTGACTGAGCTGATATTTAACACGGATGTATGATGTGAAGTTTAGTCTTTTTTCAGATGCTACATTAAAATAGGCAGAGTTTGTATCACAACACTTCTAGCTGGTTAATTCATTTAATATCAATTCATTCCTCCAGCTGTTTAAAATAACAAAGTTTACGACACTTTCGAATAATAATAATAATAATAATAATAATAATAATAATAATAATAATAATAATAATAATAATAATAATAATAATAATAATAATAATAATAATAATAATAATAATAATAATAATAATAATAATAATAATAATAATAATAATAATAATAATAATAATAATAATAATAATAATAATAATCATAATCATAATCATAATCATAATCATAATCATAATCATAATCATAATCATAATCATAATCATAATCATAATAATAATAATAATAATAATAATAATAATAATAATAATAATAATAATAATAATAACGATAACGATAACGATAACGATAACGACAACGACAACGACAACGACAACGACAACGACAACGACAACGACAACGACAACGACAACGACAACGACAACGACAACGACAACGACAACGACAACGACAACGACAACGACAACGACAGCGACAGCGACAGCGACAGCGACAGCGACAGCGACAGCGACAGCGACAGCGACAGCGACAGCGACAGCGACAGCGACAGCGACAGCGACAGCGACAGCGACAGCGACAGCGACAGCGACAGCGACAGCGACAGCGACAGCGACAGCGACAGCGACAGCGACAGCGACAGCGACAGCGACAGCGACAGCGACAGCGACAGCGACAGCGACAGCGACAGCGACAGCGACAGCGACAGCGACAGCGACAGCGACAGCGACAGCGACAGCGACAGCGACAGCGACAGCGACAGCGACAGCGACAGCGACAGCGACAGCGACAGCGACAGCGACAGCGACAGCGACAGCGACAGCGACAGCGACAGCGACAGCGACAGCGACAGCGACAGCGACAGCGACAGCGACAGCGACAGCGACAGCGACAGCGACAGCGACAGCGACAGCGACAGCGACAGCGACAGCGACAGCGACAGCGACAGCGACAGCGACAGCGACAGCGACAGCGACAGCGACAGCGACAGCGACAGCGACAGCGACAGCGACAGCGACAGCGACAGCGACAGCGACAGCGACAGCGACAGCGACAGCGACAGCGACAGCGACAGCGACAGCGACAACGACAACGACAACGACAACGACAACGACAACGACAACGACAACGACAACGACAACGACAACGACAACGACAACGACAACGACAACGACAACGACAACGACAACGACAACGACAACGACAACGACAACGACAACGACAACGACAACGACAACGACAACGACAACGACAACGACAACGACAACGACAACGACAACGACAACGACAACGACAACAACAACAACAACAACAACAACAACAACAACAACAACAACAACAACAACAACAACAACAACAATAATAATAATAATAATAATAATAATAATAATAATAATAATAATAATAATAATAATAATAATAATAATAATAATAATAATAATAATAATAATAATAATAATAATAATAATAACAATAACAATAATAGGTATATACCTACAAATAACAATAAATGAATATTAAACAACATACCTATATGAACATCTCATTAGTATTTTCCTAGTATAAACATAAATCACGCAATGTTTAAGCAAGTGTAGTTTTGAGTAAAAACGTTATTTCAAACCATGAGAATAATAAACAACAATTGATTCTAAAACAAATGTACTCGTCCGCTTCATAGGAAAGCAATTTCACAGCAAATTAGTTTTTTGCTGAATGGGTAGATCAGGGGTCATTTGTGTTGTGCAATTGGAAAACACTCGATATATCCTATAATATGAGTTTAGAACTGTTAAATTGAAGCTTGTATTTTGTAGAGTATTTTAAGGGTGGAAGATGTAAGTTAAATTATTCAATTTAAAATGTTAAAAGATCAGAATATGTGGCTTTTCTAATTAAATTTGAACCTTGTAGTTCCATTATTCTCATAAAGAGGAAAAGAGGAGGTACATAAAATACAAGAAAAAATCAATAAATTCAGTACAATAATTTGGTTTACAATTGTTTCACTGAACACTTAATTTATCTCATCAACTAGCATATTGATAGATGTTATTTAGCTCTGCTTGATGACCAATTAATGATACAAGTCATTGGAACAGCTATAAATGCTACAAACTAGCTAAAAGAGAGTATGAGGAAGGCTCCTCCAATATTCTTTGAAATGAACCAAGAACCACTACTTAATACAAAAAAGCACTAAGGGTTTTCGATGCATATTTTGCTATCAGTATGTGTAAATAATAAACATTTATTATTTACTATTAATTATGTTTTGGAGCGTATATTTGAAACCAAGTGTTTTCTTGAAATCTCTCCTCCAGTTTCATTTGCTGTATAGGTACATAAAAGTCATTAATAAATGCAATGCCTTATTTCACATTCAAGGATGTAAATTTAAATAATTTACACTTTAAATATGCGTTCCTCTTCATTCTAGAAAATCTGGCTGTTCCAACCTCAAATTCTGTACCGCCCTTTTGTGGTAGGTTTCCAGAATACTGCCTTCCTTTGGTCTTTATAAAAGCAGACTCTCAATTCCTAGAGGTTTCTACCAATTTAACTTATTTCGTAATATGCTCAAATTTAAAAAATATATTGCACTATTAATTTATTTACTTTTCTCTTTAACTTTTAGAGAATACTTAATTCTTAGATCTCACAGCAGTTGATTTATTAGCTATGTTAATTCTCTACGTCTCTGCACTATACATCACGTTTAGCATAATCATTGCTTTATGAAATCTAATATTTCCTTCGTTCATTGTTAATTTGTTAGTATTCATGTTATATGTATAAGTGTAATACAATTTTAAAGAGAGCTGGCAATTCAGATTAGAGTTGGTATTCTTTTAGATCCTGTATAACTGCCTCTTTAACCTGGAAATATTTTACCTCTCTGGTAATCCAGGAATTAAAACTACTTTTGGCTGTTTCTATATATATTCTTTCAAATGTTTGAAAAGTGTCTACTGCATTAAAAAATATTAAGTTGGCTCCCAAGGGGCAAGGCCAACTCCAAAGTTTCTCTAATTGAAATGTAATCTTGCCCCCACTTCTGAAACCTCCCTGCCGTGGCCCCAACTTTATATACATATATAGATCGCGACGAAATTAAACTCGAGTCAAAGATTACCGTGAGTCCCCAACGTGACGAGAAATTTCCTCAACTGCAGAAGTCTACGTTGCTGTTAAACTTGGCTTATAGGTTCATAGAAGAAAATAAACAATGTAGCTTTAATTGTAGGGAATTTACAAAAGTAGTTTTTACATCATGGACGCAATGTATAAATTCTTTCGTTAGTGCTGAATATATGACTTACTTCAATGGTCTAAATTGTTATAAAAGGCTTACAGCCAAATTTCGGGACTACAAAAGGATGGTGATATTACTTTCCCTTTTTAAATTGTTTGAGTTATTTATATTCTCAATTCAATAACAAACTAGCATGCAAAACTCCTTTTGTTAACCTCAGGTCGAAACTGATTACAATTTATTTGCTTATTGCTTATATAAGGAAGATTGGTGCTTCAATACTTCTTGAGTGCAATTCAGATGTTATGTTAAAAATCCTAGAATTGTTACTATGATTCTAAAGGCTGCTATAATTGGTCATTGGCTAAGTAACTTCTCAGTTTTTCTTCGTTTTACCTGCTTTACGTAATTATCTGTATCATTCAGCTGCATTAATAAAGCCACAGGACCTTTAAACAAGAAGCTACAAAGACGAATGATATTTCTAGAAGATGTAATTGAATTAATTTCATCCACAAGCGAGGTTTCAGGTTTAATTAATAATAAATGCTACATTAAATTGTAAAACGTGAATTAAAAGAATGCGATACCTGGAGGATGACAACGATTTAAGTTTTGAAAAAGTAAAGCTCGTAAAGTTACACGAAGACATATCTGTCGCAAAATAAAGAGTTATAATCCGTAAGCAATTATGCAAGTTGAACTGTACGATATTTTAATCTCTAACATTTATTTACTGAATGCATTAAAAAGTGGTAGTGATAATAGCATTCGGATCTTTCCTTTAAAATAGGATTTTCAATTGTGAAACGGCAGTAATAGCAGAAAAACGAAAAATTCTTATAACGTCTCGTTGCTTTAAACTTTTTCTAAGTAATTACAAAAAGGAAAGCGGAAATGATTCAGACAAATAAAAACTTTTGTTTCGGAAAAATATGAAATGTTAAATGCTCTGTCACCTTCAAATTGACATAAATAAGTTTTCATAATTTTTCATTCTCCCACAAGCACCCTACGGTAACTGTCTCGTTCTGGAGGTCCGGGGTTTAATTTCCGTCTAACGTGACCTTGGGTTTTTTGTGATTTACCTTGGTCTCCACTGCAGTTTTAGGGGCTTTCTCTCCTACCACGATTTCCTTTCTCTTATTCCCTTTCGTTCAGGTTATTTTGGCGTGCTTCAGGTGTTCTTTCAGGTTTCATGATGTGAGGTAGTGCCCTACAGATCATGCAAATGCTTGCTTTAAAGTAAAAAGAAGTAAAAAAAAATTATCCGCAGGTGACTGTGATTGGAGGGAATATTCGTGTCATTTTATTCCCACGTAACAAACTTGTGCGTTGTAAACGAACTTCTGTGTTAAGTTTTGGTTTGTCGTTTTCGATGCCTGAGTAGGTTATGTGATAACACTTTTAGGTGACGTTTAATTCAAATGTGTGTGTGCTGTGTTATATATTTTCCATTTAAACGTTATTTTTATATATTTTTATTTCTTATTTATTTTTTGTAGTTTTACGTCCTCCAAGCTTAAGTCATATCCGACGGTGAATGAAATGGGTGAGATGGTG
>CM060947.1:82391145-82413645 GCA_030765055.1 Mantis religiosa
CACCATCAGGTACTTGTTGCCTCGGTCGGAAACTGGGAACGGTCCAGCAATGTCAACGGCGATCCGTTCGAATGGCGCTCCGACGTTGTACTGCTGCATGCGACCCCGGCTCCTAGTCTGGGGGCCACGACTCGTCCTAGTCTGGGGGCCACGACTCGCCGCGCACACGTGACACTGACGGCACCATCTCTCAGCATCTGCTCGGAGTCTCAGCCAGTAGTAGCGCTGCCGTAGTTTGTCAATCGTTCGGTTCGCTCCCAGGTGTCCTCCCGAAGTACCGGCGTGCACTTCCTCCAAGACTTCCGGGACCTTACTCCGGGGGAGTACCAACTGTTCTCTCTGCGCCTTCCCATCGGGTGACTCCCATACCCGGAACAGCACGCCCTCTCTGGTCTTCAACGAGTCCCATTGGGCCCAGTACGACTTGTAGGTGGCGCTCCTCGGTGCGATGTCCTCCCAGGTTGGTCTCATCCCTGCCTCCACTTCCCTCAAGAGTGGCCCCAAGTCTGCGTCCGCCAGCTGCCCCCTCCTCAGGCCTGCGCTATCCCAGCCTTCAGCAGGCACTGCCACAACTACTCGGACTGCTGCGGCACGCTCCTTCTCTTCCACTCTTGTGCACTGACCACACTCTACTGAACAGGGTCTTCGGGACATGCTGTCTGCGTTACCGTGGCTCTCCCCTCTACGATGTTCCGAGGTGAAGTCGTACTCCTGCAGCCTCTGGACCCAACGTGCCGTCTGGCCTTCCAGGTTCTTAAAGGTCAATAGCCAGGTTAGGGCGGAATGGTCAGTCCTCAGGTGGAATGGCTGACCGTACAGGTACTTGTGGAAGTGCTCCAATGTCTTTACTACCGCCAGTAACTCCCGTCGGGTGACGCAGTAGTTCTTCTCTGCCTTGGATAGCGTCTTGCTGTAATAGGCTATCACCCGCTCATGGCCGTCCTGGATCTGCGATAGGACACCTCCAATGCAATGGTCGCTAGCGTCGGTGTCCACCATGAAGGCGCCACCTGGTTGTGGGAGACCCAAAATTGGAGCACTGCACAGGGTTTCCTTCAGGTGCTGGAAAGCGTCTTCGGCGTCCTCCGTCCACACATAAGGTCGGTGTTCCTCTGTCAGGCGGGTGAGGGGTTTGGCGATGTTGTCGGCCTTTTCCTCTAAATCATTAAGGCGGTCGTCTACTTGACCCATCCGCTTGCCCAGATTCGTGACGTCATCCCTCACGCCGGCCAACCGTTCCTCAAATTCGGCGGCGAGAGCCTCGTTCGCCACCTTCATTTCCGTGGCCAGACGGTCGTTCGCTGCTCTCATTTCTGTGGTTAACTCGGCCTTCATTTCTTCCATCTTCTTGGTGATGTTGTCGTTGGCCGTCTTCATTTGTTTCAGTTCCGCTAAAATCTTTTCTAATGCTGCCTCCATTGTGTTATGTCGCACTCCTGACACCAATTGTGACTTTGTGGGTTCGTGAAATGAAAAGTCCAATTTCACCGCTCAAAACTGTTCTTTATTTCCACCGACTTACAGTTAAACACTTGCCAATTACGCAGAATTGCGTACTGCACACAATTACAATTCACCAGTTCGTCCGTTACAATTTCACTTGTACTCGCGATTACATCAACTCCGATACTCATACACAGTTACGTACAGTCTTCCGTTGCACAATCTTTTCGTTCATTAACACGTCACTGACTAACACTACCTTCTTACACCAAGAACTGTCCTCACTCACACTAACTGACTAACTGACTCACTGTCTCTCTGAAACCCTTTTTATAGGAATGTCACTGTCTTTCTAGAAGTCTCTGGTTTCCCGCAAATCACCCGAACGTTCGAGACCACAGGAGAAGGGGAGAGAAACGTCGAGGGACAGGTGACACTTCCCTAACCACCCCTCAGTTAGCGACAGAGACTAATGGGAGGCGTGGTTCGGCGGCCCTTTGGTTTCCTCACAGCTGTGGGCCTCATGCCTACCGCTAATTGGGTGACACTATTTAATACTAGTTTACCTAAAATGTGGAATTTAAGTGATTTAGATTATTTTTCAGAAAAATTTGTTTAAAAGTACCTGATTTCCCATTGATTTCACCCTTGTTTTGCTTACTAGAGTATTTGTAATTTTCGGTTCTCCTTTCTATATAGATAACGTATTCCAAATCAACTTTAAAGAGCAGCTGTCAAGTCAAAGCCTTTCAATGATAATATATACGTAAAAATGTGATAAAATGTCACACTAGTGGGCTAAAAAAGCTCAATTTAACATAATTATTTGAAATTTTCTAGCAGATTATGAAGCAAACAAAATAGCTTACATTAGTCAAAAAGCTACGTTCAGAAGGAACATGGCATTTCAAATTCACAATTACTAATTTATTTCGGTTTTACAGCCTCTGGTTGCAGAATAATCATTTACAAAAACGGATGTCAAGCCGCTGTAAAAATTATAATTGAAACATAGATATTGCGACAGCAACTTGAGAAGATGGACTATCTGCAGACACTTGCAAATTATTGCAAAAACTTTCGTAGTTAGAGGGGAATAAACAAATGAACCTTTGGCATAATAAGTTTAAGCAATCGCGGTGCTCTTTAGGCAGTCTGCCAAACTCTCTCGTCACGCGGGCAACAAACTTTGTCTGCTTGATGGAATAGTAACAAAGCAACCCTGTGATTTTACCGCTTCAAATTGCAATGAAGCTTCCACATTGCTCAGAGAATACTCTGAGTCTCCCACATGTTGCCTCCAAACTTTCGCAGGCATTTGAAATAATAAATAATTATCAGTACTTTGAACAGTTTAACAACCTTAATAGGACCATGGTCATATGTCTGGAAACTTATATATTATTTGAAACTATCTTGAACTTACGGATCTGGAATATTATGGAGTATGTATAAAGGATGGTGGAACCTTTCTGCAATGTATGTCTTTAGCAATATAAATTATTTTTAAGAAAGCTTCGGGGACAAATTAATACAAGAAGGAAGAAAGGATTTTGATCCCCAAAATGGATGGTTTTACTTAGTCAGTCAGGTTTTACAAACGTCTAACTAAACTTCAAGGTGGTAGCGGTGTATCTATCACACGTTCAATAGGTCCAAAGTTTGAATCTGCTAGGGTGAGTTATCTGGATAAACTTTTTGCCATGGTTTTCACTTATCCTGAAAAATGTTTGGTAACTCTAAGCTCTGTGGACTCCGACACATTTCACCATCATTTCGTTCATTTCATTTGCTCCATCATCCGATATGATTTATGATTAGAGGACATTAGTTTGGGGAAAAAGTGTAAGTGTGCTTCATGTGGTTTTTGCACCACTAAAGCAAGCGAGCTATAACAAAAACGTTTTAGTTTTGCAGAAGATGTTCTAACATCCCAGATGTTAGAGGCATCGTTATTGGGATTTGCGATGACGGATAAGCTGCTTGTTGTGTGGATGGCACGGGCACCAAAGACCGCAGTGAATTGAGTGCGGAGATATTCAAACTGTCACCCTTCCTTGTTCAAGACTTTTTGATAACTACTTTGGAATATGCTCATACATCTGCAGTTCCCTTTGAAAAATATCTGCAATTTTCTGGTGAGTGTCTTCGATTGACTGATTGATTGGCCAGTGTGAAGTTGAGGTAAGACTGCTCCTATCTGACATAAATTCCAAAAGTGCCATCGAACCATAACGGGATACTTACGGAGTTTTATTTCCCCCGCCTCCCATGAACACTCTCAATTGGGGACTATATTGGTGTGTGTGTTTTATTGAATTAATATTTGTTGTTGATGCATCATCCAATATTGGTTTGTATTATGGTTCTACATGTGAGGTGTAATGACAGTTGTAATACACAGTGAGTACTGCTACTGTGAACGATTAAGGGGGAGTATTATGCTTGACACTCCGGTGACTGAAGTGAAAGGAAAAAGAGGTACTTCATGCTTGCAAATAAAAATACAGTAACCGTGAAAATATGTACACTCACAATATAAACGCAGTGATTACAGTATGGAATATACTTAACCTCAATTGTGTACATCTAGGACACAAAACTTTTAGTAGAATAGAGAACTGAAACATTAATTACTTAATCTAAAGATGAAGAGTAAAGACTTAAAAACGGTAACTTCATTCGAGCTTTCTATTTTCGTAGAAAAAAGAAAAATTTGAGTGGAATTTAACTGCCTCAATATGAAAGGAAACTATATAAAGTTTATAAGAAATAAACAAGACAAAGTATTAAGTTAAATTAATTCCATACTTACAAGTTACTCTTTTTATTCGCTGTAGCAGTTCTGTTTTGATTGAGGTAACATTGAATAAGTATGCAAAAATGAAATGATAATGTGAACAAACTAACTAGTGCTAGGGAGGCGAAAAAAGGCGGAATACGTAACCATGATTGGTTGAAATATATCATTTCGTAGCTTTTTGGTCGAAATCAATACATCTAGAAAGAGTGGAAGGAAGGAATGAATGGTACATGAGAGTAATATTCATTCTATGAAAATAGTTAAGTGGTAAACCGTTATGACTAGAATTTAACTAAGGGCCAAGAAATAACAACAAATAATTTTCATGAAATCTCTTGGTCCAGAAATGGGTTTCACGAACTCATTCGTTGAAATGAAGGAAAAAGTCTAAGAGGATCTCGCTATATATACGCTTGAAATATAATTTAAGAAACAGCACATTTAAAAGGTTGTAAATTATAAGATTTAAAGGTTTCCAAATCAACTACCACTTACCTTTAAAAATATATCTGGTTTTAGGTTCAATTTATTAGTTCAAATTCACAGTACTCAATACATTGAACCGTGTATGTCTTTACAGCAAAGAAGTGCTGGAGCAAAGTGGCTTTGGCAGCAATGAATGTGGCAGGGTTGAGTGTATTCTTTACCACCTCCACGAGATAGTGTGCGTGTTCACACCACAACACGGCGTGCACATTTGGCGTTAGCTAGTTATCGCCACGGGAGAACTCGTATTTGGATATGGTTTACTTTATGGGGAATGGCAACACAAGACAGCAAGTAGCTCACTAATATGCAAAACGTTTTCCCAACAGGAGGATGCCTAATCCCTACACAATAATAATATGTGTAATCCAGCGGATTGCCGAAACGGGAAATGTAAAGCCCATCTGAGTAGCGCGAGCTTCACAACGTCCGCTACTAATGTATGAAACAATGGAGCTAATTGTGGATGACAATCTAGATATCATGAGTCACGCTATCGAGGAAAGGAGCTAAAATTAAGGAAATACTTAAATTCAACAATAGAGCAATGAGATTAAGCGGCAAGGCTTTTACACGATTATATTATTTTATCCATTTTCCACTCGAACTGTCATGAGTGGGTAGTTGAAACGACAGCATTTTGCATGTTTTGAATTATTACCTCTTAAAATGTATTTAATACTTCAAATAATTATTGCTATAGTCATGCAATATAATCATATTTGAGATTTCGATTTAACCAGATCTTAAGGACTTACGATATTTACTTCCCTTTATTTGTTAACATTAGTTACGATTTAACCGGATCTTAAGGTCTTATGATATTTACTTCCCTTAATTTGTTAACATTAGTTACGATTTCATACATATTTTACCGAGCAGGTGCCGGCGCGGTAACGTGTGGGATTCGGATTTGGAAATTCCAGGATTCAAACCCCAGCGACCGCCAGCTCTGAACATAAATTCTTTACCACATTACCGGTACCTGAAAATTTAGGTACTGGTATCCAGTGCATAGTTATTCAGCTTTTTATAATCGATTTCTTATTAAATTATTTAATAGAACTTAATTTCTTAAATTTTATTTATTTCATTTTAAATAGTTAATAATTGAAAAATAATTAATTGAATAATTTATGATTAAAAAAAATAAGTTTAAAAGTTAAGTACCTTTTTAAATATTTTATTACATTTAAAATTACTCTTATTACTTATTTATTTGATATACTATTTATTTCCCTTATTCAGTATAAGTTAGTATTTATTCCAGTTTAGTATAATACGTTTATAAATGTAATTAACCATTTATTATTTAAGAAATATTAAATTTATTTATTATAGCCTTATTTATCCAGTCTAAAACATTTTCATTTCACATTTAACTTTATTCTTAGCTTTATTTATCTCAAATCACACAGTAAGCGAGCTCTTTAGTAAGTTTGGTATATCTCCATGAAGGGGTGGACACTTTTGTTGCAAATTTGTGGATCATAAGTTTGACTATTCAAAAGATTGTATAAAAAATCTGAATGTGCTACAATATACAGCTCATTGTTGACAGCCATCTGAACTGGTGATTGTGATAGATGCGATTGAAAATGGGAAAAAAGCAGAGTTTCAAGCTGTTATAAAATATTTTCATTTGAAGAGCTAGACTGCCGCACAAGTCAAAAACTGAATTGGAAGAATATGTTCGAGTTCTTCTTGGGAAACAAACCAGGTGAAAAGACGATTAGAAATCGATGTTTCGGGAGCGTACATATCTCAGGATATTTTAAGAAATGTTATAACCAAAAAATGTATAACTGGATATAATACAAATATCAACAAAGACAAAACACTACCAATACTCGCATCCCTGAACAAAAGACTGTTTTCAGTCAAATAAGTTCCAGGTCAGGAGATGACGTGAGAATATAAAATTAATCAGAGAAACGTAACTACTTAAGTTGATTATCAAGATGTATAGATCTGTGCTTCTTAAGCCGACGGATTTCCATTTTAATGCTGGTTTCCAAGAGGAGCTGAACTGAAATCCAGCGTCACATAAGCGTGCTCATCCCAGAGGAAATGGCCAAAGCCTCCTTAACTCTCCGCTCCCAGTAACTGTTGCATTTTGTCAAGTGGTCGTCTCCCGAAAGTTGGCTCTATGGTCGTTATCAAAGAGTTGGAAGAAGTTCACGTAGGCTCTGCACAAATATTAAAGACCATTTACTTTCGGATCAATGAATTTAAACGTGGTCATAGAAACACCGAAGATGAATCGCGCTCTAGTCGGCCATTGAGGTTATCACACAGGACACCATTGAAAATGCTACAATCTGGTTTTGCAAGACCGCCGAGTCAAAGTTTGTGAGATTGCTGAGGCTGTAGGCATCTCATCTGAGCGAATGCACAATATCCTGCATGAAAAATAGGCAGTGAAAAATCTGTGTGCAAGATGGGTGCCGTGATTGCTCAAAGTGGACCAAAAGTGCATCTGGAAGAACAGTTCTACAAAATGTCTGGCAATGTTTAATCGCAGTCCGCAAGACTTTTTGACCCAAATTGTGACCGTGATGAAACTTCTATCCATCATTACACACCAGAGTCCAAACAATGGACAAAGGCTGATGAAAGTGCACCAAAGAATGCAAGGACCATTTTGTCAGCTGTTAAGGTGATAGTCACTGTTTTTTGGGGGGATTCTCAAGGAATAATCCTCGTATAATACTTGGAAAAAGGCAGAACCACAACTGGAACCTATTATGCTTCATTGATGGATTGTTTGCAACATGAGTTGACTGAAAAGAGACCGAGATCGATACACAAAATGTGCTCGTTCGCCAGCTTAATGCACCATAGCACACATCAGCAATCGCAATGGCGAAAGTGCTGATTTGGACTTTGCCCCAAGTGACCTCTTCCTGTTCCCTAATTTGAACATTTGGTTTGGTGGTGAGAAATGTTCATCAAATGAAGAAGTGATAGTCACCGTCAACGAGTATTTTGTAGACCTTGAGGTAACCTACTTTTCCGACGGGATGAAAAAGATGGAGCATTGTTGGAGCAAGTGTATAGACATCAATAGAGTCTGTCGAGAAGTAAGGTGAGATGTTCGCGAAAATAAAAAAAAAAATGTTCTTAGTTTTTTTACCAAACTGATCAGACAACCTGAAAACAAATGCTTTATTGTTTAATAAAACAAGTATTTAAAGTAATTTCTATTTATTAATTTCATGTAATTATATTTTAAATTAAACCGTAGGTTTGCGGCAGTACTTTCTCTCGCCTCACGGCTGTACGTACCTGGGTTCGACGTCGGGACTCCTTCCTCGATTTCCACGTCGTCGTCGGCTGCTTGCTTCACCCTCGGTTCTGGCTGCTGACTCCTGCATGAACTTTTTTGGGTTCTCAGGGTGTTAAGGTTGAGACAACACAAACATACGATAATCTCTGAACAGCTTTAATTTGTCCTTACACTTGTGGAACCCGGACACCTTCAAATAACTGCACTTAAGGCGGACATTTTATAATACATTTTACTGGAGGAAGCACGTATTCGGACACACCAGACGGATGCATACAATACACTTGACTGCAATGAGCAATGAGGGCTGAATCGGGGCTTCTACCCTCTTATATACCCAGCACGGCGTCACAAGGAAAAAACTAACAGAATATTGACCTGTGTAACGGTACAATAAAATAGCTAGCATTCCACTCTATTGTCTAACATCCGCTCTTTCTAGACTGTCGCCCGGGAGTACAGTGTTTCTCACGTATTTCTGCCCAGGTTCACGTTACAAATTTTACATCAAATATATACCACCTCATTTTAACAAACATAGCCAGTTACAGATCTCAAATTTATGTATAATTATTAAACATATTACATAATTAAATGAATAATTGATCCAATGACCAAAGTTCCTGGTCCAGGTTAAAAATATTTTGGTAGCTAACATCACACAAATGTTAAAACACATGCACTTTTTACTCTCGAGGTATTTCATATGTGCATTTCATTATTCCAATCAACTCAAATTACTCTAGCCTTGAATTACAATATAGCTGAATACCATATACAAAATGTATATTTACATACATATGCATTGAAAATATTATCGCACAATTTAATATATTAAATTATAATAGATCAATCAATATTAATGTGCATAAATTTTTAATATTATTTTCATGTTAATTAATTATAATTTTAAATAGCTTTAATACAGTTTTCAATTACTCCTATAGATCTTTTCTTATTTATTTAATGCATTTATTCCTTATTAATCTGATTTATTCAATTTAAATTATTTCTTTAAATGTAATATACATTTAACATTGACTGTTGGCGGCTGATTAAGGGTCAGCGGGTTTTGTGTCACTTGTGTTACTTGTCCTAGACGGACTTAACTACTTAATGACGAATTTGTGGAGTTTTGAAGGGTGGCGGGTTTGATTTAGGTAGGGGGAAAGAAAGGAGGTAGCCTGCCCGCCTCGGTAGCGTAGACGGTAGCATGTCTGCCTCACGTTCAAGAGGTCCCGAGTTGGAATCTCGGTCAGGGTGAGTTACCTGGATAAGGCTTTTCCGGGGTTTTCCCTTATCCTGAAAGACGAATGTCGGGTAACTCTAAGCTCTACGGACTCTGGGCCCATTTGAGCATTGTTTTACCCATTCCATTCATCGTCCGATATGACTTAACGTTGGAGGTCGTAAATTACAACAACAACAAAAAAAAGGAAGAGGTAGCCATAGCTCCTCAACTGTTGCCGACCCAGGTGCAACGCCTGCGTGCAACGCTGGTGTGAAAAAGTTTAGGAAGACTTTAATTTAGAAAGATTTCCAGTCTAATTTTCAGGTAGGTATAATTTTGAAGTTGGAATATCAACTTTAGTATTACCAGTTGTGCCCACAAGCCATACGGGGAAGCCGGTGGAGCTTTAAGCGGCGTAAATACAATTTATCCTCTTATACTTCATAACATCCGTATTTACTTAATTTATAGCATTCTCATTATCATTTTATAAATAATTATATCAATTGTATTACTCAATTTATTTATATATGTTTAATAATTTTATAATACGCTTACTAATTTATACGTTTAATTTTCTGTATTGCTTTTTTATCTGCCTACAATTTTATTAACACAAAAAGCAATGTTTGTTAAATAATTATTAGAATATCCTACATTTAACTAATTTATATATTTTGTTTATTCGAAAACCCTTTCTTCTCTGCTTTCCCAAGTCACTTCATAACTCTTTCACTAACTACACTTCATATGTGTTCACAAAAGCAATTCAGAAGTCCCTTTTTATAATACCTGCCTTCATTAGTCTAAAATACTGTCACTACACTTTTAACTTCTGCTTTTCTGCTTTTCTTTTCCCTCGAGAAGAAAACCAAAAGGTTGGTTTTAAAAACTGAATCACAGAAAAGTTCTTGCAGTTAATTACATTCCGCAATATTTTACAGTCTTGTTCCATTAATACATTAGCTGCTTCATTTCAGTCGATCTCTTTCTTTGCTCTGTTCCAAGGTGCGAAGGACAATAAACTGTTAATGAACAACTAGTTATTTTCACCTCTGGTGATGTTAAAGCCTACAATTGGTGGTACTAATTGGAATCATTAGCACTCATTAGTTTAACAAATCAAAACTAAATAATGTGCTGTCGTGCATTTGGTGTTTACCAAGCAATCATTGAAGTCGTTTTAAAATGGTTGGAGTGGACTCAACATATCAGGTCCTCTTGTTGTAATCTCGAGAATGCAATGAACAAAGCTCGGGCGTTGATATTAAGTTCAACTTTCGGGCTTAATATGAAGTGAAAAAATCTTAATTAAATTTATTTTTTGATTAAACCTATTCTTTTAATGATTAAACAAATAACTGTGCGCTATCGAAATTCTAACTGGTGTGATTCACATAATTATTATTTTATTGATCTATGTTACAACAGCTATATTATTTTAAGAGGATCCATCACATATTTTAAATGTATTCATTACTAAGGGTTTTAAAAAGACTAATCTATTCACACGCTGCATATTTGATATCGATCAGTAAGGTTTAGACATGCCTCGCAAGTCAACCCCTCCGGTCTTCTTTTATGTACATAGGTTGTCTGAAAAATTTGCAACCTAATAAACATGCAAGACATTTTTTCAAAGTTTTTATTTTTCAACATTGTCTCCTTGTAACTCTACACACTTATCCCAGCTATGCTCCCGTCTCTGTAACCCGTCCAAACAGTACTCGGCGTTTATCTCTGCAAATAATTGCTCATTTGACATTTCATGTCCTCCAAGCGCAATTTTCAGATAAGGACACAAAAGAAGTCACTTGGGCATAGATCTGGTGAGTAAGGCGGATGGCCAAGCAGTTGAAACCGCAATTCGTGGATTTTCGCCATTGCAACCGCTGAGGTGTGAGGTGCGTTGTCTTGGTGAAACAGGATTTTCTTTTTCTGAAAATGTGGACGTTTTTCCGCAAGTCTTGAGCTCGTCAAGTAATAATGCGTAGTATGCTCCTGTAATGTTTTTTTTTTCTTTTTAAATAAAATCGATTAAAATAACTCCTTGACTATCCCAAAAACAGTCGCCATCACTTTCCCAGCCGAAAAAACAGCTTTTTTTTTCTTTTTGGGGGGCATGTCCCCCTTTTGCAGTGCACTGTTTGGACTGTACTTTTGTTTCGGGCGTATAATAGGGTATCCAACTTTCATCTAATGTATTTAATCGGTATCGAAACTCAGATTTATTGTGCCTAAGCTGCGCCAACAAAACGTTGGAAATGTTCATTCGAACGTGTTTTTGGTCTAACGTGAGCAAACGCGGCACCCAACGCGCGGACAGCTTTCTCATGTTTAAATGTTCATTTAATATGTGACAAACACGTTCTTTTGACATGTTAATATCCTCTGTTATCTCTCTCACTTTAATTCGGCGGTCGTGTAGCACCATTTGGTGAACTTTGGCGATGTTTTCGTCGGTAGTTGCAGTTTTTGGACGTCCCGAACGTTCATCGTCTTCCCAGCACTTATGGCAACTTTTAAATTCAGCTGCCCAATATTTCACTGTGGTAAATGATGGTGCAGGGTCCCATACGCAGAATCCAACTCAAGTGTGATTTGCGTGGGCGTATTGCCTTTCAAAAACAAATATTTAATGACAGTTCGATTACCTATTTTGTCCATTTTCATAAAAACACTATCATCAACTCACTCAAATGACTGTTACATAACATGAAACTTTGGTAAGTAGCTGTCAACAGATAAACAACGAAATTCACTAGCTTTTATTTGCGAGTACTGCCATCTTCATGTGGAAGTCGGAAACCTTTCTGACTACCATCGTAATATGTTTGCATGTATTCGATCTTATCGTATAAAACGTCTGATCATTATTGAGCCGTAATGAAATTGGGACAGTGGTGACAAAGCTACGTCATCCAATTGTGTTTTTATTCCAAATTAAGTAAATTTCAAAATAAACCGCATTATTAAAATGTAATCCTTTTTGTTCTTAATTTAGTTTATTTTGAGATTAAACATTTTTCATTCCTACTGATGAAAACATCGCTCATATTCCAAAACACTTTCGAGTGTGCATTCATTTAGTCCATATACCGTGATCTGACTCAGAACACAACGATGATTTGATTTTAAACAATATAAGCATGAAATACAATATATATATATATATATATATATATATATATATATATATATATGCAATATTGTGACTTGTTCACTTTCACTGTCATTACACTAAACTCTCTCACTTCTAATGTAATTTGGTTCAACTTTCACATTAGTTCACATAGGTCGCACTGTCAGTTCGCTAGTATAATCAAGTTCAATGGTCCTTGTCACTTCTCGGGAACTGAACTCTAAATTCTTGCAGAAACAACTCTCATTGTATACCACAACCATGGTCACAAACGCATCTATAGAACCCCTCTGGATAATGTGTCAGAAACACTCTTACCAACTCAGTCAGTTCCTGCCTGACTCACGAGTGCTCTCACTTATATTCAGCAGCTCTAAATTTCCACAGAATATTGCAGAATGTCCATGAGATGGGGAGGAGGGAAACAGCGCTTCTGTTTACTCTTGCCGCAAGAGCTACCGGTCTATAGCTTCATCTCACCAACTGCACTAAATCAAATTTATATGAATTAGTGACTATATTACTCTTAGTGCTGTTTTATTTTATTATAGTAATACAATTAATATTAATTTAAATAAATACATGTAATATAATATTAACCATAAATACTTTATTCTTTAAAATAAAATGTTTTATTGTCCAAAATGGCTGTTTATGATCAAAGGAGGTTGGATTCAGGATAAATAAACACTATGCCTGTTTGAGATTTCTATGTAATGTGGTTATATTTTTAAGATTTAACTGTTGTTCAAAAGGCATATAAAAGTACAACAATACGGTAAGTACCAAATGAAATTAATACGAATGTATGAAAAAGCAAATTAAGCAACATAAATAGCAAAGTTAATAATTACACACCAAAATGGATATAAAGTATAGAAAAAATAGGTTTTGAATGTCGTATACCATTACACCTTTGAACAAGAGATGTCTCTGTTGTCTCTTCGCCATGTGGAACTTCGCACTGAGAGACAATGGTATGGTATACTCGCGTGACTTCACTTATACATTACAAATTGAAGCAGTTGTTAATAATTTCAAACCCTAAGACATTATTATGGGTTTTCATTAAAAGTTTAATAGGAAATCATTGTAAACTGTTAGAAGTGTTTGTGATGTGAAGGAGATTAATCAATGAATGAAAGAAAGACGTGCAATATAGAGTGAGTCATGAATGTGAAATATCTGTGGAGGTATTGTGGTTGGAGCAACGTGAATCAACAATCATAGATATTTTTCTTCAAAAGAGGCGCGGAGATGACGCAGTGTTAAGACGTGTATTTAAAATGTGTGTTATTCAGTAATTATATTTTCTTCTGTAAAAGGACGCTAAAAAGACAAGACTTGTTGTTTTCTACGAAAAGGCGCCAAGGAAACAAGATGCATTTTAACTCATTTTAAAAAATTTTTAATTATTTTCGGAGACATTTTCTTTCGTGCAACGCGAGAATGTTTTCTAAGTCCAAAGGTGCACGTATACGCATGCGCAAGCAGACGAACAGCCGGTTCTGGCGTTGCAGCCAATATGAGAAAGATATGTAAAACTTTAGCCAAACTCTGCAAAAATGTCCCAGACATAGGTGACGTAATCCGTGTGCAAAGAAACATGCTTTGAGCAGGCTAAGTTATCGCCCGGTCAAATTTTGTTACTCAGGCACTGTATTGCACATAAACAATCCTACGACACAACGATAATGGAGTGCTCCATAGGAAATACATGTATGAGCTTACGGACTGATCGGACTGGTTCGGCTACTGCCACGAACTGTGCATTATGTCAAATGACACCAAGTATACTGCATGGGGCAAAATTGGCGGTCCCGGCCACGTCGTTCAAATCGACGAATACAAAATAGGACGACGCAAGTTTCATCGTGGACGCGTCGTAGAGGGCAACTGGATCTTGGGAATGATCGACGTGGAAACGAATGAGGTGTGGATGACGATATGTTCCAGCAACAGGAGGGATGAGAATACGCTCTACAGTCTAATTGCAGCGCCCACGATGAAACTTGCGTCGTCCAATTTTGCTTTCGTCGATTTGTACGACGTGGCCGGGACCGCCAATTTCCCCCCTTGCAGTATACTTGCTATCATTTGGCATCATGCAAACTTCGCAGCAGTAGCCGAACCAGTCCGATTCAGTCCGCAAACTCATACATTTAGTCTGCTAGTGTAATTTCGGGACAAGTAAGACTGTTGGCAGCATTGCGTTCAGTGGAGAAACAAGGATAGTTTGGCTGCACTGAATTCTTCAGTATGGCTACATTACGCAGTAAGTAAATAAACAAACAATTAGTAACGTTAAAAGAATGCCCTCCAACACGAAATTGCACTAAAAGTAAATAAATTATATTAACAATCATGGTTGTATATACAAACAACAAAATTTGTGAAGGAATTAGAAAAAGTCACCACGTCACATATTAGAAAGAAGAGCCTAATTTTTTCTTCTCAATAAGAGATACCAACAGCTTTTGGTTTTAAAGTGTGAATACTGTATTTTTTATTTACTTGATAAATATAAAGCATAGGGAAAGAAGAACAGAAATAACAGTTATTTCTTAAACAACGCCAAGTTTATTTATCTTGATTCGAGGCCACAGCCTTCAGAAAAGTGCAAAATAATATTTGGCTCCAAACTAATTTTTTATCTCAACCAGGAACTTAAATACATGAAGGATTATTCTACAAAGGTCGCAGTAGTCTACGACTTCATAAAAACGTCTTACATTTAAAGAAAATCTCTTCAAATGTCACCACAGCGTTGAACTTCTTAAAATCACATCACAGTATATTAAAACATCATCCCATTAGAATTAATATGTTTCAAAACGCATATATTGTTAGGAACTGCTATCAAAAGTATTTAAACAATTAAAAATAACAATGAACAATTCGCGCAAGAACTATAAAATTAAAAGAATGTCATTAATGTCTAATTTAACCTCCACCTAAATCAGGAAATACCTTCCTTGCTCAAGTCGGCAAATATGCAATACACATTACCTAACTGTGTAGTAGTGAAAAATAATGAACAGGAGAAAGCGAGAGGGTAGGAAGAGAACTGCACAAGAGGGCCATAGTGCCTAGCGGGTCCCGCTTTTGCTCCTGGGCTCTAGAGTATACAGAATTAATGGTCATTGCCGTAGAACGAATCACGTATCGGCTGCCCTTTGACCGGGACAGTACTTTCGTTCTATGACGTCAGCTGCATACTGCTATTATTTCCTTATTAGCAAATGTAAAACATGTATAATTAGTAGTGGTTGGATTTTAAAGGGAATATTTCTAATCTAAAGAAGACGAACAATTCAAAGTAATGCCAAAAAAGGAATAAATCAGGTAATGTAAAAGCTTGATTATCATATGCTCGTTTATTTCATTTTCCACTTCACTTCAATGAAAAGAGTTGACTAACATTTCCACATGATTGAAGTTGGTTCTGTTTCTCTAATGTAAAAAGACTAGAAACGAAAAATTATATATGGAAAGTTAGAATCAGACTGAAAAGTTCAATGCCTTAGCCGGGATTTGAACCACGAATCTTCCGGTCTCCATCCGGCTGCTCTTTAACTATTGAGCTGCCATGGTCAACGCGCCAGTATGAAATTAAATTCTGCAACTGACTCGTGTTTTTCCCAGTAAATCACTAGGAGTTATAAAGACATTGAACTACTACCTCAATGGCGACTTACTATGCTGTAAATATTTGAAGGCCCGGGTTTTATAGTTCAGACCACTATTAGGTCAATTAATAAAAATTAATTCTTCTTTCACAATAGGCGTGGGCAGGCCAAAGGCAGGATTTGAATCACGGATCTTCCGTTCTTCGTCCGGCTCCTCTTAACCATGGCCAACATGCCAGCATGACATTAAATTCTTAAAATTTCCAAAGAGGCAAAATTTGTTTTCCATGTAAAGTTCTTAGAACTTTAACAGAAATTTATTTACATGGAAAACAAATTGTGCCTCTTAGCTTTTCTATCAATATCCTATATAGTCATAATTCTGAGCATTCTTAATATGTTTGTATAAACAATAAGATAAAGCAAAAAAAGTTACCAGATAAAAATCCTAAGTTCGAAATCTCTGCAGGAAGCTTTCCAACTGATTTCTGCACTTAAATATCCTGTGATCTGACGACAATGCTTTCCCCTGTGGTGACTGGGTATTCAGTCTCACTTAGCAAGTTTCTGGTTTCCTTACATTATCAGCGACGGGAACAGAATGAGATCTGACAGGAGAACCAGAGGAACAAAGAGCAAAGGGAGATATCTTCGCTTCCAGATATCACAGACGGAGGATGGAAGCAGATCAAATTGCACTCAACTTTCGGCTCCAAGAAAAAAGGCCATTGGGATTTGCCATGTGCAGATTTAATGGGTTGGACCATAAATTCTAACGGTTTTATTCTTTTTCTTTTGAGTGAAAGTGCTGCGTTTAAAATGAAATGTTTTGAATGTGTTTTATGTTATTCGATAGAAAGTTATGTACTCTACAAAATAGTTGTTTAATATTTTGTTCATTTCTTCAATAAAAGGGAATTCAAATATTCAGCGTTCGTGAGAGCTTCTGTAGTTCTGGTACGTCAATTAAACGAAAAAGACAAATTGTGTCAAAAATGCTCTTTGCTGCTGATTTCACACTCACTTTATTGACCTAAAAAGAGGAAACGGTGTACATGCATACAAAAACTAAACACACTGTTTTGTGGAGCATGTAATTTTCTACCGAATAATGTAAACCATATTGTCAAAACATGTTATTTTGCATGCAGAACTTACACTAAAAGCACTCATTTTCATGGGCTTAGCCATTAAATAACTTTGTTATGCAGATGTTTCGTAAAGATAAAATGTAGGATGAAACTGACAAAAGTATTATTGTCAATAATTATGATAGACAGTCATCTCTAACCTAAGTGATATTTCGAATTTAATTCCATAATGATATATCAGTGATTCCAAGGCGTACAATACTACGGACACTTAAATCTCTCTTTCCAATGATAGTTCATCCAAGGTTTAAAAAGGTCTGAGTGTTGCAATCACCTATACAATACTATGTGAGTGATATAGTGATAATGATATATAAGGGCGCTCAACTACGGTGGTCATCAGCGCCCTTTAAAAAACTAGCCATGGCAAAAGCCAGATATAAAACGTTCTAAAAACTATACAAGTGTAACAAAACCTATTAAAAATACACGTACATAAAAAACATCAATCAAAACCTACTAAAAATTTCGTTCACTAAATCCTAAACTAGACAAGAATCTAAAAACCTTCTCCACGGGTCTCCACGCACGGCTTACACGTGGGTGGGCCTGTTGACCGTCTCCCTCAACCACGAAGAGGAGCCCACACGAGGGAGACTGTTGGCTCGGTACCCCGGGTGCGCCAAACCCGTACCTGCCGAAGTAGACCCTTGGGGGTATACTATGTGAGTGAAATTGTTATGTGAGTGTATCGCATTTGTCAAATCCGTTAAGGCCCGCTTGAGTGTTTTATTTGTACTTAGAATTACTGCAGTTTAAGTGAACGTAATATATATGGAGCGTGAAACAAGGTTTAATGGATGCGAGTTACTCGAGAAGCAGGTTTATTCCTAAACCATTGATCATTCTACTTGAACCACACTAGTTTTCTAGGTGTCTTTATAAGCTTTTATTAAGCATCATAATTTAGTATTCAACTGCAAACCCTTACAATTAATGAATAACAAGTGTTAAAATCAACCAAAAAAAATTGACGTATGTAAATTGTAAGACAAACTATAAGCTTTAAACAGTTCAGGAAATGCGCTGATTTAAAAATGGTAACTGTGCAAACGTGTTACAAACAAGAAAAATAATATACTGAGATGAACTACACCTCGTGTTTTTTTATATAATACGCCAATTTAATAAAAAAGTCATCATATCTAACACAAATTTACAATCATCCTAAAATAATATAACATTCAAGGAAAGTTCTGTTTCCGGAAAGAAGAGTTTGTTTATTGCAGAGCTAGATTAGAACTATTTAAAACAGAATTAGATTCAAAGAAACATTGGCACATTACCGCGTATAAACATAAGTCATTCAGTATTATGAAGCCACTGAGTGCTAGTTTAGCTTTACTTGGCAACATATATTTCAGAATAAAATATTTTTAAAATTATTAATTATGACTATTGTTTAAGTTCTTTAAATGCAAAAAATGAAGAATATTAAGTATTATTCGTATTTTACAGGTGCAAAAAGGGCATAACTAGCATGAATTAGATAAACATTATTCTCAGTAAAAAGTAAAACACATCACACTCATTATTAGTATTTTGGTTAACCTCTTAGCTTCAGATAATTAAAGTTATTAAAGTGAATAATTAAAAAATTAAAAAAGAAACTTCCTACAGAAGCTTAGAGGGAAACATTCCAATCTGGGAATTTCTTATTTCAGAATAAATCCAACATATTTACGTTCAAGTTTTTGCATTTGTTTACATTTACACAAGTAATAATTAATTCCAAATACAAACGAAAACAACATTTCGATGTGCCACACGCCACTTCTCTGCTCACTCTTATACAAATATACTTTCTTTTTATACAGGATATTTCAGAAATAAACCGATTAGCTTTAAGGGATTATAGAGGAGTGTTAGAGGAGCAACATGGGATAAAACATTTATGATTCCTTAGTGCATGATTTTATGCGATAAACTTCAGCCAGTCCGCAACTGATGCTACCTCAATGGTAAATGTAAGCATTTGCTGCACTGCAAATAAATGCAGGTAGGTAACGTAAGGAGTACTCAAGCTCTAAATTCAAGCTCTGCTTAGTGTTTTTATTTTTATTTTTTGTTTTATACTTTTTTTCTCGTAATTTCTGATTATTAATGATATGCAACATTGCACTGGACCATTTTTTTATTTGTTCCATTTATACCCACCTAGCTCCAAAGGTCATATCAGCGGCCGTTGTCCTTTGGAACATGTCGAAGGTGTTAACTCGTATACGTTGTGTTTTAATCATTACATCAGGCACACATTCGCTCTCTGATTCATACTCCCAGACTCTGGGGAAGGTGGGGAATTATCTTGGTCGGAGAAAACTCCCCATCCCCACCACCAGGGACCTCTAGTACTGCAGGTAAGTACTCTACCGACTGAGCTACGGGGCCAGTCATTTGCTATTACATGTTAAAAGCAATCTGGCAAATCGAATCTGGGAACTAATACGCCAATTTGCGCTGTTAGATCTGAAATGTGCCGTTAGCTCTAGAAAAGTAATAACTGCTGTGCAAATCAAATCATATTCACGTTCCACTTAAACTTCATTTATTCGCTTCCAGGAATTGTACAAAAGCGTATATTTTCTCTCCATATGTTACGGATGCAGCTGTGAACATTCGCATTTGTGATCTCCTATTTTCTGAAATATTTACCTTTTGGAAAACGCCAGGTAATCAATAGGTGGCATTCCTATACATTGGGAAAACGTCAAATTTACATATCAAGGCGTATAGCTCACCGTGATTCTTATCTTAACATCTTTGACTATAAGAAAATAGTACTCTGTTCCATTGCCTCTGTAAACTGTGTGTTGAAATTTTATGTTTAAGATGACAGGAGCATACATACGCGAGTAGTAATGGTAATTTAAAGTCCCAGTAATGCAGAAGAAAAACGCATGTAAGTCTAGTACAGTAAAATCCCCTTTACACATAATTGTCCATCCGTCCATCGTTCCAGCCGTCCATCCGTCCCTCCGTCCATCCGTCCCTCCGTCCATCCGTCCGTCCGTCCATCCATCCATCCATCCATCCATCCATCCATCCATCCATCCATCCATCCATCCATCCATCCATCCTTCCATCTATCCCTCCATCCCTACCTCCATACATCCATCCCTCCCTCCCTCCCTCCAACCCTCCATCCATTCCTCCATCCCTCCCTTTATCCCTCCCTGTCTCCCTCCATCCTATCATACATCCCTCCATCCATTCATCCATCCATCCGACCGTCCGTCCGTCCGTCCGACCATCCAGCCATCCCTCCCTCCCTCCCTCCCTACGTCCGTCCATCCTATAGAAACACAAACACACATACACACTACACGCATACACACACACCATACATTTTTTCTAAAAGTAAATTCTTGTGGTTCGGGAGGCATGAAAATATGCTTTTAAGGTAAAATCTCTAAATTGAATTCTCTGGTGGAATACAATACTTGCGTTACTTACTCTATCTAATAGAGAAAGTGAAATGGGTAATAATAATTGCAGCTGCAGAATATGTATTTCTGAAAAGAGGGAGAGAGAGATGACGTTTTAAGATAAATGTGTAAGTTACGGGTTGGATAGATACAAGATCTAAGGGATACCGATTTTCCTGTATAATACATGACAAGAAAATAAATAAATAAAAATAATAGCCAGTATATGGAGTGACAGGCAGCAAATTCATATTCTAAGCTGCAGTAAAGTAACTTTCAGCTGTACAAATACAGAGTCGTGCAAAGCTATGAGAAAAATAAACGTACGTTATAACTGAGTAAGGCGTGACTTTGGGCCGTTATTTTAACACTGTGTTTGTTTTGTTGAATTTAGCTTTCTTGTTTATTAAATCAGAAACCAATGATCCTGATTGTGCAACTGCGGACAAATGTGAAAATTAGAGCTGTTGTTGAAACATACCACTATAACTGAAATAAAAACAATCGGATCCACAAAGAGAGAAGCTTATTACACAACTCCAGGGAAGTGGCAATCTAAATATAATGATATGTTTCTTCTGCACTTTGTAACTTGAATTAAACGATATAAGGTTAAGATTCATGTTATCATCACTAAAATAGTTATGAAGCCCAAATTCCGCAGTTCAAAGCAGCAAGTTCGACTCATAGTTCTGCACAAGAGACTATATCTAATACGCATAGCATAACGAAAGTTTCCTTAAACTTTATAAATTATAGTTACTGACCTTTCTGTCCTTTCCTTTAATAGGAACGGAAGTTTTGTATTTCATCCAAAATTTCCATGTTGATATTTCTCCAGAAAAACGTGTTTGACATTTCATAACCCCCCCCCCCACAAAAAGCTTTTTATAAAGAAAAGACAGTTCGGAGTATGGACCTGTCACTTTTAAACGCAATTAGAAAACCATTAGAAATCCATTAGCCTGGATTTGAACTCCTAACCTTGAGATTATTAAGCTAGGTACCTAATCAACGGTATCATTCAGAGGGACATGAGTTTTTGTATGTACCTATATATGTGCATTATAAGTATATTAACAAAGTGTATACTATGGATATGTAGCGCATAAGACAAAATATTGGATAAATACCAAACTTGATATAGAAGAAAAGTAAGAATCTGACATCGAACTAGAAACAACAGATCTTCCAAAACTAACCTCTGCATGGAAATGTTCAATTTGTATGTTATTTTTCAATAATGATTCTAACAACTGATTAAAAGACAGAATATGCAATATATCTGTATAGCAAGCGGACTGTCATCAAATTTAAATTTCTGCGATCTTAGAAGCACTATTCAATGAGCTTGTATTGATTCTATGTAACTGAAAAATCATAAGAGAAAGAAAAACTTAGAACACAAAAAATGTGAAAGCTTCACGTTAGCAATGTGAAACACATTTTCATATATGTCTGATATATTCAGAGAGCATCGTGTCCTATTTTAATTTCTAATACTTTTTGGTACTGATAAGTCTTAATTTTTCGCGATACAATACAAACCCTGCGACCGCCTTTTTAAAGGTTTAATTATAGCTTCTGTCTCCTGCATCCCCGTTGTACCTACAACGTAATACTCAATGAAGCCATTTTCGAATGGTTATTTGATTGAATACGAAACTGAAGAAGACTGATATTTTAATAGTGTTTTGTAAAAGCTACATTTGAAAAGAAAATACTAGGCAGGAAAAGTCAGAAGAAAGAGTTTCAGATATTTATCTATTTATTTATTTACCTACCTACCTACCTACCTACCTACCTACCTACCTACCTACCTACCTACCTACCTACCTACCTACCTACCTACCTACCTACCTACCTACCTACCTACCTACCTACCTACCTACCTACCTACC